>OZ008371.1:78599844-79201844 GCA_963931995.1 Phaonia tiefii | reverse complement strand
ATCACTTCTCTGCTTTACTTGTCCCAGGAGAATTAAATACAGATGAGGGTGTTGAGCAACTACAGGACGATGACCAATGCCGATAGCCAAAGCGAAGATAGAACTGCAACCTCCCGGTACAATTCTTCGAGTAAAAACTTGAAAAAAGGGACACCATATTTTTCGTATCTCTCTTAAATTTTCAAACTTTGATTACTATTTTATTGAATTCGGGAACGCTTTTTCGAGTAAAAGTCATAAAAGTGATACGTAGTAGACCTATGGGACCAGAGCTATTTGAACAGACTTTGGTTTGTTAGATTATTTGATAGAAATCTTAAGTTCTGAACGATGATATTTAAATTAAAGGGTGTCTCAGTAAGAAAGCACTCTTTACTTTTAAAATAAAAAGTCGTATTTTTTAGATAGTTGTGATTTTTTATTGCATTATAAAGAAGATAAGTTCCGATTAAGTATGGAATAAAATATCCCTCATTTGGCCAACACCGCTCTGACGACAGGCCATTACTCTTTTCATGAAATTTTTCTATGACTTTTTTACAGAGATGTGGATATATCTCATCGAATACGCCTTGGATCTAGGATTTGAAATCATGAATTGTTTCTGGTTTATTCGCATAAATCGGAGATTTTACAAAACCCCAAAGAAATAAATCTCACGGCATTAAATCGTACGATCTTGGTGGCCAATTGACATCAGAATTCCTTGCGATAATTTGATCTGGAAATCGTTGCTGCAATAAATCGATTGTTTCATGCGCGGTGTGGCAGGTGGCGCCGTCTTGGTGAAACCACATCTCGTCCAAATCCATGCCGTCGAGTTGAGGCCACAAGAACTCAGTTATCATGTTCCTGCAACGAATGCCGTTCACAGTCACTGCAATTTCTGCCTTATCTTCAAAAAAGTAAGACCCAATCACGCCGCCTGACCAAAATCCACACCAGACAGTTGCTCGTTGTGGGTGCATTTGTTTCTCATGGATTTTCTGAGACCCAAATACGACAATTTTGTGAATTCATGAAGCGCTTCATTGGAGAATATGACTTTTGTCTGAAAAATTCGTATTGACTTCACTTTGCCCCATTGCCCATTGAACGAATTGCCGGTGCTTTCCATGGTCTGCTGGTTTGAGCTCCTGAGTAAGCTGAATTTTGTACGTAGTGCTTCGTGTAATTTAAAGTTTGAACGATGCCGAATTGATGTTTTCGGGATTTCGGCGACACTCGTGTTTACAGCAACAATGTTTCAAGTGACCAACCGGTACGTTGACGTACAGGAGTTTTACTGTCCATAACTGACTACTCGAATGGTTGACACAACAGGTGCACTTTCTTGACTGAAAATTCTTCGAAGTTTGCGAGCGGTTTCAGCATAACTTTCCAAATTTTTGTAATAAGTTTCCACAATTATAACGCGTTGTATTTCGTAAAGCGCTCCACTTGTAGTAATCGGAATAAACATATGTATGTGACAGCTGCCAAATTTCAGAATTGCCACTACAACAAAAAAAATTACACTAAATTTAACAATTTAAATTTAAAAAGTTACTGAAACACCCTTTACTTTAAACTGAATACCAGAGAAACTTTTAAACTTACAATACGGCATAGGTTATTCGTAATTTCGAGTTTATTAACATCGAAAATACAGTTATTTTATAAACAGTTGTATTAAACAGGTACAAGATTTTAATATGTATAACTTTAGGAGTAGGATTCCTATAACGACTGACTCAGTTCGAAATTTTGACTAAATCGAATTAAAGTACTTTGTCATCAGTTGTTCAATACAACCAAATTATTCGTTGAAAGGAGACTACAGTTTTAAATTTATATAATTTGGTTTGCTACGTTAGGTACAATTTCTTGGTGATTATGGCACAATTTAAAAATAGTTGTAATCCCATCACTGTGTAAACCCATCACTTGGTCAATATATGTAATACTAATCATATACATGTATACACAAGGTTATATGTATGTAAATGGGCATGTGTCATGTACAAGAATGGGGGCTCGTCCATTGTGACGTAGTTTAATGTGCATATAACACATGTATATGTATGTATTTGTGTGATACTCAAGATTCTTCAAATATACACATATACACTCAAATGCAAGTATACACGCGGGCATACTTTTGCCCTCAAACATTCGTTGTGTTTGACAGTAAATGTGTTTTTTATCCGCATATTTGCTTTCGGTTTAGTGTTCGTATTCAGCTCGATAAAAGGACAATAAGCAACTGAGCAGCAAAAATAAACAACTACAAGCACAGGACGCATGCCACCACGAGGTGCTGAAATACAAAACATCATCTGAGTAGGAACGAATCGAAACGCAACACGGCAAATTGGAATGAATTCGCTCTTTGTCCGTCCAATTAACTACAGAAAATTGTAATGCGCAGTAAAATATATCTCAGTCTAAACAGAGTGTGAGAGATGTCGTGACAAAACCCATTACATTTCTCTATGAAAACCCGTACAGTAAATTCTCTCATCCTATAGAGGCATGAGAGCCCATGCACACCGACAATCGAACTGTTTAACATCGATTGATGGTGGCCCGACGCGTCGTATACGTAATGCGAGGCATTCGATGTATTCAAATTCAATGACGTCGTCCATCACCGCCAATGCCACCATTCAAATGGTTGTTGTCTTTTTTGTTGTTTCCCAACTGGATGGTATTCGACACATACATACATCCATGCAAATTTCTACTTCGGGTATGTGTGGGTATTTGTGTGAGTCAATCTATTTTTGATATCATACGTACCCATGCCCCACTTATCCTCATGTGAAATCAGTTGTAAAAATCATTATTTAATACCTGATTGGTCTATAAATCTCTAATAATTTGCACTTATATATTTGGAAATGCATGGTAGGGGTACTTGCGATTATCAGAGAACCCTTTCGATAACAAGAAGTCGAGGTACCACGTGGCAACATTCGATGCATAACTCATTGATATCTTGAGAGGACCACACTGTTAAGGCTCCACTTTGTCTGCAGCATAAATATAAAGGCACGTAAAGTATATGTATGAGGTTCAGTTTACATGTTTTTCTCTACGTGACTAAACTACTTCTGAACATCGCAAAGGGAAAGATCAGCATTACTGAATTATAATTTGGGATTCAAACGCAAAGACCCGTCACATTAATACGATTCAATGGTTCCTTACTCATCATGTAGGATGGTACTTGTGGTACTTAATAGAACTATCTTTAAAACATACAAAGATTCATGCATATGTACGTCATAATTCAACTACTCGCTCATAACAAATACGTCAGCTGACGAGGATCTTGCAAAGATACGAAATAGCTATGTACCAAGAACTAATGGGGAATATTTCGATACACCTCGCACAAACACCGCATCTGCTAAGAAGCTAATTGATGAGGCGCAGGAAAATGAAAGAGAAATCGTCCTTTGTGAGGACGCTAATGAGAACTACAACATGTGACAATGTACCAATGTAAATGACAGAGGTGATACACTCTTAGAGTACCCTTTACCCACTAACAGTTAAGTTTGCAACAGGGATAATGTTTTTATTACTAATGATAGACAAGATATCATTGATTTTACATTCACGGGAACGTCACAGGATTCCTATGAGTCGATCAACGGATGGAAGGTGTTGAGAGACCATTCGTTTTCACTCTCGCAGAACATTACAACTTTTCCGGTTTCAAGAAGTGTTTGTAAAATAAACTGTAAACTGCAAAATTGAACGCTATTACGAAAATCGATTTATACCGCTTAGATTGACATTCTTACTGATGCTCTAACCTCAGCCGCCAACAGATAATTTCCTTCCGCGATCACAGAAATGGAGCAAAGATCCGATAATCCTGAGAGATTCTTGCAGAAAGCTTTTAAATAAGGCAAAGCCCTTCAATACAGAGCGAGTCTGAAATGAGTGCATGGAATATAAAATAAAGTTAATATCTTTAAAAAGGAAGCCTTGGGCACATTTATGAAATGATATCAAGGACAATTCTGCGACTGCGCAAAGTCCTCTCGACGATTTCCACTTCTCTCAGGTAAACAAAATCTAGTCACCCACTACATCCCATGAAGGGATTCGGGAGAGCGATACACAATCAGTGAACTGTGCCCTTTCTCATTTTAAACTCAACTATCAACTATTTTACACCGATTGCGAACGGTATTTTGAGACGTTTTATCTTAGCTAAATAATCGATAGCGTCGCCGTCACTAAACGAGGTGACCGCCGTCTAAAGAAATTCAAGGTGACCAGGGCAGGATTCGAAACCACGATCTCATGAACAAGAGCCGCGCACACGGCGGGCGTTGAACGAGAAATAGTGTTGAAGCATTAGACCTTGAATTGACGTTTCAGATGATTGACAGTCAGTGACTGACAGATGCTTCATTTCAAATGCTTATATAAATATATAAATACTCAAATGATTTAAAAATACCCAAATAAATTCCCAAAAATAATGAATCTGATATTTACCCACATTTCGGGGGTCATCATAAGTTATGTGCCAACTATCAAGATATCGGTTAAGCTATAGACTAACGATGGTCTAAGCCTGACACCCGGACAAAATGTGGCACGTGAGCTCACGACGATACAAATGTTTACACCTTCAGAACAACAAACTCTACTTTATAATATACTAGCAAGCCCGGCAAACTTCGTCCTGAATTATTTATAATCTGATAGGAAGTTTAGAAGATTATCCCTTACATACAAAATCACAAACATTTCCTCCTTACCATATTAGCACAGAAGTATTGATGAGTACAACGTATACTTCACTTGTGAAACGTGCACTTGTTATCTCTGATGTCGAGGCGACGACAGATATCTATCAGATTTTCGTAGATTCCAAGTACATCCCATAAAGGGATGTAATTTTTTTCGCTCTCTGATCAGTTCATACCACTTTTTCATGGCTAGACATTCGATAGTGGCGCCGTCAATAAAATAAGTGGCCGTCGCAGACAAAAATATATGTTGGCCTGAACGCGGATTGAAGTGTATAAGTGCACGGAAAAAATTGCGTAAAACATAATAGGGTAGTTGTAATCGACAACGACGGGACTCAGAGTCAAATGTTTGTGGAATATTCGAACACTAAGAAAATTGTATCCCATCGTTTCAAATCAAATGCAAAAAATATTGCTGATGTGCCCAAAAACATATTTGATTTTATACCATTTCTAATGTCAATTCACTTAGAAATCTCCGTTGGTAAACCAGCATTTGAAGGAGTTGAATTTATTTATTGAATAAATTTAACAAATTGGTTGAAATTGGTTGAAACCCACCACAAGCCAGATGTAAATATTTATCGAATTGATAAAAGGATAATAATGCAAATTTATATTATCAACTTATACTTAACTCAATGAATCGACTTAAACTTACCCTGACCTTAAGTCATCCTTTGGGCCCGAGCTTTAATTTGCATTACCATTGTTTACCATTTGTTCGCAATGGCAATTAAAAAAATTTTGAATTTTCATTTGCTCAGGCAATGCAAATGCAGGTTGTAGAATCGGAAGCCAATTGTAATGAAATATGGGAATGGTTTTAATTATTTTGAATTTGTTTTTTACGCTTGGCAATTCTGTTTTTAAAGTATTTTATACGTAGAGGTTTGCGCAGTTTTTCGACGTGCTAGCTGCCAATTTGGCACCCCCATCCCTATAGGTAAGGATATACAAATCGAATGTTAGGTTGAAACCATCATTTCATTATTCATCTAACATACGTGTGGCACAGAATTGTGCTGACCATTTAGTTTCGACACGTGCACAAAAATAACTGGGCACCCCTGCTATAGGGCATAAAACTTTGCTCGTTCGACCTGCGTTCAACTCGCATAGATTGACGATAAAACATTCAAAGTACGTCCGGAATGTTGAACAACGTCCCAATCGTATTATCCTCACAGTTTATCCTAATTTATTTCACTGATAAAACAACCAAATTTACAATTTGGGTTTTATAATTCCAATACAATGTTTTTATATTCGATTTTGCTTTCATAGGGTTGTACCTAAACAAGGACGAACGCAATGTGTAAATCCATTCACAGTAGGTTCATACAGAAAACACACCGTAGGTTTTATTTGAATGGGTTATTATGAGAGCTCCCGAAATAGTGCTGACGTAAACTTTAAAAATGTCAACTTCGACAAAAGCGCAAAGTATCAAGTTAGGAGTAAGTAAATCAAAAACCAGAGAGCACACAAAGTGAGTGAAAACCAGAAAGCGTACAGATCACTGGTTGTGAGAAGCTATCCCTAATCCCTTCTGGGGATGTAATGGGAAATGTTTTTTTTTCATGTTTATTTCCTTGCACTATAGTGAGTATTTGTTGTCACCTTCTTTTATATCTCGAACTTTATATCTCGAATCTTTCGGTGGAGGCTACAAAGAATTTTGGAAAAATACTCATACTGTCCGGAATGAGTAAGAAATTTGCAATTTTGGAAATTATGTGTTTTAAAGGTTTTGCAGATGGGAAAATTTCCACATTTTTCCAGCGCTTAAGAGGAAACAGGCCTATGTTGTACAACGTATCCAACGTTTTATACTTCTGTTTTGATTTTATTAGCTGTTTTGACAGGTCCCAGAATGGGCGTTTCTCTAGTTTCTCTAGTTATGGAAACATTTACAGATTATTAAGCACTGTCTGAGTTGAAGCTAATCCAAAAAGAAACATGATTTTGTATTTGTATGGAACGGTACCAGAAGGGACAAGGTTATAACACCTATTTTCAATTCCAAACTAAGTCTGATCGGTAAGGGTTATCTTGTTGACCAGCCAGACAGAGAACAATCGAACAGGGCTCAAAGACAGAAGTATAAAATTGTGTCTATATAAAATAAATATTAAATTGTGTTGAAATAAAATGCTGCAGTGAGTTTTGTAGTAATGATGACCAAGATGGAACTATGAACGATGTCACTGGTTGTGTAGTGAGTATCAAATCAGTGTTCCCACTCCAGTGTATCCTCAACACTGAAGTGGAATGTTGTTAAATGTAGCTATTTACTACAGCCTTGGAGTCGGAGATTGGGGGGAAAATGGTATCCGAAAAAAAATGATGAAGCTTTAAGAAGTGCAACCGCCGTTAAAATAACGATGTAAAATACACACCAAATATATTTAAAATAATTTGATAGGTCACGATGAATTGGCCGAAACATTTACAGGACTATTGCGAGTGGATCTTTATGCCACAACTGATAAACTTATATATTATTATATATCGTATTTGTAATTGTACATTAATACATTTTGAATGAGATGCAATTATAAACACAAAAATACATTTGTTAGTTAAACATATACAGCAATTTCGACCATTATATTTATAAATAACTAAAATGCGAGGGATTTTAGAACATTCGAAAATGATCTTAAAAAACTCTAGTAACATAAAATAATCTCAAATGATTTAAAATATATATCAACTTTTATGATTTCAAAAAGACTCATAAATTACTCTTTTGTGATTCGAAGAAGACTGTTAAACAAGAGGGGAATTAAACTCCCAGGTTCAAATTTATGGTTGAACGCTCAGAAAGAGGGCACACTTTCAAATATGTTCCCGGAAGATTCTGAGACTCTTCGGACTCCGAATGTTGACTGGGAACCTATTTCATTGTTAGAAAATAATACAAACATGAAATTAAAAGTCAACTTGTAATATAATACAAATTTACAATTAAATCGTTATAATAAAATATGTTTACAAAATCAAGCTAAAAGAAAGAGATATTAAAAAGCCATGTAGTCAATGTCTTCCTTGCGTAAACATTTTCGTGTAATCGAAAAACCACCAAAATATAAAAGCAAATTCACCAAAATACGCATAGATGGGTGGAAAAAGAGAAGCAAAATATTCCATTTTTCCTTTCCCATCCTTCCGTGTCAGATTTTCAGGTAAGTATGTATGTATTTACAATGCACTGAACACTTCAATTACATGTATACAAGCATACATATGCACTAGAGTGTGCAAAAAACAACACGACATTCGGATTTATGCAGCGGCAGCTCATAAAATTGTGTCTCATTGTGCAACAGACAGACTCAAAAACTTAACGTTAACGTTTGTATTTTTCAAAAAGTTAACTATTCCAATATTAAACATGTAACAGAAGAAATTTGTATTTATAAAAAGGTTGGTCCCGACCTGACAAATATATCGGTCCGCGTGTTCGGCAATTTTACATCAAGAGTAATACACGTAAATCATTTCGCGCACACGGGTCGATATCTTGCTTCAAGGTTCGTATTTCATGGATAATGGGTTACCCTGGGTAACCCATTATTATTGTCCTAGGGAATGGGTACCCTATGGGTAATGGGGAAAATAATGGGTTGTTACCCACAACGATGGGAAATTACATATCACGATTATCCATTACACGTGGGGAACGGCGATGTGTAATGGGTTACCCTGGTACGAAAAATACGAAATAATTTCTGTAACTCAAAAACTGTGCGTCCAATTGCAAAAATAGTAAATTTTTTACACCCATAGAAGGCTTTAACCAAAGGATGTCTTTAATACTGCATCACTGCAACAACAATTTTTCGAATAAAATATCGCTTAACGCCCTTAGTCCATATCTTGGAAACCCAGCGTCCAATCGAAAAAATAACTCTTGTTCAGCAGTTTGTAAGGGTTTTTCATAAACTGGTCCAATTCTTACGGAAGATTTTTTGAAATCGCCAAAATAAGAAAATCACTAAAATAAAAATATTGCTATCACTCGGAAAGTGTGCGTCCAATAGCAAAAGTAATGAATTGTTTACCTCCATAGGATGCTTTTATCAACGGATATCTTTAATACTGCATGACTTTTTTCAAAAATCGCTAAAACAACAATTTTTAGAATAAAAATCGCTAAAACGCCCTTATGTTTATATCTTGAAAACGGAGCGCTCAATCGAAAAAATAATTAATTTTTGGGAGTTTCTAAGGAGTTTTCATAAAGTCGTCAAATTCGAACGGGAGATTTGTTTTAAATCGCTAAAATCAAAAATTGTTATAACTCGGAAAGGGTGCTTCCAATCGCAAAAATAATAAATATAGTTTACCCACATAGGAGGCTTTAATCAATGGTTATCTTAAATAAGGCATCCTTTAAAAACACCACCGTAACACTCGCTAAATTTTAGTTTTAGAGATTTTATTTTTTTGTTAGAGACTTTTTTTTACGATATTTTAAAAAACAAATTTCTTCCGTACAAATTTAACCATTTTATGAAAACCCCTTAGAAACCCAAAAAAATTAGTTATTTTTTCGATTCAACACTCCGTTTTTGAGATATAGACATTTTTTCTAAGTTTGGATGGGTTCCACAGGGTCATAACAAAATGTGCCTATATTTGAACAAAATTTTAAAAGAACACACTTTTAGTGTCTTGACCAAAATTGTTTCACTGATTTGAAATTGTATATCAAAGAATTAGTTTTTTTAGTTTTCCAGATGTACACAGAAAAAAATATTCCCGAATTAATTTCAATTACTGATTTGCTTGAAAACAGAGATAAAATTCAATTATTTCATTATTTGACTCAATCATTTGAATACTTGGTTCAACAATTTTACATTTTATAAAGCCAAGAAGATCAATTAAAATTTCACTGGAATCAAGTACTTGTGTACTTGAAATTACAACATTCTTTATATGTTATTTGTCGTTTTTTTGTTCGATTTTTAAGGCGAATTTTTGTTGTTGTCAGGGAGAACAAGTGGAAGATGCGCATCACCAAAAATCCGTTACAAACGGTGTTTTGTTATTGCAATCGGCACTCGTGAACACAATGACAGCAACAACACATGTGCTACAAAATTATTGCGAAATCAAAACACTTCGTTGAGAATTTACAAATAAATGTTCAAACGAAAAAAAGACATACCATAAGCAAAAATTATTATTTAATCAAACTGAAATTAATTATAAATATAAAATGTTCAAAAAATATGAGATGTTGGTTTTTGTTATTTTGGGTGTTAATGTTAATCATTAAAAATTACCGATTTCGATTGAAAGCGAACACCGACTTTTGATTACCAGAATACTCAAATTGAGTACGCTAGTAATCAAAACAATATATAATTTCGATTAAACGCTCACTCAACTTGATTACGCGCGTAATCAAAACATTATGTAATTTTGATTAAGCACTCACTCAACTTGATTACACGCGTAATTGAAATTTTCCATAAAAAATTGATTAAAGTCATGCTTAACTCAATTACTAATTTAATCAACAATATTAAGAAATTTTGATTAAATCTGTGCTCAAATAAATATTTGCTTTAATTGAAAACTTTTCAATTACGATCTTACAATTCGAGTAATTGAATTTACAAAAATCGTCATTGGCGGAAATCCAAGTATAAAAATAATTGAATTGACAAATATCGTAATTGATTTGAGCATTCGCTTTTTTCTGTGTACTAATGGTTCTACAATTTTACCGTGTACACAGAAAAAAATATTCCCGAATTAATTTCAATTACTGATTTGCTTGAAAACAGAGATAAAATTCAATTATTTCATTATTTGACTCAATCATTTGAATACTTGGTTCAACAATTTTACATTTTATAAAGCGAAGAAGATCAATTAAAATTTCACTGGAATCAAGTACTTGTGTACTTGAAATTACAACATTCTTTATATGTTATTTGACGTTTTTTTGTTCGATTTTTAAGGCGAATTTTTGTTGTTGTCAGGGAGAACAAGTGGAAGATGCGCACCACCAAAAATCCGTTACAAACGGTGTTTTGTTATTGCAATCGGCACTCGTCAACACAATGACTGCAACAACACATGTGCTACAAAATTATTGCGAAATCAAAACACATCTTTGAGAATTTACAAATAAATGTTCAAAATGGAAATTAATTATAAAAATAAAACATACTTCATAAGTAAAAAGTAAATTGAATTTTTTTAATTTTTATTTTTGAATCCCTGTAAATGATTTTCTTAATTATTATTTAATCAAACTGAAATTAATTATAAAAATAAAATGTTCAAAAAATATGAGATGTTGGTTTTTGTTATTTTGGGTGTTAATGTTAATCATTAAAAATTACCGATTTCGATTGAAAGCGAACACCGACTTTTGATTACCAGAATACTCAAGTTGAGTACGCTAGTAATCAAAACATATAATTTCGATTTAACGCTCACTCAACTTGATTACGCGCGTAATCAAAACATTATGTAAATTTGATTAAGCACTCACTCAACTTGATTACACGCGTAATTGAAATTTTCCATAAAAAATTGATTAAAGTCATGCTTAACTCAATTACTAATTTAATCAACAATATTAAGAAATTTTGATTAAATCTGTGCTCAAATAAATATTTGCTTTAATTGAAAACTTTTCAATTACGATCTTACAATTCGAGTAATTGAATTTACAAAAATCGTCATTGGCGGAAATCCAAGTATAAAAATAATTGAATTGACAAATATCGTAATTGATTTGAGCATTCGCTTTTTTCTGTGTACTGACGATAGTGTCAATAAATAAAACAAAACGTACTAGTGGTGTAGTATACAGGGTGGTCGGAGTGTGCTGCCTAAAATAGTAAGGTAAGAAACGCTTCGAGAAATTCAATAGCTGGTCACTTAATTGTAACATTTTTAAATTTAATTTTTTTTATCAATTTGTTTACTTAAAATATGGATCCGATGTCGAGTATATGAGATTTCAGACAAAAAGATTTTAAAATTACGATAAAATCTTAGCTGTTCTGGTACACCATTTTAATGTTAGACATCAAATGATTTTGCGATATCAGCAATTACCTCTACTATATAACACAATTATCCTAAGCTCTCAAAATTATGCAGCTGAAGTTTTAAAAATTACGTTTTCTACATTACAATTTAAAGTAAACTGAATTTATTGCATACTTCAAATGTTTTTCTTCAAAACTTTTGATGCATATAAGTACATACCAGCATGACACATACGACATTTCAACATCCTTACCATTTTGAAAATGTATCCAAATTATATTAACATTTTCCAAAATGTGCAATTGCATCTCAGTTTTGCTGCAAGTGCATCTCCCCGACATTAATTGGTTAATTGAATTTTCTGGAATTTTGTGGGCTAACCAAACCCAGAACTAGAACGATTTTTTTGCTAACAAAATTTTGTGACTTCAACTTTTTTTCTTTGGACCGGCCTAGTGTATAGTATCCAGCTCCTGAATCTCAACAATTTAATTGGGTTTAAGAATTTTCAAAATGTATGCAAAATCTCAAGCATTTCGTCGAGATACCAACCGGATAATTTCAAAGGAAACGATATCCTCCACAAATTAAATTAGTATATCGTTGCTGCTCCAACAAAAACAGTTATGTATCAGGAAAGCACAACAACTAAAATTGTCTTAGAACATTTGCTCCACAACTCGGTCTTTGCTTGCACTACAGACTTCAAAGTCGATGTAAATATCAGGAAACAGCTACGTATGCATATGTTGGAATAAAAATGGTTTTCAATTCTGCAAACAATTTTTTTTTTGAAAAATTACACTTAACCCATTTTTTATTTATTTTTTTTCAAAACGTCAGATATGAAATTCGAAATTTGTTTTTGAATAATATATAAATTTATTTTGACAATAACTAAGGACTGCTGGATCTCAGTTACTAAATATAGAACTACTTAGATTCTATAGTTAGCAAAAGAAGAAAAATCAATGGTCCTAAACATGGTCCTAAAAGATAAGCAATTAACGAGGGTGGCGTGATGTGACATAGGGTGGCATTTTCTGTGGAAATACCCATATGTTAATTATTAACAAAACAAACTTGTAAACCGCAAACATATAACTCGTGCTGGAGATTTTCAATAGCAGGTAACTTGATATTTTGCCCAAACTTTAGGTCTGTTACGTGAAATTTTCGGGTCACTTTTTTTACATTTTGTCCCTTTACATAACTAGATACAATTTTAACGTCACATGTTGTTTTTTTTTTTTGGTGTACACTAAGTTGTAAGTTCGCACACACATTTATTCGATTACACAATCGAACCCGAATTACGTAAATGTAACAAAGTACGTGCGAGTGCTAAGACAGCAACACACGTGGATCGAGGTACGAGTTTGCGTACAACAAATTAAATATCCGAAGTAAATGTGACGTGTGTCAACCGGCAACTTTATGTCAGAGAATGGTTGATGTTTGTCCATTTAGGATTTTGGACAATTCTGTGTTAGAAATGCGCAAATCGAATAGAGTACTTTTCCATACATATATCATGTACTTTTCCATACATACATATATCAAAATTAGGAAGAATTTTGTATGAAATCAATATATGTTTCTAGTTTATTTGGAAGCAAGTAAAGGGGTCCAAAGTGTGCAGGAGTTTAGGCGGAAACAACTAAAGTCGGCCTGAGCCGACCATATAATACCCTATACAACCTTGTGTCTATAACAAATTTATAAAAGGGCAAAAATGTTTAAAATTAAAGGACACAGTATCCAGCTAGGTAGATACATTTGTATATCAGCTTTATCAAAAAGGTGAGCTATACTGATATCTAATTTCTCATCATCCCTAGCTTTAGTCTATGTAAGAACTTTGGTTTGAAACCGGTTATTATTTATAACGATCCGATAGTACCAAGCTTGCGTGGTTTACGAGGCGATAACCGGCTAAGGAACAGCTAACATTTGGAGCCGATAGGACCAAGCTTTGTTTGCATAATTTGCATGGAGGCTATGCAAACGTTACTGCTCTGACCACCTTACATTTCTTTCGGCGGCGGTCATCAGCCAACGTCATCAGAAAAACGATTAGAACCACTGGATTCAGCGTACTCATATTAGGTTTACCCACTGGGTTCCTCGCTTGTTATCAAAAAAAAAACCGATTCGAGCACAGTGAAATTAATTCATCAATAAATAAAGAATTTTAAAATTTCAATATCGTTGTTACTAAATTTTAGGTATTAACGTACTTGCTTTGGGGTAAACGTACTTCTTTGAGGGAACAAGTGTACTGAATTTAAAGAAACTTAAACCGTATGTTAGGAAATAATTCCCCGATTTAAGGGTGTATGGTTTCCTTACGAAAGTCTCCAAATCGTTCGGTGAAATACAACTGTCAAAATCGGAGAGTGTGCAATACAATAGTTTTGACAGATTCAACGTTTCCAGCAGTCTGACAACAGCTTCCCCAGTAATGCAATTTTATTTCACTATAGTATCAAAATGTACTCTGAACGTTAATAACATCAGTGAATCAAATTTTCGTCGTTTCAATGACAATATTCAACGCGGTTATGAAACATATTACTCGCGAAATTATATCAAATTAATTGCAATGAAACATATTCATTTACAGAAGTAAAACGTATTCCATGTAACAATGAAACATAGTCATTGAACAAATGGAATGGAATCTTTTCCCCCAATTATTTCAATTTCAATTGTTTGTGGTTATGGAATTTGTGCATGTATGAACTTATTCTCAACTCTACCTAAAATGGCACTACACTCAAAAAATTAAGTTAGCTATTAATAGCAAACAATGTGTGCTACTTATCAGCAGACAATTTGTTTGTTATTACAGCAAATGGACTGCAATAACAACAAACTTTTTGAAGGGTTGATAAAATAGCTGGCATACTGTTTGCTGAGACAACAACCAATGTTTGCTGTAATAGGAAATTTCTTTTCTTTCCCCTTTTCAGCATACTTTTTTGCTGTGTTTACCAACATATTTTTTTGAGTGTACATAATAAACAAACGGCTATTAAGATATTTCTTATAATCAAAATGTTATTTGCTGTTTTACTTAAATCTATTTAAAGTAAATGCAGAAAATGCACAAAAAGAACACCCTGCCTGCAGTCCTAGTTATAGTTATATAGTCGTTTAATATACGGTGTATTGATTTGAAATTATTTGTCAGACGCAGAAATAAATGGTGCGAAAACTAATATTTAAAAATTCCATCGCATACAAAGCCCTTACACTGCAGTAGTTAGTAACACATCAAGGTTAACCTGTTTGAATCCAAAATTATATAAAGTAACGCCGATTGGTTTTCGATATGAAAAATTGGGATGTCCTTAGAGGTTGTAAATAGTTACTTTCTCTTCCAAGGGCCTTTGAGCATTTCCACCATCTACTCTCCTTCTACTCATTCTAGCGGAGAGGCCTATTTCTCCTAAGCGGGATAATATTTTCACAAAATTATAATTATTTTCGCAATTTTTTAAAACAAAACAAAACTGTTAGCAATAAACTTATAACTGAAATATCGCACAAGAGGATACAATATATTTTTAGGAAAAAAATCAGATCATAATTTGTTCTTATCTCAAAGGTGACATGAATACCACAAAAAAAAAACATAAGAAAATTTTAATAAATTATACTCCCATGCTTCATATTGAGTTGGCAAGAAAGGAATGTCGGTTTTTTTTGTTGAAAATAATTTTCAGTTATTTTAGTCAAATAACTAATTTTAATTTTCGGTGGTGCGCGGCTCTTGTGCATGAGAACGTGGGTTCGATATCTGCTCTAACTACCTTACATTTCCTTCGACGACGGGCGACACTATCAAAATACCGTTCTCAAAATTCCGTTCGAAACCGGTGTAAAACTATAGGTCCCAATCTGTGAGTGAATAATTAGAAAGCGCATACCTCGCTTAAGCCGTTTGTTTCTTAATCGGAATTCATTTGATATTCCACGATTTTGTCCAGGAACTGAAAATAATCTCAGCAGTCTGCTATAAAAATAAAATATAAATTTAATTATTATAAATTAAATTAAAATACCTTTAAATTAAAAGACAGGCATTCAAAAAGGAATCTTAATTATTTATGAATTCTTAGGAAATTGCATTTCAAACTCATCTCTCTATCTCAACCCAAAAGTAATAGAGTGGCTGGAGGACGATATGTCTGCCTGGCCTATCCTTCGATTCGGTGACCATATAAACTTTGACATACATATTCCAAAATCTGGCCAATGAGTAGTTTATAATCCAAATATTGGGCACCATCAACTTGTTTCACTGCGAAATGGGCTACCAACATACCAATGATGGCAACTATATTTTTCTCTACTTTTCGGTTTTTTACAATAAAAATCTATTGGTTTCAGGAATAGAGCGATAGTTGAATGAAGATTATCTAATTTTGTTGACATTTAAAATGAAAATATTAAGAAATGTGACAAATTACTGTCGATGTAATTTTTGTCATTCAGGCCTTTAAGAAACACTAATTTACGAGGAATTCCAGAGATTAGTGTAAAGCACTAAAGCTGGTTTTACTGCTTAATCTTTCCCGTTAATCTCAATCAATTATTTATTGTAAACAGTGATCTTACAGCTAATTCCTGCAACTCAAGCGAACGGCTTCGTTCGCTTCCTAAACAACAATCGTCTGATTTGGTTTCCCAAGCCCCGTATTCAGTTCATGTAAATTTTCGTACGAAATGTTGACATTTATCTCTAAACGGAACATTTCGCAGCGGGGTGTTACCACCAATCTTTGATTTATCGTGCAAATATTTAATTTTTTAATTCCTCTACGCACTCCAGTTTAATCTGAACGCATCTGTTGTTACTTTTGGTTGTTAAAATGATCGAAATATCAAAATTCCGGTCCCAAACAATTACACTGTTGTAGTCGAAAAATTTAAATGATTTTCCAATTTGAGTGATACGATTAAAAAAAAAATATTATTTACAATATTAACTTGTAAAGCTTGAGAGAGTCTGATATATTGCTAAAGACCAATGACTTCAAATTACCCCACAAAAATCGGACACGTCGTCTCGAGTACTGACGGTATACAAATAGATACAACTGACTACGAAGTGGTCCTTATGAGGTATTTAGGGTGAAAATTGTCTAGCTTTACCATAGCTACAACTTTGCCAAATATTGCGAATCAAAATTTGGAGTCCCTTGAAGTTATGCTGAAATAAGTGATAAAAAAATTGCAGGAAAATCTGAGAGTTGGTAAAAATCGATTTTTGCAAAAAATTTACTTGATACAGACATTTTTTATGGGTACCGATCAACTCAATAGACTTGTCTCTAACCGAAACAATTTACTAGAACGTTGATACAAAAATTTCATGCCAACAACTACAGCACCGTATTCAGTTCTTGCGAAATTTTCGTAAGAAATTTTGTCATTTATCTTTAACGGAAATTTTTGTTACCACAGATCTCTGATTTACCTCGCAAATATTTCACTAAGAATTCATCTTTGCACTCCATTTTATTTTTAACGCCTGTGTTATTACTTTTGTTTACTAAAATAATCGAAATGTCAAAATTCCGGTCCCAAACAATTGTTTTCGTATAAAAATAACTTTGGCGTAACAATCCTGTACTTGATTCTGCCTACGAAATTTTCGCAAAGAGCTGAGTACCAAGCAAATGAAAAGTGAGCGAAATTTTGGGTTCATGAAATTTTTGTTATGTTTTTCTAATAGTAACGAAAATTTCGTAAAAACTGAATACCGGGCTTAACACACATAATAACGACAAAGCGAAAAAAATAAATGTGAACGCATTGACTTTCGTTCCCTTTCTCGTTCTTGTGAGTGTTTGGAAACCCAAATCAGACGATTGTTCTTTAGCAAGCGAACGAAAGCTCTCCGTTGAGTTACAGGAATTGGCATTTAAAGTATTTTTTGTGAGAATAACAATGAAGTTGTTAATTTTAAAAAATATGGATTTTTGGTTTTATAACTCATTTTATAGAAATTTTAACGCTATTTCGTTATATGTAAAAATTAATATTTGAGCGTTGGCCATATATTCGAATTTCCTAAACAGATTGAACTGCGACCCTCTAAAGTTGTCATATATCAAGCTTGTAAAATAAATAAATTTAAATTTTCTTTCTAAATAAGACGATTTTTAATGTGATCAAGTTTTTATTTTAATCTTAATTTTAAAGGCCAAAATATTTTTATATTGTAAAAACAACTTTTTTCGAAAGTTTTCAAAAAATACTTTAAGCTATATTCACATTAAAATATTCCTTAAAATATTTTACAACATAAACAACCCAACCCGATGAAAAGTGAGCAAATTTTTCGGCTCATGAAATTTTCGTTAGATTTTATACATGTACTTCTTATGGCAACGAAAATTTCGTAGAAACTGAATACCGGGCTTTAAGCGGCGTTCAGGTATACAGAGACTTCGAAGTTTTCTAACTTTGAAGCCACCATATGTTTTACCCTACAAAATTCAACTGTCTATGGAAATGAAATCGGCTTTAGAAAACTTCAATAAATCTTAAAGCTTTCAATAACTGAAGAATGTTTTAGAGCTAATTTAGTGTATTTTACGTGGATAGTGCATGTGTTTCTCCCTTATGTAGATATCCAGTCATAAACACACTGGTCAGATTACGAATAATCTAAAATTTCAGGATTTGTCTGACCGCAATTAAATATATTTTAAAGCGCGCATAAATCGTTGAGAAAAATACTAAGATATGTCCCCAAATTATTTTAAGGCAATTTGTAAAATTGGTTACACTGTAGTGTCCAAGGTAGGATAAATAATGGGGGAAATCAATCAACATAGTCCTACTAATATACATTTACATTTAACCCCTGTAATATAAACCAGTAACTGACGAATCATTGTGAAGAACGTATAGCACATTTAATACACGTGTAGGGTGTACTGCAAGCAGCTTCATTTGATGAAAGTATGATGAAGAGATTGTTATGATATTTACTTCCTTCATCGACTATTGTTTAGTGTTGTTGCAGTCAAATATTTAGCTTTTACGTAATTTTAACCGCAAATACCCATTATCATTTAAATAAATATTAGACCAATACGTAATTGTACAGATGTGGGAAATTCCACTTCAAATCAGCAACATTTGCCAGAATAAATATAAATTTTGGAATTTTTATTGCTTCAATGTTTAAAAGAATTTTACAAATTATTTGCGCTAAAACGCATTTTATAACTCTTTGTGCGGAACACGACGTTGACACACAACGTTATTATCGCAAAATCGGGACTAAAATAGATATTTTTTGGATAGAAATTGGCATTCGTAATCCTTCTAATACATGATTTACACCGACCAAAATTCTTTAATTTGTAACCAAAAAACAAAATCAACCATAATAAACAAATACACAAAAATCAACTGTTAGACAGAAGGAAGACGATCAACAAATTTCCAACGCGTCGCCGCCACCAAAAAATTTTTTAAACTCACACCGTGGCCGATATACATAATTGGCTCTCATCGGTTTAAAATGTGAGTCGATTTTACCTACTGACCCAAACTAACCAACATCCCAAATTTGTACAAAACTTGCAAACCAAGATCGGCGTAATAAATTTTTCTGTTGTGTCGCCGACTCCGATTATTGTTTCTCTAACTTGGTCTAAGATCAAAGTTGTCACCTGAAACGTCAATTTAATCTCAAATTGGGTGGTGTAAATGCAAAGATTGGAGAGCAAGGTTATCGTTAACCTGGCTCGATAAATTGGGGTGTAAATGCGACATAATTCTTTAATCTCCGTCCGTGTAATCGCTGTATTAAGCCCGGTATTCACTTTTTATGAAATTTTCGTTGCCATAGGAAGTACGTGTATAAAATATAACGAAAATTACATGAACCGAAAATTTCGCTCACTTTTCATTTGCTTGGTACTCAGATCTTTGCAAAAATTTCGTATTCGGAATCAAGTACAGGATTATTACGCCAAAGATATTTTATACGAAAACAATTGTTTGATAATTGTTTGGGACCGGAATTTTGACATTTCGATTATTTTGTTAAACAACACACGTTAAAAATAAAATGGAGTGCAAAGATGAAATATTAATGAAATATTTGCAAGATAAATCAGAGATATGTGGTAACTCTCTGTAATAAAATTTTCCGTTTAGACCTAAATTAAATTTTTGTTGCAGAGAGTTGCCACCTTGCAAATATTTCATTAATAATTCGTATTTGAACTCCATTTTATTTTAAGCGCTGTAAAGAAATATGTTGCCAGATTGAGAAGGAGTCTGGAAATACATGCACTATGGCAAAACAAAAATGTTTCGAAACGGTTCGGAATTGTGATGATCTTTGAGAACATTAATTAAAATATTTGTATTGAAAGAAGTGGTAGCTCCATGCGAAGTGATTTGATTACAAATGGAATGACTCATATCCATGGATATATATACATGTATATATTCGTACTTATTTACTAGTGTACGTGTGCGTTTGTGTGTTATTCATTTGTTATTTCAATGGCCTTCTCACGTTTTGCGATGTTCCTTTGTACCTCATGACCGAAATATTTGACTACATCATCATCATCCCCCTTTCATCGTGTATGTCTACACTGGTACTCAAACTGGTATCTAATGGATGGTTGCTGTGAGTCTGTCTAAGAGAAAGAGCGAGAAAGTGAGAGAGACAAATATGAAGAGAAAACTAACGAACAATAACGAAAGGACTTCAAATCAGGGCTGCCAGATACTTTTAATAAACAATTGTAAAAAGGCGAAAACAAATCGTAATTTTCGCCAAAACCGATTAATAAAATCGTCTTTATAAATTTGACCCACCTCATTGGGGACATGTTAAGCAAAAGTCGCAGCATTATAGTTATTCCATAAGCATTTCCCATAAAACATAAATCTTGAACATAAGAAAAATGTTGGTGACTGCCCAATATCATATGAGTCTGATAGACATTTTACTTAGAACACATTTGGCTTGAACGTTTGGTGTACAACTTTCACACTGTTGATTCATGTAAATGATGATTTTCACATTAAATCGTCGTCACTTCCGACTTTCTACATTTTAAAAAAATAATTCGTATTCCTTAAATAAAAACAATTGCAATAAATAGGTATTGATGGACCAACAATCTTCAGATCGATACATGTCTAATGCCGAATCTAGACCGCAGTTTATCACGGGTAGGTTAGGGATAACCTTCTTCCCTTATCTTTGCTGTCTGCACCGCCCAATTTGAGATTAAATTGGCATTTCAGGTGGCAACTCTGTGCATACACAAATTACCAAATGAACTTAGCCTTTACGCGCGTTTACATTCACTCTTTTATCGTGATAATGTCATGATTGTCATTCCACGGCAAAAAGGTGTTTACATGCATTCTTACTCGATTTAGGTTTGACATTTTTGTAATTCATGATGCCAATATGGAATTATACCAGGTGATGGCATGATGCTTTGTATATTAGTATCATACAATTCTATCATTTAGTCATTTCTTCTATTTCTTTATTTGTAGAAATAATTTTGTATGTCATTAAAGACATTTTTATCTGGAATTTATTTAGAATTTTGCTAGAATTTAGATAATAAAGAAGGAAAGTAATATTAGCTATCCTTATAACACTACATCTTATATTAATCATGTTTGTATGTGTTGCCATTAATGTCCATGTTCAGTGAAGTACATTTCCTTTCTTGTTCCGTTTCATGTTCATACAGTCTCATACTGAAAGTGTGTATACAACTCTGCGGTTAAAATGATTTGTGACATGATAGTAACATTATCGAGGTAAATTATAATGGTGTGATTGGTCAATTATCGAGTCGATCTGCAAGATCAAGTGAATGTAACCGCCCTATTAAAATCGGGTCAGCCGTTTAAACCGGATCACATTTTAAACCGATGAGATCCACTTATATCGACATCAACGTGATTCCGTCTATGTCTGGCGTGCACAACATTTAATTTTTTTGTATGTCTTTATTAATGTTCCATTTTGTTGGTACCTAGCAGTGCTACATCTAATTGTACACCATTTTAAAATTTAGTTAAAATTTTACTTTGAGTTTTTGCAAACTAAAATTGTATGAGTATTCTTCTGGGATAGTGAGGATTAACGGAGTTAACCTTCGAAATGCGCTTATCTTGGTATGTGTTAATGCGGAATAATTCTGACCACAAAAATCTTTAAAATTGCGACAAATCACAAAATCTGGCAACCCTGCTTCAAATGCAAGAACTTTTTTGCGTCGCAACAGAAAAAAACGTTTTAAGGTAAAGCCAATTCCCTCTACTGAAGGTCTTTTCGATGTCATTTCCACATGCAAACACATACACATTATGTCTTATTTTTAAGTAATACGACGATTCCAATGCGGAGGTATCTCAGTTTATTTTTTGGTTTTAAAATTTAATTTTCGCTCATACATTTTATAGATTCGAAAATCTTACGCCCTTTTCCACCGCAATCGAAATCGTACATTTCGAAATACCAAGTGACAGAACAAACAGATGTCTACCTGAAAAAAAAGTTATAAGAAACGATTTTCAATTTTGGAGAAGCCGACCAAAATACACTGTACAGAATTAAATACAACTCTGTAGAAACATTTCAGATAATCTGTTTTTAACACGAATGCACACTTTCTGACAGCCGACATCACTAGTTGAAGTGTGTAGAACAACATGTTTGACATCTTGGTTTTGTTTATGGTACGTTTGAATTTCAACCGGAACTCCCATATTTGGCTACACAAAATCTAAAACTACGATATTTCGATTTACGTTTTTTTTTTATTGAACAACGTTCACACAGCAGCCGTCAGTTCGACACATGGCGCAATTAATTGGTAGGAGCACTAGCCCAGCTGATTTGAACTTTTATCTTGAGTGAGTAGGAGTGTGATTTTCGCTGATGTCAAAAATTTGTTTACATTTGTTTGTCTTTAATACCCGTTCGCCTACAACTGCTGTTTTTCTGTAAAAATTACATGAAACGGTTTATTTTTACACTTAAGCGAACCACTAAGCTTGTTTTTTTTTATTCCCTGCTAAACTGATTTTTCGGCGACTTTGTATGGAGCGCCTCTTAAAAAAAAACAGCCTTACTGACTTGTCATTCATGAGCACGGACATCAGCCATCGTTTGTTTATGTTTATTGTCTATTATACCAAAGTTGCTCGCATCAATATCATGTTCACAAAATTTGTTGGTAATATTTTTTCAAGTTCATCACTCAGATAAAAAATTATCGCCAAGCTCATACAAATCTTTCAAAATATAAAAAAACACCATCATTTTCCAAATGGCACCTTCTCTAATTTTGTCTACATTTTCCTTATTTTTCAATCAGATGACATTGACACAATACAGATACTGAGCAAAAACAAAAAGCGTTATGTTTTTTCCTTGTCGTATTTGTTGTTATACTGAGTTTACCTTTATATTTACACCATGGTTCGAGATTTCAAACCAGCAAAGAGCTAATTTGCACGTAGCTTATATCAACATATATATATATCAGTGGTACAATGGTAGTCTGCGCGGCTCTTGTGCATGAGAACGTGGGTTCGATCCCTGCTCTGACCACCTTAAAATTTCTTTCGAGGCGGTCACCTCGCTTAGTGCCGGCGACACTATCGAGTACTTGGCCATGAAAATGCTTCTCAAACTACCGTTCGGAACTGGTATAAAATTGTAGGTCCCAATCCGTGAGTTACAAATTAGAAGGCGCACAGCTTACTGGTTTCTGAGAAGCTCTCCCTAATCCCTTCATGGGATGTAATGGAAAACCATTTATTTATTTATATTTATATCAATATGTGTTTCATAAAGCCAACCACAGACTTGTCATTCCTGAGCATGAGCTTGCTCGATAACTTTGTATCTGCCTGATGAATTTGAAAAAATATTACCAAAAATTTTTGAGCACATGATAGTGATGCGTACAGCTTCGATTACATTCTTATTTGGTATCAAGAGGAGCGGTAACCGACAATAAATATCAACGATAGCAAGTCTGTGGTTCGCTTTGGTTTCTCATGCTTATAGACTCGTTTGCTTGAATTGTTTTGATCTTATGTAAAATATTTTATTTATTTAACTGTATTTTCATTATCTTGATTTTGTTTTGTTCTCGATCACTAATTGCAATATCTCAATCCCGCACTTAGAGATAAGTCCCGCTTTGTGCCATATCTTTGTTAGTGCTGATTTTGAAGCCGTCGCTAGTAGGATTTGAACTGATATTGCCGGGCAATCGTTTCGAAGTTTGTGAAAATTCATCTTCACCGACTTACATACGTTCTCGGTTACAGAGCTTCAGTTTCAATGTTTCACCAACTGAAGTAATTCGATAGGGATTTACTTGACGATATTTTTAATTTCAAATGTCAATATTTTAAATGTCAACTTACTTATTAAAACTAACAAAAACCCCGCAGTTGATCCACAATCCCGCTTTTCGATCAAAGACAATTGGTGAGGCTGTACACACGCTGAAAAAAATCAGCAGCAACATAGTACAGGACACAGGGAGTAGTATATGTTGCATTGCTTTCAAGAATTGAAGAATTGCTGCTTTCTTGATTCTTCGTTGCCTCTCAGGCTTTTGTTTTCAGCAGTTTTCAACAATCAAAGCCACATTTTGGTCACAAAATCGTATATTTTAAACAATTAATCATTGTGTCTCAAACGTGTAATATTGAATAGCAAACACAATGTGTTTGGGCACAAGAATACGATATTTGCGACAAGCTCTAAACTTACGATATATTCGCATCCAAACAACAAAAAAAGTCAGCATTTTCCGCGTGCATACAAATCATATCAAAACCTAAGAACAACTTCTACGGCTAAGTTGACACATAATTAAAACAAATTATAGAGGTTAATTTAGAAGAATTTTATAGGTTACTTGCAATATCCAATCGATTATAGCATCAAGTATAAAAGCTTTCTGCTGGAGTCGGTTAGGTTAGATAAAATTTTCTGTCACTATTTAAATACTAGTCCATTGGTGATCGATGTGATACAACACACGCTATGTTCCGTCCCCATCGCTTAACCAAGAAATATATACATTGTTACCGTGATCACAAATACTGACTTAGAAATATCATCTTTAGGAGTGGATATCAAGTACTTCTAACTAGTTATTCAGATCATAACTTAAGCAAACTTGTTGTCCGGTGCATTTTATACATTGAGGCCACATTGACCAATAATTGCAACTTCCTCCAAATAACACTGTGATAGTCGAAAAAATGAACTTCGATGAATCCTTTTCGAACTATTAGGGGGGAGTCCCCTGAGTGGGAAAGTACATTTGGAAGTGTCAGATTGGCTCCAGTTTTTGAGAAATCGGTATATATGGATATATCTAAGTCTGCGCTATTTAAACAAATTTTACCGGCATAGGCCAATTTTTTTTTGGCCTAAATGGGATTAAAAAGCTTATTAAAGTAGAAAAAACAAATGCTTGCGCTCGGTCCAACTTCTTGAGATATGGGCCTTTAAAGCTTGAGTCCGATCTGGTTCCGGTGAATATCATTACAAAGACCAATAAAAACTCTTTAAATCTGCATATAAATATATTACATTTTATTAACCCATTGGGGACAAATTTAAAAAATACGATTTTTTAACCTCACTTTTTTGCTAAAAATCTGATTTTCTCAAAAAACAGCCCTAGTAAGTATATAATTGGCCATATCTCACAAATTTATGGTCCGATCTGGTTCCGGTGAATATCATTACAAAGACCATTAAAAACTCTTCAAATCTGCATATAAATAATTACATTTTATTAACCCATTGTGGACAAATTTAAAAAATACGATTTTTTAACCTCACTTTTTTGCTAAAAATCTGATTTTCTCAAAAAACAGCCCTAGTAAACCTATTTTCTACCTAGACTCAGGTTGTAGACAACACTTCAGGCTTTGTTTTAAGGTATAATACTTCGCATTAACCCTTCTAAGACCGGAGATATTTATGTTCAAAGTTTGAAATACAAGAAATTAACTTAAAAATTATGGTTAATTAACTTAATGGTTAATTAACTTAAAAAAAACGAAAAAATATATAAAAGTCCAATATTTTGATTTTGAAGCTTAACTTGAGGCCTATGCTAGGAAAATAAATAAAATTTTGGAAAAAAGTAAAAAAACTTCAATTTTTCCTTGTATTTCAAACTTTGAACATAAATATCTCCGGTCTTAGAAGGGTCAATGCGAAGTATTATACCTTAAAACAAAGCCTGAAGGTTTACTGGGGCTGTTTTTTGAGAAAATCAGATTTTTAGCAAAAAAGTGAGGTTAAAAAATCGAATTTTTTAAATTTGTCCCCAATGGGTTAATAAAATATAATATATTTATATGCAGATTTAAAGAGTTTTTAATGGTCTTTGGAATGATATTCACCCGAACCAGATATGTGAGATATGGCCAATTATATACTCAAGCTTTAAAGGCCCATATCTCAAGAAGTTGGACCGAGCGCAAACATTTGTTTTTTCTATTTTAATAAGCTTTTTAAGCCCTTTTAGGCCAGAAAAAAAATTGGCCTATGGCCGGTAAAATTTGTTTAAATAGCGCAGACTTAGCTAGTAATTTCTCAAAAACTGGAGCCAATCTGACACTTCCAAATGTACTTTCGTACTCAGGGGACTCCCCCGTAATAGTTCGAAAAGGATTCATCAAAGTTCATTTTTTTTCGGGTCAAAAACTATCACAGTGTAATTGAATTGAATTCCTCCAAATAATTGAAACCCCACATAACACATCTAAAAAATATCTTAAACTATTTCCTATCGAATCATGTAATATTGTATAACCAACTCCAACTACACGTTCAACGCGTTCGGCAACGCTTACGACACTCTACGACTTGGGGGTGTACACTTCTAATATGAATGTCCGCAGATCCTTTCAAATGCTCCATGGCACCATCGCGAGGAATATCTTTTAGGCCCTTTTGGGGTTTTTTATCTGTGCCAATGAAATTGTTGATCATAAACGTGATATCACTCATGGCCCATTAAATCTTCTCCCATTAAATCAATTATGCTCAGCCTTGAATAGTGACTCAAATTGTAAATTGTAGGCCCTTTTGGGGTTTTTTATCTGTGCCAATGAAATTGTTGATCATAAACGTGATATCACTCATGGCCCATTAAATCTTCTCCCATTAAATCAATTATACTCAGCCTTGAATAGTGACTCAAATTGTACTTACTCTGCTTTTAAGTAGTGCTTTTAATGTAAGTAGCTTCGTAAGGAATCCTAAAAAGCTGAATCTGGGACGTCATACAACAAAAGTGGGTTTGAAAATCACAAATTTCGTTGTTGGACAATCGCGCTATTCGAGGGTATCCTGTACATAATTGCACATTGTTTTTTTTGCCAAACAA
Source organism: Phaonia tiefii (assembly GCA_963931995.1). Lineage (NCBI taxonomy): Eukaryota > Metazoa > Arthropoda > Insecta > Diptera > Muscidae > Phaonia > Phaonia tiefii. The sequence goes on along the minus strand of OZ008371.1, from coordinate 79,174,597 downwards.
TTTATCTCAATGTTTCCATTGAAATGCACTTTGTTGTTTTCATCCACTAATAAATGACGTATCGAATAGAAGTGAACATCCGACCTGTAACCGTCATAACTCCTTGACATGCTTTGCTTACAAATTCCAGTCAGATCTCCTCAATATAAAACCACAATTGACTACGTCAATGGAACCTTAACTTTCTGAAAGTCTAGCTCCTCTTCTGTTTATAACAGACTGTGGCGCCGGTTATATTTGCAGTTCGTTATGGATCTCAGTTTCGTTCGGCATTTATGAAATATGAACTTGAGTTGAAATTAGACTTCAGATTTCGTTTCGTTGGAGGAAGCGAGTTTTTTTCCATGGTTGCCGTGGCAACATTGCCAAAGTTAAACAAACGTTACGTGGGTACGAGTTTCTATGTAAATATGACAGCAAAACAACTGATAATTTAAATGCAATACAAAGTATAACGTGTATCTTACACTCATTTGTACGGCAGAAGGGAGTACTCGTACTCTCATTATTTACATTATTGTTTTTAGGTATGAATATATTATGTACTTTTCCACGACGTTTACACCATATTTTGTGTTTTTTGGGGGAGTGTTTCTAGGACGCAATGCATTTATCGCGATCTTAAAACTACGCTTGGGCATTTGTAAACGACATAAGTACAACTGACGTTAAGTTCGGCCAGGTTGAACTTTGTATAGCCTACACCAGAGATCCAATTATACCAGTTTCAAATAATTAGATAACATAGCATCTTACTTTTTTATGATTTTTAGTTTTCCTGAAAATGTAAAATAAATGTTGTGCTTCACTAAATGCCATCTTCATACCTAATATAGTGTCCGAGATATTGTTATTTAATGATCTGCGCACTATGGGCGTTGCCACGCCTCTTTGACAAATCACAATGCTATATGGCTAGAAATTATACCCTGAGGAACAGTCACCAACAGTTCCAATTTCGAGCGCATCTTTCAAAAGGGCGTGGGACTGATCATTTCAGCATGAACCACATTAATCTGCCTTCAAATATTATTTATCTTCATACCAGTTTGAAGCTTGTGTTCTAATGGCGGTGCCACAAATTTGATTTGCAATTTATTTCTACAACCACGGCCACTAATAGGCCGATACATTGATACGAGTATCAATAAACATGTTTCCATATGTGCTACCCATATGCCGAATGAATAAATGTCAGAAATCTTATGAAACCACCTGAAACAAAGGTGATTTAGAGTTTAACTTATGGCGATTTCGTTTCTAACAAATATTGTTGCCCTTGTCTGGGCCAACATTTACAAAGGTCAGCCTTTTTTGGGGCGAGAAAAGAACGTAGAAATGTTGCATTTACTCACAACTGTCTTCTTCCATTTGCATTCTTACCATATATTAGTTATCTCGCTTATCGAAAATATTCGACCAACATAGGTGGAGGTGGTATGTGGCCGTCGGTGGTGCAATGGGTAGTGTGCGCGCCTCTTGTGCAGGAGATCCTGGGTTCGATCCCTGCTCCAACCACCTTAAAATTTCTTTCGACGACGGTCACCTCGCTTAGTGACGGCGACACTATCGAGTATTTAGCCATGGAAATACTTCTCAAAAATACCGTTCGGAACCGGTGTAAAACTGTAGGTCCCAATCAGTGAGAATAAAACTAGAAAGCGCACAGCTCACTGGCTGTGAGCAGCTCTCCCCGATTCCTACTTGGGATGTAATGGGAAATCATATTTTTTTTTATTTTATAAGTGGAGGCTTAAGCGATATTAAGACATTTTAAGCGACTCTTTATAGAAACTGGTCGAAAAAATACCAATAAAATTTATAATAATTTAAATATTCCCGCTAAACTACATATGAACTTATAATTCGACCACTTTGTTTGAGAAGGCAAGCGAATTTAACTGAAGCCGCTGAAATTAGATTAGCGCCCCATACAAAAGGTAAAAAATTAGCTTAGCGACGACAAAGAATAAATACAAAAATACAGAAGGTTAGCCATTTTATCGGGCAACATTCTCGTGACTCGATGATAGAACAGAAAATTCAACATTTGTGCACTTTTTGAGGGCAACATTCTCAGAAACGAACACAAAACCTTGAACTTTATTCACAAACGAACACAACAAGGCACTTTTATGGGCAAAGGTCAGAAAATATGTTGAATTTTTTCTCAGAAATGAAATAGTCATTAGTCCATATCTGGGGAATTTTTGCTCTATCATGAGGAGTACTGTTGAGAATATTCGAATCATCTGTACGGGTTCTTATTAGGGTATTCAATCGATTAATCATTAACCGGAAAATTTTGTACCATTATTCGATCGGATAATTTCAAAACCTTAAAATTTCGAATAACTAATAAAGTGTTTGTATATATACGATCGATAATGTACCTATGGTAGTAACTCAGGCACAGTAGTTAAGCAGCTAATGTAGCAACTCAGGCACAGTAGTTAAGCAGCTGATGATGAACTGTCACGGAGATCGCGACTAGTCTTACGTTAAACAATAATTTTAAGTTTAAACACAATTTAACTAAAACACGAAGAGGAGGAAGAGGGTCTCTGACTAAAGTCTGGAACATAACTTTGAACTTGAACTTTGCTAAGCTACTGATAGGATTAACAACGAATTTGAAACTGGACTTTTTGCACTTAGGTCAGGGAGACTCCTTGGGATACCAACGTAATGGCCGTGTTGCCGCATGGCACGTTTGGCCCCGTGTTATACAACGTTTTCGAATCGCCGATTGGAGTGGTGGATCGTGACTGTTAATGGCACAACCTACTTTGGAGAGTACGAGAAGATTACATTCATGGGGGATCCTTTCCGCAAATGCTAGAGCATACGTGATAGACAACCAGTACGGATAATTCGGTCATTGAATTCTCAAATTTGTTAAAATGTGAAGTAGATTAATTTGAATTTGAGTAGCTCATATATAACTTAATTTGAAGACCTTTGTCTCTAATTTTCATACTAAGGTTGTGCCTTACCAAGAGTCCGCGAAAATACATGTCAAATTTATAGTTCTCAGCCAAAATCATATAGGTACTTTAAATTCCAAATTATTTAAACCCCGACACAAATTCTCTGAAATAAAATACCACAAATGTGTTTTCCCCCTAGTTCGGCTAAGGAATGTTTGCTGGGTAGTGTAATTCTCCGCAGTACTTATTAACAAGAAAAAAAGTTTCTTATCTTGGAGGTGTTGGTGTTGCCCGCACCTCACCGGCTTATATAAAAGTGCAATTGACGGATAAATTACTCATGCAAATATTTTTTCCAGGAATCTTGGAAAATTGGAAATAATTATTTGCAAAATTATTTACATTCCATGAGACAAGACGAATTTTGGTTCTCTTGAATTGAAATGAGAAACTATTTCAGAGTTAATTCGGAAAGAAAGATGCCACTTTAAGTGTCCGTTCCACTGACCAACGTCCTTGTTACACTATTAGAGAAATCGTTGGTTATGTCAAAATTTTGATTTGTGGAGACCAATTGAAATAGTGTAAACACAAGGAGAACGATTTGCAGAGATTATTTCGACAGATCTGTTAGACTTCTCTAATTTTTTATTGTCCCTAAAAAATAATGCGATCGGTGTTGCATTTGGTATGAATCGAACAAAAACAATGAAAATGGGACTAACAACTTGTATTTTGTTGATTTTAAATGCCAATAGGCATCCGCATTCATGAATATTTCTTGTTCCTCAGAGTGCAATACTGCCTTTGATTGAATGTGAATGAATGCAGTCACTGTAGTTGTGTTATACTCCTTTGTGCTACGTCTGCCGCAGATTGTATTCATTGGTTTCATACAACGAACAAACTCTAATTCGCAATATTCTATAAGGAAAGAGCTACTAGCTCTGAATTGAATGAGTGAGTGAAAGAGCACAACAAAGTACAACGCAACTTGACTGGCTGCATTCATTCACATTCATAAATACAAGAAATATTCATGAATGCGGATGTCCATTCATTGTGCGCATGAATAGATGCACATGCTTAGTCTCGACCCTGTTTCAGATCTTGCGAAAGTTTCGTAAGAAATTTTGCCCTTTATCTTTAAACGGAAATTTTTGTTCCAGAGAGTTGCCACAAATCTTTGACCTACCTTGCAAATATTTCATGAATATTTACTCTTCGGACTCCATTTTTTTAACACATGTGGTGTTACTTTTGTTTGCTAAAATAATCGAAATGTTAAAATTCCCGTCCCAAATAATTATCAAATAATTGAAGCCCCTAGGTGGAAGAAGGTGTTAACTGACTTTTTTTCAAAAACAATATTTTCCTTCTTTTACTGTTTCCACAAATGTTAAAAAAAACATTAAAAACAAACATTTTAAAATTGAATTTTAATAATTTAAATATCAGACGTTGGCTTTTTTCTTTCCTAAAACAAAATCAAATACCATGGAAACATTAAAAGAAGAAAAATATTGTTTTTGAAAAAAGTGAGTTAACACCTTCTTTCACCAGGGACTTCAACTGTTTTCGTACGAAATGACTCTGGCGTAACAACCCTGTAATGTATTTTGTTTACGAAATTTTCGAAAAGAGCTGAGTACCGAGCAAATGAAAAGTAAGCGAAATTCTCGTGGAGACGGAAATTACGCACAAACAGAATACGGGGATTAAATGTGAATTAATATATAATTTTTTTCGTTTTTTTATATTTAATTAACGATTTTATGAATTAAATATTGATTTAATAATAATTAAATATTTATTTAATAATAATATAAATAAATATTTATTATTATGAATTAAATATTTTGATCCATAAAAGAGATATAAATAAAATCACGAAGACATAAGTAAAAAGTTTGAAAAAGCAAAAATAATGTTTTTCTTTATACAATTTATTCTATTAACCTGCTAACTCGAATTTCTGAATAATATTGTATGATTCAAAATGCTCATTATATAACGAATGGAACTAGAGGCTTGCGTCTGCACAACTTCATACACCTACTTGTCTCATTTGTGTCAAGGTTATTACGCAGCGGCGTGTCAAGTAGCAAGGCCTTTCACAAATACGGCATGCGGAGTGGTTCTTTTGTAATGCCTTCCTAAAATAAGGCCCGCGGAATGCATGAATTTTTTCATCAGATATAACCAAGAAGAAGATTTTTACAATTTTGAGAAATTTCTTTTCCGATTCTTTTTAACCGTAATGTAATTGGAAAATTTCATACAAATTTTAAAATTATATTTTTTATTTAATAATTTTCAAGGTGATACATCTTTCGTGTGATAAAACTTTCTAAGATAGATACATACATACTTATAAATAAATATGTAGAAATGGATAATAATTTTGTGATAAAATAAATTATTTTAATTTTATTTTTGTTTAACAAAAATAAATTAAAGTAAATGGCTTCTAAGGCCTTCTCCCCTTTGCATGCCTTCTAAGGCCTTTTTTAGGCAATGGGCATGGAAGGCCTTGCCTCCCAATCTCACGCAATGTTGAAAAGAAAGGGGGAGGTAATGTGTAGGGAAGGCCTTCCGTATTTTAAAGAAGGCCTGTTTGGTCATGATTTCAGGCCTTCCAGGTGATGACTTCCGCCGCTGGGTAATTACACCATTCATTTATATCCAAGCAAGCATATTCCGTGCTTACCGAGTTATGCCGAGTGTGAATCGTTGTGTGTGCGAATACTGCAAGTTAAACGCTTTCGATGCTTTCATACTTTAAACAATTTAGTCCGTTTTTGCTTCCCACTGAAAGTGGAGTGAGTGAATACGCGCTAATTCGTTGTGTGCGTGTCTCTTGCTTAGCTTTTTTGCATTCATGCAGATGTTTAGTTGGTTTTTTAATCTTTGTTCACAGTTTTATTTTTTCTCAATTTTATAACTTTTATTTTGTTTGTAACTTTGCATGCATACGTTTTTATATTCTGCAAATCTGATAGTAACATTTCCGCTAAGTTTATAAATTTTCTTTGATTTTTTTTAGAGTGTGACCATATTTTTGATTAATACGACTTATTGGTAAATATCAATTTTCTTTGCAATAATCTTTGCGATAATTGCTTGTTTGTAACCAAAATTGGGCTATAGTTTTGTTTAATTTTTCTCTTTAAATTGTTTCGTTTGATCTGATAGTCGAACTCTGACTTAAGGAAGATTATTTTCGGATGAATTCAGAATCATTTGAGGTCTCGTTCAAACAAAACATATTCTTGTTTCATTGTGGAAATGTAGCAATAGGCTTCAAACGCCGCTGGAGAAAATATTTAAACATAGTAGTACTGGAAGATACCAAGTTTGAAACAAAACTTTCTATACCTTTCATGTTTATTGTATATTTTCCGCACTTCCCATTATATAAATTTTTTATCATCATGCAAGCAATATTTTTGTTACATATATCTTCTGTTTCTTCTCCTATATTACGGCAACAAAAAGAAACAATTAATTTGTTTATTTATGCAGCACTCAAAGCAGTAAGTTTTGTCAGTGTAGAACGCCTAAAATTCCAACGGTCATACACAGACGTCTTGACAAGACATTTGCTCCTTTTAAAGACATTTACTGTGGCGAATTTGTACTTCGGGGTACTGCCGACAAACCATAGAGTAAATCTTACTAGAGAGGACTTTGGGCTCATCTGACATTTCCTTTCACACTCTTCGTGATGCGGTCGGTATTATAGAGAGATGTTTGACGAAAAGTGGCATGCACCAGGTGGAATTACAATAACTACTGACTGTAATTTTTCATGTCGTTTTGGTGCAAAGCTGTGAAATTTAAATATGTTTTACACTTTTTATTGACTGTTATTGTTAGCATACCTTTGTGTTGTATTTAACACAATAATTTTAACACACAAAACGAAATGCAGTTTTTGTTATTTTGTTCGTTGTTTAGAACCATTGCCTCTATCTGGTATTAGTAAAGCAAATTTTTTCAACATCCTACGTAAATAACACACCATGCCAAATGTTATAAATTTGCTGAGAAAACTATTAAGTCTACTATAAGTATTAGTCTATGTCGTAAAGGTGTGTATTTGTGTGTGCACACAATTGCGATACGATGTGAAGCGAAAAAATTATTTGTATTTCAAATAATACGTCTGTTTTTTATCCCTACTAAACTATTTTTTCGACCATTTTGAATGGGGAGCCAAGCGATTTTAAGATATCAGATTTTTGCACCCCTGTTTCATGTATTGTCAAGTTGTTTGTGATGATATATAGAATTTTAGAAAGTGTAATTACAACTTTCCAAGAAAATAGTAAAATATTAAGCCTGTTTTTTTATTCCCTGCTAAACTAATTTTTCGACGACTTTGTATGGGGAACTAAGCGATATTAAGCGATTTTAAGCGGCACTCCATACAAAGTCGTCGAAAAATTAGTTTAGCAGGGAATAAAAAAAACCAGCATAATCACGGAAACAAATAGTCAATACATGGAACTGTTTATGAAGATTTTACAAAAAATTTAAAAATTTTGTGAAAAATAAAATTTGAATGGAAACGCATGTTTGAGTATCAAACCGGATAAAAAGTTGTTGCTTCACTGTTTTGATTTTATTTTCAGAACTATTTTGACATAAGTTTATTTTAATTGAAAAATTGTGAAGATTGAAACAAAAATGGGCCATATAAGGGAGCAGGATGAGGGAAGTGTAAATCAGTTGCTTTACATGTCAATGGTTTTCTATTTTAATTTTTAAACGTTATACTTATACACAAGAGGACAAATGTAACCACATGTAACTTTTTTGTGTACATTTCCAGCTCAAATAGCGCTATAGAAGGGTAAAGCCTTCAGTAAAAATGACGACCTTATAAAACACATATATGAATGCGATTTTCGGTCATCGCCTTATTAAACCTTTAAGAAACCTGATGCAAAGAAGTATGAATGACGCCTTAGTGTACACATTTTTAAATCGTGTTTCAAAATCAGAGTTGCCAATTTTATTTTTTTTGATTAACATATTAAGCCTATCATGTGCAGACTTTCAGTAACGAATTGAATATTATAAGACGAATAGTTTCAAACAAAGTATATTTAAAGTTAGTATATAAATACTCTTTAGCCTGTCATTTAACTAAATTGTCCTCATGAACAAATATTTTCATATTTAAGTTGGCAACACTGTCTCAGAAATGATATGCTTATAACAATTGATCAAAACCATCTTAACGTCTGTAGGTCGTGTTTCATATGCTTCATTATTCTTCAATGTGTTATATATTCTATATGATAATGACTTAATAATATTTCAACTCAAAAATTGTTGGTTCGTTTAAATCATAAGATGTGTTAGGTGATAAGAGGAAGATTTCTATGTATTGCAAGAACAACTTGTTTTGTATTAAACATAACTTTATGTGCTCAAAATAGTTTAATTTAATATTTATTTACATTTTGTAAGTATTTACAAAATAAATAAACAAATAAACCAGCTTTGGCTGATCTATGTACAAACATGGATTGCATATTTTCCTGTTTCTTTCAAAACAAAATAAAATTCAACCCAATCTTAAAACGTTTTAACCTACATCATAGGAGCTAACACATAATAGTGGAAGAAGGCCAACCCCACAGAAATCTTGTTAACTAACTACCTATGATGAAGCCGGTTTTGTGCAGAGGACAATATTCCTATAAACGGACGCCAAAACACAAGCCATTGCAGTAAACCCAGTGTTGCGTCTAGCCAGAGGGGAAATCAACTATGACGACCCATCGAATGCTTTACTAAACATAAAAACCTATTCCTTAATCTCGTGATCGTGTTGCACCAACAATATCACCAAAAGAAGCAGCAATTATATCGACAGCAATTTTACACAAGTTTTGCTTTTTATATTTAAATACAAGGTTTCCCATTACATCCCATCATACATGAGTTTTTTTAATTTGCATTGGATTTTAATTTACATTACTTTATCGAATGCAAATGCAAAAGAATTACCATTGTTCGCAATGGCAATTAAACAATTTTGAATTTGCATTGCATTGCCTGAGGAAATGTAGGTTGTGGAATCGAATGCCAATTGTAATGAAATATGGGAATTTTTTTAATTATTTTGAATTTGATTGACTGCTGGATGCTGTTTCCAACGTATTTTATATGTAGAGGTTTGTGGATTCGATTGCAGTTGCCTTCCAAATTCATAAACCTGCAATGTATAAAATGTTTGAAACCCCAAATTGCCAGATATGAAGGAAATACATTGCAAATAAGTGTAATTGCCAATGGTATTTAAACTTGTTTGACTTTGCATTTCTAGAGGTAATTCAAATTATACTACAAATTAAAATATTACTAGCTGACCCGGCAGACTTCGCCCTGCCGATAAAAAGTATTCAATGATGTCATGGCCACAAATGAATTCACACATTTTAGATAGGAAAACACATCATCACAAAAGTGTGCATAAAACGGAAATGCGTAGATATTTTTCGATGTTTTTTGGAACGAAGTGATGGGCTAAATTAAAAAAATTAAACAACAATTTTTTATCAACTTTATTACATCCCAGTATTATCTACTATATTGGGTATTTTTGCTTTGGTTTGTGTCTAGACTAACATATGGAGGGAAAATTCTTGTTTAATGGGAAGTTTCTAGGAGGAGCGCCTGTAATCAATATCTATCTATATATCTATACATACAGTGATGTTCAAAATAATAGCCCTTTTTAATTTATTTAATAATTTTGAAATACAATTAGGCTACCGAAAATGTTAGTACATTTTTAAATATAAATTAAAAATGCTTGTTTTAAATTTAAATATTTCACTCCATTGCGATTTTATTCAAAAAAATGTTTAAACAATCTTTTTTATCCTGTTCAAATTAATAGACTTATTTCAAAAATCTTACAAAAAAAACAATTACTTTTAAACAAATCATTTATTTCCTTAATAAGTATGAACATATAATATACTAATATCCTGAATGTCCACCATTATTATCTAAAACTGCACGGATCCTTCTGGGTATTGACTCCATTAAATGTTGACATTTTTCAACGGGAATTCTGGCGTAGCGAAATAAATCCCCATGAAATAACTCCCAACGAAATAATTCCCACCAAAAATGAAATAACTTCGAATAACGAAAAAATGAAATAAGTCCCACAAAAAATGAAAAAACTCCCAATAGCAAAGTGAAATAAGTCCCAAGACTTCTCCTACAGCACTTGTTATATGGGCCTTGTACAAACGGTAATTTTTTGGGAGTTATTTCATTGTCATAACATTGGGAAAAATTAAATAAAAGGAAAATTGTCATAACATTGGGAAATAACATTGCAAGGAAAAATGAAATAACTCCCAAAAAAAACGAAATAAGTCCTACTAAAGTGGGAGTTATTTCATATGAAATAACTCCCACTTTTGTATGGAAATTTTTTGGGACTTATTTAATTTTTCTGGTGGGAGTTATTTCATGTGGGAGTTATTTCGCTACGCCGGGAATTCTCTCCCAACTATTTTCTGCTGCTTCCCAAAGTTGGTTTTTATTTGTGAAAATCTTCCCACTTAAGCTTCTTTTCAGTTCCATCCACATATTCACAATCGGGTTGAGATCGGGAGACTGTGAAGGCCATTCCAAGACGGAAACTTCATGTTCACTTAACCAAGATCTTACTAATTTTGAAGAGTGCTTCGGATCATTATCCTGTTGGAAGCGCCAATCGGGTGGCATGTGAGTCTTTGCATAGGGGAGCATCACATCTTTCAAAATATCACAATAAAATTCTTTATTCGCAGTTTCTGTGATTAGGTGAAAAGGTCCAACACCATGCCACGAAAACGCACCCCAGACCATAACACTGCCGCCTCCGTGCTTCACGTTTTTTGTGTAACGACTTTTAAGTTTTGGTCTTCGGACGTTAATCTGATAATCAGACCCAAATAAATTAATTTTTGTCGTATCGCTCCATAATATGTCCTTGAAACATCACTGCTGTTGTTGTTGATTTTGGTAGCAAATTTAATGCGAGCTTTTTTGTTTTTGTTACTTAGCAGTTAAACTTTTCGGGCTACTCTACCTGGCGAATTATTTTCTAACAATCTGCGGCGTACTGTTACAGTATTGCCTTCATTATTTATTTCTGCAGAAATAGTCTTTGATGACATAAATGGGATCTTTTTTGCCAATAACACAATACCGGAATCTGTGGTTGAGCTGCTTTGTCGCGGCCTACCCCGAGTTTCAGTAAATGGTTTCCATTTTAATGCATTTCTAACAAATTTTTCAGATTTTCCAAGTGCACTAGCAATGAAACCCAGAGTTTTGCCCCACTTCGTAGATATTTAGCAACTCGACGTTCCTCAGCAGTGCAATGTACATTTCGGCCCATCTTTAACAACAACAAACATTAAATGTATTTTGAAAGAATTGTATTTTACTTACATCCTATTAGTAATTGAGAACATAGTACAAAAACACGGAATGTATTTCGTAATTTAACAAAGTTATAAGAAAAAGGGCTATTATTTTGAACAAGTGAAAATTGCACTTTATTTTGATTGTTAGCTTAACGTACAAATGATTTCGAATAAATTCAAAAATACAACGAGAATTATTTGTGAAGACAATAACAAAACTAACGGTATACAAGAGAGAAAGAGAGGTTCCCTTTACATGAGTTAAGAGTGATCACAAAACTTTATCTTTGTATCGGGCTATTATATTGAACACCAGTGTATATAAGTATAGCTGGACCCGGCAAACTTCGTTTTGCCTTCAAAGTTTTTGTAATGCCCAAGGGTGAACAAAATTATGTTGTTCCATTATGTTTGCAGTAAATGAATATATCATAATAATATCATAATGTATCAACAACATATAGTATACCAAATCTCATTTCATACCTCTGATAGTTCATGAGATATAGCCATTTTAAATTTCAAATGGTATGGGCGGTGTCACGCTGCTTTATCCAATCACTACCACATTGTGAAATTTTCAGTACCACATTGTGAAATTTTCATAACAATCGGTACATTAGAAAAGCCGTCAGTGCGTTTTTGAAAAAGGGGCGTGGCACCGCCTACTTACAGCCTGGCTGTAATCCATACTGTACCAAAAATATATATACAAAGTCTCATCTTCTTAACTCTGATAGTTCATGAGATACAACCATTTTAAATTTCAAGTTGTATGGGCGGTGCCACGCCCCTTTATCCAAATATTTCCAAATATAGCCAAGGATTGTCAACAGGTCATCAGTATCGCATTGTGAAATTTTCATAACAATTGGTATATTAGAAAAGCCGTCAGAGCGATTTTTGTAAAGGGGGCGTGGCACGGCCTGGGTTACCCTTATCATTAAGCGGTATGAAAATAGATGTTGGCCGATTCTCAGACCTACCCGATATGCACACAAAATTTCATACATATCGGTCCAGCCGTTTCGGAGGAGTAAGCTAATTAACATTGTGACACGAGAATTTTATATAGATACAGATAATTATAATATAATTAATTTTCCTCATGTTTTTAACCGATGCCTACAGTTTTTAACCGATTCCGAACGGTATTTTGAGAAGATTTTTCATGGCTAAATACTCGATAGTGTCGCCATCACTATGAGAGGTGACCGCCGTCGAATGAAATTTAAGGTGGTCAGAGCAGGGATCGAACCCAGGATCTCATGTGCAAGAGGCGCGCACACTAACCATTGCAGCACCGACGGCCACATTTACGTCAATCAATAAACTTTTAATGAACTTAATTTCTAATACATTAACCAAAAACTAACAAGAATCGGTCATAAAAATTCAAATTCAAATAAATAGGTACATATTTACTTTATATAAAAATAACAATTATCTTCTTGTACAGCTATTTCGACACTATTTTCCTATTATCTATCTAATGACGAAATTATCTTTTAGAACATTTGATTTCGTATTGCTTGGAAGTATCGCTATAGTGAAACGGTTTCTACGGACGAGGCAATCTTCCGCAATACGAAAATGACTAGTGCCGCAATACAATATATCTTCCAGCCTATATAATGGCGATACTGCTTTGCTTGCTGGGTTAGAACAAATTTGTTTAGATTTCAATTTATAACGTCGACTACAAATTCACTACCTACTTATGCATACACATGCACCCTTGTATGTAGTAGTTAAATTTTATTCTGTGAAAATCCTTCTTAAGAGAGATATGATAATGAGTTTATGTCGGATTTGTCAACGCCACTATTCCGGCTAAACACGTTCTACATACAACATCCTGCGTAGATCTACAAATGATATATGTATGTATGTGTGTGCACAAGGGTACATCGGTGTGTATGCATAAGTACATTTGTATTTATGACGGATTAATGAGAATTTTGTAGCACGCTAGGTTATAGTAGAGGGTCCAAAATCGAAACCGAAAAATTCGGAGGAACCTCGTTTTTGCTCTTAACTGTAAAAACGGATTTATCAAACAAACCGGACCGTAGAGTAAATCTTTAAACAGAGACAATTTGTCTCAGCTGACGTTTCCTTTCACACTCTCCGTGGCGCGGTCGGTATGATAGGAGCTGGTACGTTTACACCAGGTGGAGTTACAAGAACTGTTGACTTAAATTCGTCATGTCGTTTTGGTTGAGAATAATTTTGACTTATTTGTTATCTTTTATTGTTAGTATACATTTGTGTTATATTTAATACAATAATTTTAGCACACAAAACGAAATGCAGAGGTTGTTTTCTTGTTAGTTGTGTTGAACCATTGCCTCTATCTGGTATTATTAACGCAATTATATCCCACGTCCAACGTTCAAATCACACCAGGGCAAATGTGAGAAAATTGTTGAGCGCGATATTTTCCCTATACATGTATTTCTCTATGAACCGGACCAGGTTTATTCACGTCTCTTAATCGGTATTCTCGAATCGTGTCAGTTATCCTTAAAGAATTTAAAAGAAATAAAAATCAATTGTTGATTCTCAATTTGTAGTGGAATTCTCGAATTAAATATATGATTTCAATTTCCATATCAAAATATGATTTAACAATGTTTATCAGGGGGTTCCGATAACATAGCTGATCGATCTCCTAACTGCAAATTTGCTACAGGACAAAATGTGAAAGAGAGTGAGCGATAGGCGAAATGAAAAAACTGACTTTATATGCAATAAATTAGTTTTGATTTGAAGAACACCACAATTTTCATTCATTCCTATTTATATTACGTACTTCAAAATTCTGGCAGAAAAAACTGGCGTAAAAGCTGAATCAAAACTGTCGTCAGCTCAGTGACTTTCGGCGAGAATTTGATGGAACTGAAACACTCATGGTTTCTCTTTAGCATTTCGCTATATTTAGAATATTCAAATTATCAAATCTAAATAAGACTTGCAAAACATTTATTTGTTATAGAATTACAATTTGACTAGAAATGAGTTCAATGTGAATTAGAATAAAAATATAAAATGTTACTTTAATCACGCATTTGAAATAGGAACATGATTTTAATTGAATTAAAAATTTAAACATAATTGTCAATTTTTATATTAATGACAAATTTTCAATTTAAAGTTCTGAACACATTGCCACACATTGAACCAAACATCTGTTTTTCAATGTTATTATTTCCAGCTGCTAATTTACCAGAAATATCCCAATGAGAGAATCCTGCTACAATGTGACTGCAGTATAATCGCGAATAAGGATATAATTAGTTCGAATTTAATATTGGCCGAAAAATGCTGACTAAAACTGATAATGCGGCTTTTAAAACATGCAAACTTCTTGACACTCTATTTAATAGGCAATCGGATAATACGGATTAGTATGGCTTTAGTAGAGAGTTGTACATCGCATTTCATCTATAACGCTCATGTCTACTATGTCCTGTATACAAATTAAACTGAATTTTTGCTTGAACAGTGCCGACAGAAGTCCGTGAAACTACAACTTCTAAGGGAATTCCTTCCACTATTGTTCCTCTATACCGTAACTTCTTTGTTGAGGACTTAAATGGAAATTGCGTTCTATTCAAATCAATTGTGAAATACCAAGCAATCCATGCCCACAAGTATGCAGTATGTGAATAGTATTATGTACATGTGTATGACGTTCTCATCTAACAAGACATTTTATTTGTCATTGCCATATTTAGGCAAAAGCAACCCCCAAAGAAATCACAAAATTCATTTGAAAATTACAAATTTTTACAATTTAAACGCCCGTAAAAGCCACCGCACCGATGGACGCCACCTGATAACAAAGTCAACGTGCAAGAGACTCGAATGAAATATTGCAATTTTGCCCAATAATTTTGAATATTTTTGGTGAAATTGAACACAACATGTGAAACACACATTCGTATACTAAGCAAAATTGATTTTTTGCCAAAAACGATGAAAGGGAAACAAACACGCTGAAGTAAAGCGAAAGCGAGTGATGAGCAGAGATGAAGCAAAGAGTGAGAGCAAGGCCATGGCAAATTTCAAAACGCCAAATAGGAAAATATACGAAACTACTATATATGTACGTACATAAGTATGTCGATTTGCTTGGTGTGTTTGGCAAATGTGCGAGCGTGAAGCAGAAGCACAAGCAAAAACAGAAACATGACGATGTGGAAAGGCCCAATGCCATTGCCAGCCTCACTGCAGTGTAGAAAGACCTTTAGCGTCATAAATTCCAAGTACGCAGGATTGCCATCCCTCCACCATAATAGCCAACACCGTCAGCAGCACCACGTTTGCAAAGAGCTTGAATCCACATATTTACACATACATGTATTTGTGGTTCGCTCTCAACCATGGAATTTCACGAGTTCTACATTTTATCTCTTCGTTGAACTTTTACTCAACATCTGCTCCAGGATGATATTTCAAGTTACACGTTACGAAATCACTTATTATATCCTCAAGAAACTAAAAAAAAACTTACTAGCTCTAGTTTTAGGACGCGGCACATATCCTATTTATACACAGCTTTCGCTGCACAGTGGAGGATTTCTCGAAAAACATTGAATCAATTACATAAACAGATGGTCCTATTTGAATGAAATTTCTGATGGGTATAGTTGTTTCACATGGCTACACTATATTTAGGTATGTAATTGTTAAACAACACGACAAATATAGGGAATCATGTCAAAACTTCTGGAGAATTATAGGAGGTGATTGTTTTTGGCAAAAATGTTCGTAGACAAGCCACGTTTTTACCCTAATTCGGGTACGAGGAAACTAACTGCATCATTAGTTTTTTCAGTCACAATAACGGTGTCATACAATTTTTTTTTTTTGATTTTGACTCACTTTTGACACCCACTAACTTCTATTTGTTTGGTTGTACCTGTGAGGCTTCATCAACAAAGTTGTTCCAAATGTTTTGCGCTTCAACTTTTGGGAACCAAGCTTGTTTAATTGGAGCTGTTTAATTTTTTATTGAGTTTTGCGCTCACAAATTGCCAGTAATCAGATTCTTTCGCCAAATTAGAGAAAACTTTTCACTATATACATAACTATAATTGTTTACCCATCTTCACTTTCAATTATCAAATTACACTTACTTACACTGCGATCGTTTTTGGCAAATATTTTCTAAGACAAGACGGGAGAGAACGGGTTTTCCCTAATTCGGGTACGAGAAATCGAACTGCATTATTAGTTTGTTGAGTTACAATTACGGTTTCATACAACAATTTTTTTATTTTGTGACTATCGGAGTGGATTTTTTTTATACCCTCCACTGTAAGTGATAGAGGGTATATATCAGTTTTTATTTTTCTATTTTGACTCACTGTTCCAAACGTTTTGGGCTTCAACTTTAGAGAACACAGCTTACCTCTAAAACCAGGTTTTTGGTACTCTTTGATTCCGAACATGGGCAGAAAAGTAATTTCCCGACTTTCTTTATGTTTTCCATTTACAAATTTCCAGTAATCATATTCTTTCGCCAAATAAGAGAAACAAATTCCACTTAATCATCAATTTAATTAAATTTTATTTTTTCTGCACTGAAAAAAATTTTAGGATTCACTAATTGGGTTTTGAACCAAAGAAAACCCATAAAAAACTAAAAAAAGGAAAATGGTTAAAAAATTACTTTCGCCTACTTTTTTATGGGTTATGAAGAAGACAGTACCAAGAACAAAAAAGTGCGCGTACTGTTGAAAATAGTACGTTTGGCAAGCCTACATATATTTTGTATGAAACCGTAATTGTAACTAAAAAAAGTATTAATGCAGTTAGATTCGTCGTACCTGAATTAGAGTAAGACTATTCTTTCCCGCCTTGTCTCTTTCTTCGACTTCCACAGTGTAACAAATTGAATAAAATAATTCCATTCGAGACAAAATTGAAACTTTGGCTACTAATTAAATTTGTTGTGGTGTCCGAGGTTGTCATGGCGAAAGTTAAGGTCTAGTACACTCTAACTAGAGGATGGTTCTTTTTCCAGAACGAATTTTGTGACAGATCAAACTGTGACAGTACTTTTTTTCAGTAGTGTTTAAAAATTACAAATTTTTTCGTGAAAAGATTGAACAAATTCCACTCTTTGGCTTAAAACCAAAGTAAAATTTCCGTATCAAAAAGCTAAATCGAAGAGATTCTAGAGCTGCCATTACACACACACACTGAAAAATAACGACCCCAGCAACGTATTGCAGGAAAGATGTATATGTTTGCAAGCATGAATTGAAGATGATTTTCATGTTTTCATGAATTGAAGATGATTTTCATCAAACAAAGCCAGATTTTGGTATATTATAGCTTATTAATCATTGTGCCTCAACCATGATATATTGAACAACAAATACAATGTGTTTGGGCTCAAGTATAGTATAGTTGCGACAAGCTACAAACACGTTATATTTGCATCCAAAGATCAAAAACAGACAGATTTTTCAGCGTGCAGACAAAACAATGGCCTCTTCAAAAAATGGGCCGGTCGGAAAGTAACTTTTAATGGGTTGCGTTATCGCGACATGATGATAGACTATTTGCTGCCTGAAACTTGCCACACAGCTCATGAAACCATTGCATTATTGCGAAAACAATTCGGTGCACAGTTAATTTCACGCTTTAGACCGGTGAATTGTCACCATAGATCATGCAATATCGTACCTCTTGATTTTTTGGGATACGTAACGCCCAAAATCTACATGAATAAGACAGCTGCGATTGGCAACTTGGGAGCCAACGTTACTTGCATCCCTCGACAAATATCACTCGAAATGTACGAATGCGTCGTCGAAAATTGGAACTTCAGAATGGACCATGTTACCCGCAGTTACACCCAACATTTGAAAGTAATAGTATTTTGTTTGATACTCGTAGTAAAGATTACTCAACCTAATTTGTTGTTTTGTTTAAAAACTGCACCTAAACAATAATAGCCCATTAAACCAATTTCGTGTAATAGCTGAATTATTTTAATTATTTTCATCAAACCCCCCACTGTGCGTTCTATTATAAAAATTTCGTGCCTTTCGTGCCCAGAATAATACAATAAGGTTTAAGTACGAGTGCTCAATGGCAAGAAAATTGATTTTACATAAAAAAACAAACAATAGCCGGATGTGAAACTTTCACGGATCAGAAAATCCCTAAGACCGGCTCGGTAGAATGATATTTAAAGCAAAAACCATATCCTTGAGGAATAAACCTCCAGCCATTGTTCGAAAATAATATTAAAAAAAAAACTATAACCACGGCGACTTTGGACAAATCCCTGAGAAGAACCGCCTGCACAGCATTTCACTCATGCACTGAATTAACAACATTTTGAATAATTCTTCTCACAAAGAAACGAATTGAATGAAATTTGAATCAATTCATATGTATGTGGCAGAAATGAATTGAAATTAATTCAAATTAATTAATTCAAACGAATTTGCAAAATGAATTGCAATTAGTTTCCAATTCATTTGAATTAGTTTCGAATAAGAAAAATGAATTTGCAATTTATTTCCAATACTGAATTGATTTTGAAAAAAGTCTAGTGTAAGTAAATCTAAAAACAAACAAAAAACCGTTTCCCATTACATCCCATGAAGGGATTGGGGAGAGCTTCTCACAACCAGTGAGCTGTGCGCTTTCTAATTATTCACTCACTGATTGGGACCTACAGTTTTACACCGGTTCCGAACGGTATTTGGAGAAGCTTTTCATGGCTAAGTACTCAATAGTGCCGCCATCACTAAGCGAGGTGACCGTCGTCGCAGTAAGTAAATCTAGAATAAGCATTACTCCCGTTTTGTTATTCAACTCATTTTTTTTTTATCAAAGACAGCAAGCTTAACTCTTGTTGTGGATATCATCTAGTTGAATTAATTCAAAATCAATTCAATTCAAATGAATTGCAATTCAGTTTGCAAATTTATTTGAATTTGCAATGAATTGCAATTCATTTTTGATAAATTCATTTGAATGGAGTTGAACTGCAATTCATTTAGCATATTAAGTTGAATTGATTCAAATTTCATTCAATTCTTTTTTTTTTTGTGAAAATAATTAATTCAAAATTTAGCCAATTCGTAATGGATTGAAATCAAAAAAGAATGATTCATTTACAGCTCTGCTGCATAGCAGAAGTACACGTTGCTGCATCCACGAATTCAGTCGTTACAACCTCAATACGGTGGTGGCAACTGCAATTCGATGGCAACAACCAAATTTGGGATTGTTACGAACTCTTTTCAAACAATTAGTCCTGTAAGTGCACGAACATTTAACAAATTGTCTTCATAGTAATTAGGTCAATATCGGGAATCTTTCGGTAAGAACTATTCCCGAAGGTCCAAGGATGATCCCGAAACGAAAATTTTCTACAATCCGAAAAAGATGCATTTATTACGGTACCAAATCGATTAACCGTTGTCCGATTAATAGAGCAATTTGTGTCAAACATTTGCACGTGTAGTTTAGACCGCTCAATCGAATAAATTGAAAAAATTGTAAATTAATATAAAGAAAATGCACAGGTGGGAAAGAATAATCATATCGTGTTAATATAAAAAACACAATTAAAAAGCATAATCAAATGCTATTTTGGCAGCCCATTTAATTCCAATCTTTTGTTTTTAATATTTTTGAGGCATGAGAGGGTCCACTAGGGCAGGGTTGCATTTTCCTCTGAAGAACAGCAGATAGTTTTCTGTTGTTCCCCCCAGAAAATACAGATTTATAAAATGGATATTCATTGTGATATTTGTTGCAATTGAGATGTGTTTGAGTTTAATTTCTTAAAAGTTAAATAAACGTCAAAACAAAACAAAAATTTTCTCATACAAAACGACTTGACGTTTGACGTTTCGTTTTCGATGTTTCCTCAGAAAAATTGAGTCGCAACTTTTCTACATTTGTGCAAGTCGTTTTGTATGAGAACAATTTCTGTTTTAACGTTTATTGTGCAAGTTTTCGAGGCTCTTGCGCGTTGACATGAATACCACATGTTTAGTAAACGAATATAACGAATAGTTAAAGACAATTGACGCTTTTCAATTACCGAGGAAGGGAGTTATATCCAAATATGTGTAACTTTTTCTCAATTGTACGAGATAAACAATTATTTAACTTGTTGTCATACTATTATTATTGCCATACTATTATTGAAAATATTAGTACACCTGCTTTAAATTCTCAATTATCTATTAAATCAATCTATTTCAGAAAAGTACAATTATTCGGTTGAGAGTAAGTGAGAAAATCGTTTCTGAGTTTACTCGATTACTCGAACAAAGCAAAGACCCGAATAATTGAATACTCTAGTAAAACTTACATTACAGGCAATGCAATTGGCGTTATCTCGACAATATTGCTGTGTTTGCTTGTATCATTTACGAGATTAAATAGTTTAAGGATCAATCCAGTTTATAAGATGCTCACTGAAAATGTTTTTTGGCCCTTTTCTAATTCCTGCTTATAGTTTATAAAGAAAAAATTCCAACATCCGCTAATTTATCCCAAATAGCGCAACTTGAATATTGAATCGTTATAGTCGTTGGTGCAATGGTTAGTGTGCGCGCCTCTTGTACAGGAGACCCTGGGTTCGATCCCTGCTCCGACCACCTTAAATTTCTTTCGAAGACGGTCACCTCGCTTAGTGACGGCGACACTATCGAGTACTTAGCCATGAAAAAAGCTTCTCAAAATACCGTTCGGAACCGGTGTAAAACTGTAGGTACCAATCAGTGGGTATAAAACTATAAAGCGCACAGCTCACTGGTTGTGAGAAGCTCTCTCCAATTCCTTCATGGGATGTAATGGGAAGAGGGGCAGCTAAGGGGTAACCAGATATAGCGACCGACTTAATTAAAGCTTCACATGACGGTAACAGAATACAGAATTTGTATTATCATCAACACATAAGCGCCATCTCATAGTGAGGTTTGATTTATTGAAGATCTGCTCTTCGGCAAGTATTTACGGTAGAATAAACCAAAGGGTTAGGAAGTTTTCAACCGTATTGAATAAATTTATAGGTGCTATAACATAAATTCAGAAATTTTCCAGCGGATTCTGAGTTATTGCAAGTTATTTTTTATATATAATTAGCTCATAAAAAATAGCATGGGGAGAATATGATATTCGAGGAGTATCTCATGTAGTTTTCGAATTTATACAATTTTAGAAAATTAATATAAATAGAATGTAAAGATGTGGTTTTCATACAAAAATTTGGAAACAAAACCAAAAGTGTGATTGGTGCAGAAACCACCAAACCGGTGTTGAATTTATTCCGAAGCAGTAGCTTTATGTTATGAAGACGGTTAATTTCTAACTTATCCTTAAGATAACGCAGTATCGAAATGTCGTCAGATTGCGACGCCTCTAATATCATACTCCTGCCCCTTGTATTGTTCCCACATCCAATGCCAGATCACGGCAAACTTGCACGTTTAAAAAGTGTGATCGTTCGACTATTTCATATTAAAAAACAAATTTATAAAAGAAAATTATTCCTTTGAATGATAACTTAATAGTGGTAAACGTACCTCTTGGGGATATAGATAAAGGGCCACTACAAATTTTCTGATTGATCTTTGAAGTTATTGTCTAATAAAATTTGAGCACCTCTGGCTTGTATATCCAGAAATATCAATTTTCCGTCAGATTTTTTCATAAGGAGTTTCGGATTGCACTTTGAGACCTCTTGTCTAAAGGGCACCTTCGACATGCGGACAAGTCGGCCGACTTTTGTGTCGTGCATTGTTTCGCCTTACACTAACCGACTGTCTGGCCGTCTCAAAATGATTGATTTTTGCCCGACTAGTCGGCCGACTGCCCGACTGCACTTTACACTGGGAGATGAGTTGGCCCTACAATCCGCTGGTCTCAGGTGCCCTTATAACTATACAACATGAGCTACATCTCTTAACCACTTTTCGATACATCAATTTGTTTACACATATACATATATAAGAGCACTCGATACACATCGGTAATACACGAATTCGAAACGACTGCGAACCTAGTGCGTCCAGAAAAGTAAAACTCTGTTTGCAGTTCTACTGTCAATAGTCGCTTTGATTTTAATTGCAAAATTATTCCAAACATATAAATGTAAATATCGCCGTCTCAAAACCAAAAAGACTTAACAACAATTTGTACGCTTTACAGGAAAAAAAATGGTTAGATATGATATTCGAGTTTTGCCAATCATAACACTATTTTTGGAAATAGAAGTCCACAATTTTGTGGGGATATGTGCTTAGCCAAGAGTGAATGTAGTCGTTTTAAAATCATATATGAAGTTTAAATAGAAAACCGCGTATTTGAGTCAAATATAATGTAATCAATAAAAAAGCCCAGTTTTCACATTTTGTTGTTACGTCATTTTGTATTTTAGATGACGATATGCACATGGAAAGATAAGGAGTATAAACAATAAGCTGGCATGACACCAGCCATGTGCGGAGACGCCAACATAGCGTTGATGTTAATATACTGGAGACGGACGCCAATAGACCATGTGTCTAACAGTAAGGGATAAAGGGGTTAGTGCTATTGGGTTTTGAAAAATATTCCGTATTTTTTACATCTCCGTAAATAACTCATAAACGACTGGGTAGAGCATCTCTCAGGCTACAGCAGAATTGCACATTAGTGTCAAATGATCAAATCTAATGAATATACATACATAAACAAAATTTTCAACGTATTTCAAGATTTTAGAGCGGTTAGTCAAAACAAAAATATTTGTTTTCAATTATGGGTCTATAACTATTAAACGGTTGGTGATAGTATATTTCAATCAATATCAATATTAAAGGTAAGGAATTTGTTAGCATATCTTTAGATCAAGTTAAACAGAGAAACTGAACTCTGAACTCTGCCAATACAACTTTTATCTGCTTTAAAGGTAAGGTAAGTTTAACCTCTTCTAAGAACATCCAAAAACTAAGTTAAACTTAAGTAAATTTAACCTCTTCTAAATAAGATCAACATCCATGTTTTAAATATAGTTGTCAAAATGGACATCTTGCTGGTGAACTATGTACGAACAACAGATCTGTGGATCAATGTTTCTTTGCAAACTGAGATATTATTAAGGAGATATATGAAATTACACAAAAATTGCACAAAAATATCATTATCCAAAAATTATTCAAAATGTTTCAAATTGTCAATTTTTGGATAATTACTTATACAGGAAGTGGCAACACTGTTAAATGTCAAATAAGTTGATATTTTTATTCTAACTGCATCATCCAAACTGTCGAGATCGAGTAAATTTACCTCGACAATGTTATTATCATGTCAAAAATCGTTTCAACCACAGAATTGTATACGCACTTTCTGTATGATGCTGAGTGAACAGGAAATGGAAAGGGAAATGTACTCCACTGAACATGTACATTAATGACAACACAGTATTAATGACTACATGATTAATATGAGAGGTAGCGTTATAATGACAACTAATTTTAATTTCTTCCTTAATTTTCTAAATTCTTTCAAAATTTCAAGAAATTCGAAATAAATTCCACTCAAAGATATTTTTAATTAAATAAAAAATTATTTGTACAAAAAAAGAAGAAACAAAATAGAAAAAATTATGGACTTTGACGGAATTGTATGACTCTAATATATACAATTTATCCTATTACGACCTGGTATAATGCCATTATGGCATCATCAAAAACAAAAATGTCAAAACGAAATCGAGTAAAAATGCATTGTGAACACATTTATTCCGTAGAATGATAATCACGGCATTATCATGATAAAACAATGCATGTAAACAGGCTATTATACATGCAAGGACTTCCAAGTAAGTGCATTAGTAAGAACAAAGTTGCTCATGCTAATACGACAATGAGACAATGAATGACAAATTGATTCCTTATTATGCTGTCATAAATGTGTTCTCTTTAAATTTAATTAGGTGTACCCGCCCTATCACACATTTGAGAGAACAAATTAGTTCTGTGGTCTGGATGGGACGAGCTTCGAACTTATTGGTAATAGAGTTGTTGCGATTTGTAGGGTTAAGCAAAGACTTTACTCAGTTTCTTATAGTTTTAAATCCAACATTTTAACAAATTTATTTGCATGCAAACGCTGCCGTTTTTTGAAGTAAAAATATTAAAATTCTGGATTTTGACCCAATAGTCGTTCGAAACTAAAAATTATAATGGTGGTACTCATGTGTACGCGCAAGAGCCTCGACAACTTGCACAGCAGACGTTAAAATAAAAAATTGTTCTCATACAAAACGACTTGCACAAATGTGGAAAAGTTTTGAGTCAATTTTGCTGAGCAAACATCGAAAACGAAACGTCAGAAATTTGTTCAAGTCGATTTGTATGAGAACATTTTTGTTTTATTTTGACATCTGCTGTGCAAGTTCATAGAATAACACATACGTAGAAGGTTTTATTCGCTCATCTGACGTTTCATTTCACACTCTCATCGTAGGTTTGTGGAAATGAGAGCAAATTAAATTTAAAATTTACATACACCAGGTGGAGTTACAAAATATGTATGTTCACTTAACTATTTCCTGTCGTTTTGGTATAGAACTGAAAAATTTAAAAGTAGTTTGCACTTTTTTGTTGATTTTTATCGTTGGTATACATTTGTATTGTATTTAACACAACTAGTTTGCCACAAAAACACGAAATTCGGGTGTAGTTCCTTTGTGGATCGCTGTATACTATTGCCACCATCTGGTATTATTGAACCCATATTTTCCACCCTCCACTGTGTAATTTCCATCGTACCTATGACGTTTAATTTATTGAGCGAATAAAAACTTCTATAGTATGTGTTATTCTATGTGCAAGTTTTAGAGGCTTTCGGGTTTCCGCGTTTACATGAATACCACATTAGGGTTTACTGAAAACTCTTCTCTTGCGGGGTTTTCAAGTGATGCGTACCCAAGAGATTATTACGAGAATGACACAATTTTTCCAGCGAACTTTTGGCACATGTTTTTCGTGGTCACTATGCGGTTCAAACGAAAGACATGTAAATATTTTCATAAATCCTGATTCAGCACATTTTTGTTCTTTTTTATACGAAAACTCTTTAAAATCTAAAACAAATACTTAAGAGCATTCGCGAAATTTAAAACAGTTCATGCCAATTTAAAGAGATTTTTAGATTTACTGCGAATTTTTAATTGTTTTTTTTTTTTTAATGCACACTATAATCAGAATTCAAAAACAGAAGTGTAAAATTTCTCAGCTTCTTTTCGCCAGTACTCGTATATGCATATGTCTGAATATGTATTTTATGGATTATTTTACATAATACATATTTATCCCCTCACCCATTGGAATGTGGGTATATATAATTTAAGACGGACAAAATTTAACGTATATTAGTATATTTGAATGAAATTCATTTCCCGACTGTTTAAGATAATTGAGACATGTCTGTCTGTCTATCTGGCTGGCTGGCTGGCTGGTCAACACGATACCTGCCGTACGGTAACTTTACCGATCACAATGCAATTTTGTCAGTAGCTATTATTTGCCTATGTTTAGTTTGGGATTGAAAACAGGCATTGTGACCAAGCCCCTACTGGTACCTCCCATACAAATCGATACATTTATTACAGAATCATGTTTCTTCAATAAGCTTTTTATGATACAAGTATATGTGATTAGCTTCAACTGAAACCTGAAAATGTCAACATAACTATTGAAAATTTACCAGGTTACCACGTCCATTCTGTTACCTCCCATAAAAAAGCTTGGGGTCGTCCGGGTTGTCAATGCGATAAGTCGCGTGAAACACTTCCGATCATAATGGAAATATGTAATAATCATCATGTAGTCAAACTCCAGTCACCCACTAGAACAAGTACGACCTCTCAACAGAGCCGGAATATCACATCGTGGGGACTTCACGGGGCTCTATGCAATATCGATGGTTAAACCTAATAAAATTGTCCGACCGGTACCAATTACTTCTAATCCGTTCCAACTCTCAATGCAACATTGTTACTCCAAAGTGATTTTTCAATTTGTTCCTTATGCCAGTTCACTTCTGGCCTTCTTATTTTTCGTCTATTTAACAGAATATTTACTAGTAGAGTAAAGGATGAAAATGAAAACGGAAATATCGACATCATAAATTTGACACACTTCACGGGCTTGGGGAGAAATTTGGTTACCCCGATTTACACACACTTCGTTTCAACTGCTTAAAATAGCAGTTTCGCACATGTATCCGAAGTTTTTCTCTGATTTTTGCCCTAATTACAATTAAAGTTTTCTTCCTGGCTGATAACAACATAGGTTCTGGAAACAACTTCGCCGTGCCCATTTTTGTTCCCACACAAGTGTGGGGCGGACAATTGGCTGGTAGTCGCGATAAACCTCCAAGACGTCTTGAACAAATGTAAAAAGTCTCGTGTCAATTACAGCATCGAGAACGAATCGTGTGGAATTTTGACATTTAGATACCACGGGCTTTGATATCTGATACACATATACTCTGAACATGTTGGGGTGGTGTCTAGAGTATTCAAAACCCGAAACCGAAAACCGGTCCACAGGTTTCTGGACGACCGCCGGTTTTTAGAAAATTAGCAGTTTTAATTAATTTTGATGCAAAAGCTTAACTTTCAAAGAAATAAATAACTTCTTCGTTAAATTTTTAATCGGAAATTGTAAAAACTTTTAGTATTAACTTTTTTCACAGAAAAAAATAAAAGAAAATGGAACAAACCATTTGAACAGGTTGATTTTTGTTCATAAAGAACTTGAATTTAAATTCCAGAAAATTAAGGATACACTATAATTGTGTGAACAATTTTGACATAAAGCTTAAAAAGAAAAAAATCTATCGGGAGTATTTTACATTCCACATTCACAATAAGTGGAAATAATTATACTGTCAGTAAAAATGCAATTTTCTCGAAATATATCTAGAAACGTCATCGATCTGTGCTACATCTTAAGATTATCGATTTGTAAGAATGTCTGAACAAATTGCATGGAATCTCACGATGCTGTATCTACAAAGTGGAATACAGAACACATCCGTATATATTTTAAAAAGGAACAGTTTATAAACATTTTGCATTCTTACAAGTTTTATATTGTTTTCCCACAAAATTTAAAGGTTTGCCCAATTTCTAAACAATAATTGTAATGTTTACTTTTAACCACATTTTATTAATAACAGTTTTACTTTTTTAAATGAAAAAATCCAATTCCTAAAGTTTCGTTTTCATTTAGCGTAATTAACATGTTTAACAAGATTTGAGGTCAAAATCATCTGATTTTTGTTCCGGTCCCAAAACAAGTCCCAAAACATGAGTGGATATGGTTTTCAAGACTTGGATATAAAAACCGAAACCGGGATTTACTTACTGGTTTATCACATCCCCATTTTTCGAAACAACCGAAAAGCCGGTTTCTTGAATTGAACGGATTTATGAACATATTCTAGTGGTGTCTTCTAAAACGCTTCGAGACAAACTTAATACGAGCAATAAATTTCGGTAGTTTTGTTTGCATGAGTAACACAAATATTTTGCGCAATCTTACTCTGCAATTCCATGTGGGCGCATTTGCCACGCCTATTCGTATTACTGAATGACGAATATAAACTTTGTGCGGGTATATTTAATTCGACTGGTTCACTCGACTGATATTTCCGACTGGTTTTAATTAACAACCCCAGTTTTAAGCCTTTACTGAACATTTTTACATTTTGTGTTATAACTCATTTGTAGTTAGGGTTCGATTTGTTCAAGGACAAAAGTACCCTCACAAAAAATGTTTGACTTCAACTTCAAGTTTAATACGATGTAAAAATAGTTTTTGTTTAATACGTTTTCAAATCGTTTCTTTATGAAAATGAAATGTTCATATTAATTAAATGTTGATATTCGACAGAAACATGAAAAGTAAATATGTTTTGATAGTGACTATAATTCGGGGGTTGTGTAAAAACACAGATCTAAGTGGTCTGTCTACAAATGGGGTAAATACTCATGCAAATACAATACAAATACTTCCTCTATCAAATATTTTTCAATTAAAAAAAAAAACTTTAGCAATTCAGAAAAAAACAATTTCAATGTTTGTCAATTTGTTAAATCAAAACTACGACACTCTAAAAACAATCACACAATTTTACACCTGATCTAACATTTGTAGGTGCGTTACTTTCTTAAGTTCTGGTGCTTGGCGAGCAAGATATCAATCACTGTGTCAGCTTAAAAATTGTGCAAGTTACGTTCGTAGCAAACCCATGTTTAACCGTTTCTAGTAAAGTCTTTCTCTCGAAAATCTCGACATGCATACGTATACTTGAGGTCAATCTGCCAAAACACCTACATACCACTAACATACATACATACGTACATATTTAATAACAAAAATGCGAACGTGTTGTAACCACTCGACGAATATTTACATTCGCCGCCCTTGTTTCTTTCAGTGTATGATGTTTCAATCTGTTTCAATGTAAGTTTACGCAAACATTGTGTTCATTCGTTCAGCGACATGGATGGATGATGACGGTAGTGTTGATCATCCCCCGCCCCAATCCCACCCGGCACAATGCAGCGCCACCAACCCAATGTACCCCACAGCGATAATTACCAAAAAAAAAAACAAAAACTTTCGATGAGTACTTCTCGTTTTTAACTGAAAATGTGCAATTTGTCGATTTTTAGGAAATGTTTTTTCGCTGATTTTTCTCTTTTTTGCGTTTATTTACAAAATGTTTATTTTCTATTTTTGCAATAAACAAATGTTTCAAGTGCAACGTCGTGTGGAAGGGGAAGGGAAGTGGAAGGGCGGCGGAGCGTTGACGTTCATTTCGAAACGCTCGTTTCTGTTAATTTATTTATGATTTTTCTTTTGTCAAATGCACTTTATTACGTCTGACCGATGTCAAATAGGAAATAAAATTATTGTAATTGTTGTTCGGATACAAATGACTGAATATGTAGTACGTATGTATGTATGTACACAGTATATATATATGTATGGACGGTTGGATGTGGCTGCTCCAACACTCGAATGGAACCGATTTTCCGCATTTTTGAACGAACCCACCAGCCACACACATACACATGTGCTCGGGCACACCGACACACACAAGCACACACGCTGCGTTCACTTTTATTACGACTGCAAAAATGCCATAATTCCATCGAAGACATTCTGGTATTCTGGCATTGGCATTCCAATTCAGAACAGAACAATCGTAAAATTAAGAAAGCACAGCCCACAAAAATACGTAACATAAATCCGATGCACTTGAGGCCAATTTTTAATGGAAATTTCTTCGAGATATAAATTCTTCCTTTTTTATTCGTTTGTTGTTGTTATTGTTAAAATAAAGAGTCCTTTGTGGAAATTTCATTTAGCTAGAGCACACACGAGTACACTTTATTCACATACACTTTGTGGAAGTTTTCCGTTTTCCCGTCGTGAGGGTAGGTTTTCCACGCATATATGTGTGTATATAGCAGAAAGGGTGTTGCTATAAAACGTTTCACCGTCGGGTAGTTATTCTGCCTTTAGGTCTTACAACGACGCTCCACCACACAAAGTTCAACTTCAGCACTGGGAGTAAGTAAATTCACTGCAAAATACACAACACTACTGCATATATTATCTATTGTTTATTTAGTTGTTTTCTATAATTTAATTCTTCAGAATTCTATTTATCCACAGCGTTCTGATGTTGACGACCGGCGCTTAGAACTTTCCGTTATAAACTGAACGATACTGTGTGGTGAAAATTCACTGTATGGCTGCCATTCACCGTCGTGAAGGGTGAAACTTTATTGTTGTGCTTGCGCTGGTGTGTGTGTGAAACACTTTTGAATTGAACCGCATTCGGTATTGCGGAGAATAAGAGCAAAAGCTTCACTGTGTGCGTGTGCGCTTAGCACACAACATTTGCACATGTACACAGATTACATACACACAGTGCTAAGGAGAGCAAATATTTACGGAAAGCTTTTTCACGCACATGGCCAAAGGATAACCAGGACAAAGCAAAAAGCGAACACCAAACACGTGTAGACGAAAAACGAGAAACAAATACGCAAGGAGCGAGTCATCGCTTCGGTAATTCCTTTGCACAGTGGGAAGACATTTTGTTTTCCGCTAATCGGAATTAGGTTTAATTGAGTGATGCCAAACGAGTCACGATTTTGGATATCACGGGATTCGGAATTTTTTAAATTTCAAAGCGCGGAATCCCGAAACTTTTCGGTTGTCGGCGTTTGTCAAATTTTTCATTATTATTCTACTTTTTTATTTAATAAAAACAGCAAATTAACATTTTCAAATCCTTTTCAACATACATATGTATATTCTTCATTTTTTGTATCAATTGAAATGAAATCTACTATAACTTACCTAACCTTCATATTTGTTTATACCCTCACTAACATTGTGCTACAGGTATGGCCGGACTTAACCTTCAGGGGGCCCTAGGCGATACCTGCGTCACGGTGACCTATAATATATCGGTGGATAAATACAAGGAAACCCCAAATACTTCAACTGACCCTAAGGGTGTTATTCCATAAGTCGTGAATCAGTCACTTCGCGTCACTATTTGTCGTTAGGCTAAATTATAAAACGTCACAGCTGTTCCGTGACTACCTGCGTTGAGGTCAGTGTTGCCAGTTTAACAATTTAAGTGCAATTCTAGCTCTGTTTTTTTTGGCTTCTGCACTTTTTTTTGAAAAAACATGCTAAATGCTTTTTAGCACTTTTTTGGGCAATTTTTTGGAAACTTTTGACGTTTCTCGATCCATTTTTAGCACTTTTTGTCGATAAATTGCATTTTTTTATAATGTAGATCTGTTTTTCGGAACTGAATTCTGAAATAATGCTTATATCCAACGAGGAATTGTAACACATATGGAATTATCACGGGTGTCGATGTTAGCTCTGTACGTTAGTTGGCATTTAAAAAATCCGTTACTGCAAAAGTATGTAGGTCCGGACTTCTTATTAATTTCATTAACTTTGATGTACGGATAACATGACTCTAAAAAACAAAAATAAATTTGTCAGTTTGTGAATTTTGCCTCAAGTTTAGTACTGGTCAAAATGGAATAGACGATTCAACCGTCTAATTACTTTAATAAGTTTAAAAAACGAAAACAGCTTTTATTAAAGCGGTTACTTGTTTAACCGCTTTTGAGGTTATATGGTTGAGTATTTCAAATTTAATTTTAGTCGTGAAATGATATACATACATTTTATAATTTTACTATGGTTTTCGTATACGAAATTGTATTCAAAACTGTGCAACTCAATCTACATTATTAATTTTACTTATGAATTTGAAATTCGTATTTTTCAAAATTTAATAAAACAATTTATTTTAAATAAATATAATTTTAAAGTAAAGATAAAATTTGAGTACATGTGTAAAATTGTATAAGCCAACTCCAGAAACGAAGTTTAAGAAAAAATTAACGTACTGAAACGATAATGGTTGCTAAACCCAACTCGAAACGAGTACAGAAATTTCAGTAGGGTGAACCGACATAAACATAGTCTCACCCTTAGTTATCCCTTCGGTCTGAGTTCCATTAGAAAGGTTCATACTTTTGTTTTGGCACCCGATGAACCTTCAGTTACCCGTGGCACATTTGTCCATATTAAATAGCAGAGAGATATCTGCAAAATATTACCTTATTAGCAACTTAATTAGGAAGTGTTGTATATTTGGGGTATTTATCATGACGACCAGGTAATTGGCCGCCCAAAATTTGTATGGGAGGTTTGAAATGGTTACCACAAACATTTTCAATTACAGAGTAGCTTCTGAAAAATATTGCCTAGTACCAAATTTCACTAAGATCGATTTTGGTTTACGAGAGATATCGTGTCGGTCATCCCGAAAGCCGCCAATATTTTGTATAGGAGGCACATAAATGGGTGTAGCAAAATCATAATTGTTTTAATGAGTAAGTGGTGGTTTACGAAATGAAATCTAATACAAATTTCACTAAGGTTGGAAGAATTTTACACGAGTTATCATATCGATAACCCGGCCCAGCTTTTGTGTGGGAGGGCGTAGTGACCTCTCCAATTTTCTCCAGTTAAGCACAAATTTACAGATTATTAAGCAATATCTGATTTGAAGCTAATCACATACACTAAATACTAAATATATCGATTTGTATGGGATGTACCAGAAGGAGTATGGTCATAACACCCATTTGCAATCCCTATCTAAGTTTGGTTAAACACTTGCCAATGACAAGTTGTGAGGCTTACGACAGTCGCTGTGCTAACCAATTAGCCAGACGGGCATGGCTCAAGTCTTAAAAAGTTCCAAATAGGATTTGGTCCATAGATACCTTCGATCTCATATGACTCATTCTAGGCGTTACACTTTTCCGTATCAAATGCCATATGCCTATGAGTGAGGGTACTCGAATAAGTACAGTCTTCGTAATTAATTTTTTTAATCGAATATAAAGCATAAAGTGCCCGCAGTACTACAATTTTTTATTGTTTCAGTTTTAGCACTTTTTTCTGCAAATTGCACTTTTTTTGACATGTTTTTTTTTGACAGCTTCTGGCAACACTGGTTGAGGTACGTTATTTAATGAGTACGATAGTTACAAAACGCAGCGCAACGTTCTCAATCACTTCAGCTGTCAAATTAAAAGAAAAATCTCGAACGCGGATGGGCAGTTGGACGTATTTTGCATTTCATTGCTAATAAATAGTTGCCAACTTTGGCTAAAGTGAAATCAACCGGGCAGAGCTCAAAAGTTGTCTTTTAAATAATTCAAAACTAGAGAAAAATATAGGAACACCAAATATTTAAAAGAAAATGTGAAGTCGGACCCATGGGGCCTGCTGGACCCAAAAACGGGTCCACCGGAAGGACACAAAGGAACAAGTAAGTGTGGGTACTCAAGTGGAAGGTAATAATTCTGGTGGCGAATAGGGGTATATATAGGGATCTTGGTATTGTACACTAAGCCCATCCGAAAGCCGGCCACGCAGAAAACTTTGTAACATAAAACATGGCCGAAGCCATGAATGAAACACTGTAAAAGCCACAAAGTCGGTGTTGGGCCTACCCCAAAGGAGAAAATCCCTAAGTTCAGCCATACAAATCCAGCGGGCCCATAGTTTCGACCGCACGTTGTAAGACCCATGGTTTCGACCGCACATTTTTTTCACTTTTCGTGTTCCGGTTTTTTCAGCTCTCCCCGGCCAAGTGCATTTTTGCACTAATGTTTAATTAATTAGGAATAAAAGGAAAACAACAGCTCAGCAACTTCACTTATTAATGGCAGAGATGAACCATAGAGAAATAGAAAAGAGCCGCTATCCCTCCCTTCACGTTATCTTGATGACGACGAGGTAGTAGGTCATTTCATCGAGCTCGAGGGTGGACATAATACGGACAGAAATAAAAGGGAATGCGAATTTTCGTTCGATGTAATCAACATAAAACATAATTTAGCTGTCATTAGTATCAATCGCGCCTCTTGTACATGACATCCTGGGTTCGATCCCTGTTCTGACCACCTTAAAAAAATTTTCTTCGGCTGCGGTCACCTCGCATAGTGGCGGCGGCACTATCGAGTATTTAGCCATGAAAAAGCTTCTCAAAATACCGTGCGGAATCGGTGTAAAACTGTAGGTCCCAATCAGTGACTGAAAACTGGAAAGCTAGCAGCTCAGTGATTGTGAGAAGCTCTCCCCTGTCCCGTCATGGGATGTAATGGGAACCATTTATTTTTTTTTATTTTAGTATCAATCAAACACTACTTAAACTTAGTTTGCTGAATGGACTATAATCTCTATGTCTTCTTTGGTCTCTCATTCTACAACATTTCCCTAGTAACTTTTCGATCAGCTGTGCCATAGAAACCCCCTTGATGAACACAAATTTTGGCCGAATTTCCGGGGTTCTGGCGAGGCTCAAAACTTAATAAAAACAAAACCCCCAATTAAAGAAATATAAAGGGTATTTTTTAAGCTCAATAAAAACTGAAATTGCAAAAATAACACAAAAAATTACATTTTAATCAAAAAGCCATTTGAAAATGGTTTCGGGCATATGGTCGCCGCGGCTGTTCCTGACGAAGCGCATTCTGGACGTCCAATTTTGCATCACTTTTTCCAGAATTCCTGGCCGTATGACACTAATAACACGAACAATTGTATACTCCAAGGCGCCAATTGTTGCTGGCTTATCAGCATAATAAAGTGACTTCACGTAGCCCAACAGGAAAAAATCGAGAGGTGTCAAATCGCACGACCTTGGAGTTATCGCCAAATTTTGATTTCAATAAATCAGTGGTTGCGGTCGCCGTATGGCATGTAGCGCCATCAAACAACGATCTCCATTGATCGTAACTTGAGCTTCGGCTTCATTTTTGAAGAAATAGGGTTCGATGATGCCAACGCGGTGCATTTTCCTGCATGCAATGGAGTCTATATTGTCTGTTGTGGGATGGTCTCACTCCATATGCGGCAATTTGGTTTATTAACAAATCAGTTAAGCTAAAAATGAGCCTCATCGCTGAACACAATTTTTCGATAAAACATCCGGGTCAGTTCCCAACTGCTCTAGAGCCCAATCGGCGAAAGAACGACGCATAGGCATTTCATTCAAGATAACTTTTTCTAATCTATAATTTTCGGCAACTCTATAAACCACAAATATCAGTGGCAGTATTCAGATGCGAACGCAAGCTCGATGTGATGTATAAACTACCATTTTTTGACTTTGGCGTTTGCGTTGGATTTTTGAGTTTTGAAGTCACGTTCACGTTCATTTCCAGGACTTAGAATACACCCCTAAATGTTTGTATTGCTTACAACTTTCACGAAAACACATTATTTTTAAACGATTCTTCAATTAATTTATTTATACCTCTTCGCCTCTGGCATTCCCATTTGTATCGTCAGTTCACACTTAGTTTTTTAAACGGTCTATTTAAAACAGTTAGAATGGGGTTCCACTGGATAGTGTCCTTGGACTGCTAATATTTAAAAAATTTTAAATTATATATTTATCTTGGGTTTATTTGGTAAACATTTTGTGTACACAGATGACGCTTATATATATGTCTCTTATATTCATATAATCATTAGAGGTGGTATATTATTGTATGGAGATCCTTAGTAACAAGATTTGGATACGGGTATTCCCCTAAATTTGTGATGTTGGGTAAAAAATTCAGGAGCCAAGAAATGGTGGAGGTGGGGAGGGGGCAAGTGACTGTGCCCTAGAGGCCCCCACTAAGTTTTCCTTTCCATCACTTTAACCAAACATATCTACCCCTATCGTCAACCCCTAAGGGGCCCCTACCAAAAATTAAATATTTATAAATTTGCTCCCATCGCTCTAACTGTCCCATGGGTGCTCTTATGACCAGTTTTTCAGTAAGTGGTGATCTTCGTTTCTTAGTTAAATTGTGGTTAAACATCGAATTGTGTTTTTTAGTCATTGTTTAACTATGATTTAACCACCCAATGTTGGTTGGTTAACTTATAGTGAGAACCATATTATTTTGACAATCAAATTACTGAGTGTCAAAGGGAGAAATGAAGATTGTATAAAATACATGTTCCAGATTTGCGTATTTGTACACATACGTTGAGTCTAGATCGTTAAATTGTTGCGCCTATATAGTATTTTACACATTTTTGTTAAAATGATTTCGATTTTATGCATCTACATATTTCTTATTTTACATAATTCCATTTTGTTTGTTCCCCTTTGTTGTTTTGGTATTTATCTCAAAACACACGTTTTTTTCCAATAAGAATACAAGGGTTGCCATATTAGTTGACAATATGGCGTTTACATTAACTCACCACTGAAAAACAAAATGCAAAGTTAACCACTAATTAACTTAGAATTAAGATTAAGTAATCCGATAGTTAACTACCCACTTAAAAACTGGCCATTAGAGGAGTAACATTTATAAAAGTTTCTCTGAACATATCTACCCTCCATCTTCAACCTTTAACGTGGTCCGCCACACAATTTTTTTATATTTCATACAGTTCGTTCATGAAATCGGCGCCTACCGCTTCCATGGTGCCTCCTATGGGGGTGAAATGTAGGATAGATCCACTT
This sequence comes from Phaonia tiefii, assembly GCA_963931995.1. Taxonomy (NCBI): domain Eukaryota; kingdom Metazoa; phylum Arthropoda; class Insecta; order Diptera; family Muscidae; genus Phaonia; species Phaonia tiefii. The sequence continues at coordinate 79,138,074 of OZ008371.1, read as the reverse complement.
TTATTTCTCTCTCCCAACATTTTTGCGGAATATATTTACCCTGTATCTCTAACCTACATGGAGGGTACGATACAAAATGTACTTAAATGTGACCAAAACCTAAAAAAAATCTCTGCAAAATAATATTTTCGTTAAATTATATATTATTTTAATCGTGAAAAATCGAATACTGCAGAAAATGTTCAACTTTACTACGACATATCTGTGCTGAAAAGGAAAAACAACTTAAGAGCTCCTAGAATAAAAATATACTACGAAGACCACTGTACTCACAATTACCACCATACGCAGTTTCCATTTAGCTCGACCGACATTTCAGGAAGTTACGCACCAAAGATTTTTGACTTCACTGACTAAATTTCAGAACTTCACATGGAAAATAACTCCTAAAGATCACCTAAAACGTGTGGGAATGCACATAAGCCGTTTTTCCTCTTCACCTCAGATATCTTATTACGAAAGCGAGACTTGGATCATGAAAGTCGATGGATGCTTTTCGCTTTTATTCAAAATTAAATTGTATGTGATTTCAACAAAAATTGTGATTTCTTGCTTGGGTTACCTAATAATGAGTATTAATGCTTTTATTTGAATTGAATGAGTTATGAAAACTTTTCCCCGATATCATATGCAAAATTGCGTTCAGTTTTATGACACGTATTTTGTAAGAAATACAATTTACAATACTGATCCAATTGTTCGGAAAAATATTTGAAATTTATGAATGTTTATAATTCTTAGAATTAAAAAATTACGTAAAAAACGGTAGAATATTTATAATTGACTTCCCATGAAATTCCAATTCAAGGGATGAAAACCAAATGATTGAATTGTGTCAGGAAACTGAAGCAGGTAGACATACCACACTTGACAATGGGACCCATTCAGAAATCCCTTTGAGGAAAATTTTCCATAAAAAAGTGCTCATTCATCCACCTTTTCTCATTCAATAAGTGTCTACGAAACCGAAAAGAACAATTTCATCCACAATATATTGACCATGAAGATAAGAGCCACCAGCCATGCAGATGTCATATTGATGAACTGCATTTGAAAGAAGTCTTCAAAACCAAATTCGGTGGAGTCGCAGCCAAAATATTACTAGTTCAAGGCCAAATTGAGATCAAGTCATTTTGTTTGGAACAATTTAGCGAAAACCAACCAAGAGATGACTACAAGCAATTTCTTGAAATTGTTTTATTATTCCTTGGCGAAAATATTCCCAATCATCATTTCAGCCCACCAGGACCCATCAGTCATGCTCGATCGCTGACGAAAGGCATATACTGCCCAAAAATCTTTTCTGTTTCGAAATCATCCCGATTTGAACAAACAAGAATTGAATGTTACCACTTTCCTCGTAACACTTTATGCCAAAGCTTGGTTTAGCACCACTAGAGCAACCGGAGCTTAAAAAAAATAATTTAAATTGATTGATTTGAATTTTTTTGAAAGCGATTATTGGTTATGATTCAATTGATCGGATTGTGTCGCAACGATTGGTGAAGAGATTCTGTGGACATCTGTGATGTCTTAGTAGTAGTCTTGAATTATTTGATGGGAATACCCCCTGTGACTTATAGTTACTTTTCCGGTGTCGAAAAACACCGGGGGGTCACGGATCTTACAAAACGAAGATAACATATTTCACCAACCAGTTCGATCTTTTGCCTTATCTCTTCAGTCGGTAATACTAAGTGTACGCAGGGATTCATCAACATGCTCCCTTCAGCGGACTCTTGGTCTTCCTATTTTTCGTCTTACTTCAAGTTCGGTTTCGAAACCCCTTCGTGCTTGTTCGTCATCATCCATTCTACTGGCATGGCCTAGCCAGCGCAATCGCGTTATTTTCATCCGCTTAACTATGTCAATGCCGGGATATAACTCACACAGCTCATGGTTCATGCGACGGCGATACACGGAGTATCTTTCTCTCGAAGACTCCTAGAGATGTTTCGTCTGCTTGCGATAAGACCCAGGAGTCTGCGCCATAAAGCAAGACAGGTTATATGAGAGTCTGGTAAAGCTGGGCTTTTGTTACTCGAGAGAGGGCTTTATCTCTAAAGTGCTTGCTTAGCCCAAAATAACTTCTATTCGCAAGCACAATTGATATTCGCAAGACACGCTTGATCTCTGATCTAACTTCTCTAATTGTGCGCCCATTGATATCGAATCATCAGCATACGCGAGCAGTATGTGACTTTTGCTGCTGATGGTTTTCTTCATATTTAATGTAGCTTTTCTCAAAATGATCTCTATTAAGATGGTAAAGAGATCGCATGATAGGGTGTCACCTTGTCTGAGGCCTCGCTTAGTTTCAAAAGGTTCGGTAAGATCCTTGCCAACTTTCACTGCGGATTTGGTGTTCGTCACGGCCATCCTGCAAAGGCGTATGAGTTTTGCAGGAATACCAAGCTCAGACATTGCTTCGTCTTCGTAGAGTTTCCCCCGTATCGGGCTATCGAAGGCCGCCGTATAATCCACAAATAGATGATAGGTGTCGATTTGTTTTTCGTTGGTCTTCTCCAGGATTTGGTGTAGCGTGAAAATCTGGTCGGTTGTCAATTTTCCAGATCTAAAGCCAAACTAGTATGATCCAACCAGGTCAGCGATAATTGGTTTTAGTCTTTAGCACATTATATTTGATAGAACCTTATATGCTATGGATAAACGGCTTATTCAACGGTAGTTGGCACAGAGACTCGGGTCACCTTTTTTAAATATGGGGCATAGTACACTGATACTCCAATCGCCGGGCATGCATTCATCCAACCAAATTTTGGTATTGAGCTGAGCATGCACCTTATCAGCTCATCGCTGCCACCCTTAAACAGCACCGCCGTTAATCCATCGGCTCTTGAGCCGGGCAATAAGGGTTTTGACTTCGGCTTGGTTAGGAACCCCTGTGACATCAAACGGAAAATGGCGAAGTCAATTCAAGTATTTGAAGAAGATAAAGAGGAATACAAGGAAGAATTGTCTGACGATGAGATCGACGAAGACAGCGCGAACGAAGTCGACGTGGATGATATCGAGGAAGAAGAAGACGATGATCGGGCTCTTCCAGTACATGTGGTTGCCTTCGAAGTAGTGAAAATAATTAGCTTGATATCGAAGCAAGTGAAATATGAGTGAACTCATGAAGAACGATTTGAACCATTACGCCACACCTGATGCTGCAAACTTTTCGCACGCTTCGTATTGTCAACAGATTTCATTATAACCGATCCAGAAATCTGGAAAGAGCGCGAAGGCTACGAGCAAGCCATATAAATATTGCGTAAATTACATGTTGTCACGAGCTGCCGAAAGAGATGTAAAATTAATACCGTCGGTTGATTATTTTTTTGTCGTATACGCCATTTATGTTTTTTCGAGTTGCTATTGTGTCTACAGGTTTTTGTGCGTTCTCTTTCTGAATCTGTTGTCAGATTTTTGATATACATATCTTACGATTACTGTGATGTTTACTCTATTTTGTTCGTATATCCCTAGAAATTGCTAGTTGGTAATAGTGGTATAGTTCTGAATATTGGAATCTCCGTTTCAAACAATTGGCGTTTACGACAAAACAATAATAAGTCAACGATACGTGTTGTGTCGTCACGAGGAGGAACAAATATTTTTGCTTCAGGCCGTCGCCGAAAATCAAATTAATTTGATTCATATTTTCGAAATATAAACATTTTCATTATAGGAACATGTCTTTCTACGCTCAATAAAAGCGAAAACATGAAAAAATAATAAAAAAAAATTATATTAAAAAATAAATACAAAATAATAATAAAATTATAAAAACTTAAATTTAACGTCATGAAAAATTGCTAAACTGAACATTTTATACAAACTTCATTAAAAATAAACTATTTGCAAAAATTTAAATTTATTTAGGGTGGTATTCTATAAGTCATGAATCAGCCACTTAGTTTATAAAACGTTACAGCTGTTCGGTGACTACCTGCGTTGAATTACGTTATTTAATTTGTAGTTTTTAAAACACAGCGCAACGTTTTCGATCACTTCAGCTGTCAAATTGAACACGCCACAGTTCTTCGCGTTACGGAAGTATTTTGCATTTCATTGCTTATAAGTAGTTACCAATTTTGGCTCAAATGCATTCGACGGATAGAGCTCAAATGTTTTTTAAATAATTCAAAATTATACTGTGTACGCACTGAAATTCTTATTTAAAATAATAAAATTAGAAATGGAACGTTCAAATAAATAATGCGTTGCAAAACTATTATAATTATATTTAAAAATTATAGACAACAGTTGATGTTGACAATAATAAACAAAAGAACCAATACATAACAATCAATACATACCGCCAAATGGCACATGTTTTTGAAAAGACAACTACTTTAATATAGATGGGGAAATTTATTGGACATTGAACCCCAAAATATCATAGTTTTTTGCACATTTTATGTGAATATTGTTGATATTTTCAGTATTATAAATAATAGAAGTCTTAAAATCTGTTGATCTACTGAAATAGAGCTAAATTTTTTAATCCCTTTCATTCTGAGCATTTCACTCAAGATAACTTTTTCTAATCTATAATTGTTTATTTTAGTTGGACAACTCTAAAACCGCATATGCCAGCGTAAACAAACAAACGCAAGCGCGAAGTGATATTAAAACCACCATTTTTTTACTTTGGCGTTCGCGTTGGCTTCGGCGTTTACGTTCACTTTCGGGACTTTTAGAATACTACCCTTAGTTTTACTTTTTTATGTTTGGCATGCATGTTTATCGATAAGATGTTTTATCGGCCGATATATATCGATTTATATTCAATAAATGGTAAAGAATTGAGAGAAATTGCGTTTCTAAGTACATGGAACAATAATTTTCGAACTCAAATATCTCGAAAACAACAGCCAACCTAGAAAAACGGTTGGTACCACAAGAATCAACGTACTCGAATTCGGTTTACCCACTGCGTGCCCCCCTTGTTACGTTTTTGAAATAGCACAGTGTAATTTACCCTAGACAATTAACAATGAGCACAGGATCCCAGCATTCAAACATATATTGAAGAACTACCTCCTTGGTAAAATTTAAGAAGTTTTAAAATAAATATTACATATTTTCTATTCTATCTCTATCTATTTAAATTGTTACAGTAGGGGCGTTTTTTTTCGTATCTTATACACGTTAACTCATACAAAATGAAAACCTGCACGTTAACATGTATAATTTTATAAGTTGAGAATAACCCCGATGAAAGTGTTACCAAGTTTGACTTTGTTGTATGAAAAATATAAAATGTATGTCATTCCAATTATTATATTTCCACGACGTTTCGAAAATTATGATGTAAAATATAAATATGATTCGTAAGCACGCCTTTGGTTCTGTCGGCTTATGATCTTTGTATTCTTTTTTAATACACTTTATGCCCTTTTTCGTACCTTTTTGTACTTTTTTATACACTTTATGTACTATTTGCGTACGTTTTACTAAACTTAAAGTACTATTTTTGGTAAAGCGCTACTGGTGTGTACTTTTTGTCAATTGTTGACGAAATTTATGTACTTTCTGGTGCAGGTTATGTACGTTATGGACCTACTTTGTGGTACATTTTGTGCACTTTTAAATGCATGGTATGGTAAATAAATGTTGTATATAGTTACTGGTACATTGTATTTACGTTATGGTAAATTGTATAAGTATGTACTTTTCATGAAAATTATGGCGAATAAATGAGGACACCGATCCACGTTTACCATTTGCCCTTACTTCTTTCTCCTCGTTTGAGTCGAAAAAGTGAATACGAAAATGCATATAAACAAATGCACGGGACTTGCTCAGAGATTCCTGGGTGTGTTGGTTTGTTTTCGCACGTGCTCACGAGTCGAATATTTTTTACGACTCGTGGCGATCGAGCGGGCTGTAGGTGTTCGTTTACGATGCCTGGTGTATTTTTAAATTCGTTTATACCCCAATGTGTCATTAAAGCCCTGAACCATTGCAATCGAAATCTCGTGTTTCCAGTTTTTCAGTACAATAATTCCCTGCTACTAACAAAGTGAGAGAATGCTGCTGCAATGTGAATGCAGTATGACCACCTCATATAATACATTGAATTTTTTAGAATTTTGTTTTGTGTTTGACGTTTCAATTAACAAATTGACAAATAGAAACAAAGAATTATCGGATGATGCCAAGTTGATTGTACTCAACGTCTATGCGTTTTTCTCGTAACAGTTGATGTTAACTTATATACGTTATGAAAAAAACGGCCCTAGTTTTAAATGTTATTGCCAACGAGTGTCCCGAATGTCCTTAATACGTAGAGGCTTGATTTTGTATTACGTAATTAATATTATTAATTTTAAAAAAATTCGGTCACGGGTTTAATAAATAATATAGCAAATAATTCACTATATTGACGTGATAACGGGCTCCATTCATAGTTAATTCGCATTTTTGCAGAAATAAGGACTAATGCTTCTAGCAGCCCATAAACCACTATAAACCATTTCTCTGGCTCTAGTGATAGCTTCTGAATATCTTCAGGCCGCACTTCATCGCAAATACGGAAATTTAGCTTATTGACGTAGCCATGAAGCGGAACGATCCCTGAAAAAAAAATTTTGCTCGAAAACTGAGGATGTTCTTCAAGCATTTCAAGTGTCGAAAGACTGAAATGGTGCTGATTCGGCTGGTCGGCCGGCTTCAATTCTTGGCGCAGTTGAATTTTATATGTATTTGAACCAAGATGATCCTTTTGTAACGTATGCCAAGTTGTTGCATACGATAAGGCAAGCTGTTGACAATGGCGCCGAATATATTCATCGCTGTCAGCGCCATATTTACTTGACTACGTGCTGGGTGTGGTATATTTGATCGCGTATTATCGTTCGGTTGGGCGATTATGTGGACTTTAATTATCTCTAAGCGCACGAAACACATTCCTCATAGAACAGCTGAATAATTTGTAGACGCTGTTCGAGGCAACGCCTTTCCGTGATAAAATGTCAAACAGTACTAAAAAATATATCACGATGGTTTGATCTGCTATAAAATTCCGCATTCTTGTGTACAAGTGTGTGTCACCAACACAGAAAAAATTATTGCCCAAAAATTTCAATTACGACTTTAATTAAATACACATATCCCATCCAGCTACTGCTTAATTGGTCAATTATTCGAACTCTTGACTTAACAAATTTGCCCAAAAATCAGAAAATAAATAATTACAATTTCACCAATTACTACTCCACTTTTGTTAATTACTTGTGTACTTTAAATTATAAAATCAAATTTAGCGAGAAAGTACTTTGGAAATTTTCATACTAACAAGTGTTGAAACAGTTCTCATTACGTTGAGTTTTGTTTATCCGTATAGGATTTGGTGATACACGCAAAAGATTTTGGGTATGGCAGTTGTTGAAATGTCTTTGTGGGCATCGAAATATGGAAACTAATATTGAAGTGTAATTTACATCGTAGTCGTTTTGATTATGCATGAAATTGAATGTATACATAGTTATAACGTTGATTAAGTTGATTACGCAAGTAATGGAAATAAAGTATTAAATGATGATAAACTTCGTACTCCAATTGATTACGCAATTAATTGAAAAAAATAAATAAATTATTGATTAATATTAATATTGATATTTAATTGAATAATTTAATTAATTGAAAATTTAATTTAATTGAAATTAAGTTGAGTTAACAATTGTCTTCATTAGCTAAATAAAAGTAATTGAGTTGGAAAATTTCGTGTTTGTATTTGGTATTAATTTTTTCTGTGTAGGAGTTGTTCGATCGATCGACCAAATATAAATTCCACAATCTTTTTTTTTATAAAAGCGAGGTCTCTGCGGACCCTGTGGCCTTTCGGTAAGTCTGACCCCTGGCTACAGGGCAGTACCGTACGCAGGATTTTATTTCTGGGAGGCCGAAAAATGTACTACTTTCAAAAATCACCCCTTAAGGAAATAATTTCTGAGGGGCCGAGCACACGCCTCCCCGCGTACGTGCCTGCTATAGAGTATTATTAGTTATTGCACTACCATTAGGGATTATTTTGTCACATTATATTTACATGGCCTTACGTATGTGAAATGTTACAAGAAAAAATAAAAAAGTATTCGTGGTTAATTTGATGACAAAAGCCTTCCCCGTGAAATCGATCAAAGTTTTCGGTTTTTGATATTTTGTTTATTTAATTCCAGAACATCTAAAACCGTGCCTTCAACTCGGGTTTTATATCCTAGTCTCGTAAAACCGGATTTTGTATCTACCCGTCAAACAGGATTTTTTTTAAACCGATTACATGTGATTTGATTTTGCTCTTTAAACTCCAGCTACAGAATTTTGGAAACTTAGGATAAACGGCTTACAGAGAAGATGTAATTACCGATATAGTGCATTACGAATATCCTCAAAAAGTGTTACAGGTTTTCTGCAGTTTGGACGGAAATCCGACGTTACCACAATTTTTACAATGAAGTATGTACGTGGAATATTTCGGTCTATCAACTGCATTTGCCATAATTTCGGTCGCCAAACACGAATTTGGAATATATTCGGTTGTAACAAACGAATTTGGTACCAACTTGATTGCAACAACCGAATGTGGCATGAGTTCGTCCTAATTTGGGACCACTTCGTTCAAAACATCCGTATTTGGTTTAAGGTCGGTTCTAACAACCGAATTTGGTGTTAATTCGGTTGCGCCAAAAGTATTTATGAGGTTGCTGCAACCGGATTTATAGTCAATTCTGTTGGTATAACCGAATTCATTTTCAACTCGGTTAACAAATTTCTGAAAACAATTATTATATTAAATAATTTTTTTTGTTTCCTAAGAAAGGTAAGTAAAAAAAATGTTATTATGCGTTTTACGTTTCAAAAGTCTTTGTAGATAAAGCTAAAATTTTTCAGCGTGCAGTGCAATCATACGCCATCAGTCAACACGTTTGTATATAATGGTCGAATGATTGGGTTTAAGGCCTAAATCTGACTTAATGCCATTTTAATTAATAGAAAACAATTTGATTAGTTTGTGATAAACTCTTAATTCGGCTGTGACAACCTCTAATTCGGCTGTGACAACCTCTAATTCGGTTGTGACAACCTGTAATTCGATTATGACAACTTCTTGTGAGGTTGTAGGGAATATCCAAGGATGTCTGAACAACAAAGCATTTGAAAAAACTCCCTTTACTTTCCAAGAAATAGTCCTCGATTGTGCAGTTTTCACCACTCAACAAAATGAGTTGAAGGCAAAATTTGTATAGTACCCCGTTTTGCTGTTCTAGAACATATTTTAAAAGGATGAGCAGCTTTTTATTATATTTTTTTATGAAACTTAAGAAAAAATATTGAATTTGGGTTATTGGTTTGCGATTTCATGGAAAACGACACGGAAAAAGCTTTTCCTTGAAATTAATATTTGTGCAAATAATCCAAAAACTAAATGGAGCGTAAAATATCCGGAACCTCTTGGAACCTCGAAGTGAGGGTTTGTGGTGATAGAGACACTTATTGGGAAAAATCTCCGGGGGGTTGGATGTGCGGATTTTCACGCTCTTTTTTGGCAGCTATCTTTCCGAAGAGTATGTCGAAATGGTAATTTTTCATTTGGGTCCAAGGGATGTACCCCTAGGAATACCCCGAATAGGTTCATTTTTGGTCTGCATTAGCTTTTTATAATCCCTAGAGTTTCTGCCAAGTTTCAGTAAAATCGATAAATTTTTAATAGATATAGCTTATATATTAAGAGTCTCGGGCAACCCTAACACGACCTCGGGACAAATTTTCAAAAAAATGTTATATCCCTGAAGGTTTTTTACACTATAAACAAAGTTAATTTCAAAATATTTATACCATAAAAGCGGAAATTTTTGAAACATAGTGTCATGCGCGCGTTTTGCGCATTTTGCAACACTGTACGTTGTTGCGGTGTTAGTTTTTCCATGATTAATTGTGAAACAATACTGAACGAAAATAAAATGGCAATGTGACACCTGTCACACGTGATCTGTAAAAAAATATCAAATGAAAAGAAAACCTCTAAATGAATCAAGCGTTACTACTCGTATATAAGCTTATTATGAAGAACAACAGTCCTCCACCACGAGCCTCAAGGTCCGTTGGCACACTGTAAAAAATGATATGCTCCCCTCCGTCTTCCCCACGTTAGAGATAGTTTATTATCACAAAATCAATCAGCTTGCTAAGGAACATCCGTTTCTTGGAATTTCGCCACGGGAATTAATGTCAAAACCCAGCAGTGGTTCCACTCAAAAGTAACCCCCAATATGTGCAGAATGTTATGGAGCTCGTGCTCATTGGGCCGGGTTCGCAAGGATTATGTTCGAATGAGAACCTTGCTGATACCTGCACAACTCAGCATACTAATTTGTTTTTACATTGTCGTATAATCAACACTGACACAGCTATTTATAATAATAAAAACAACAATACTTACTTACTTATCCGGCCTCAGACAACCCCGGTGGGTCAGGGACCTTACAAATCGAAGATAACATATTTCGCCAAGCAGGAAGGGAGAATGTGTTTAATCCAACTATTGGCCATTTCAGTCTACATGCTGACAGTTCCGACAACGGTAGGAGACTGATTGACTTTGACATGGTCATTAGTGGTACTCATCCAGTGTAATGGACGTACGAGTGATCAGTGGAGCTAACATCGATCCTGATCACTACCTGGTAGCAGCAAAGGTTCGCACAAGATAAAGTAGAGCGAGAATCGTACGAAACCAGACGCAGAGGAAGCTGGACATCGGAAAGCTGCAATTACCAGAGGTAGCCCCAGACCACTCAAGGAAGCTCTTGCAACTTTTGGCACAGAACCCACCCCTTCCCGATGACGGTCCTGATGCGCAGTGGAAACCCATTTCCGACTCTATAAAAACTGCAGCAACAACCGTACTTGGTTTCGAAAAACCGCTTCGCAATAAACCGTGGTACGATGAAGAGTGTCCCATTGCAAATGACGAAAAGAACGCTGCACGTATGGTGATACTTCAGTCAATTGCAACACGAGCTGCAACTGAGCGGTATAGGGAGAAAAGAAAGGAGGTAAACCGTCTCTTTAGACGTAAGAAACGGCAGTGGGGGAAGCGCGAGAGTGAGAAAATTGAGACATACAGAAGGAAGAACGAAGCCCGAAAATTCTACCAAAAAGTTAAAAATGGAACTAATGGACATGGTTCAGGGCCCCCTTCTGTAAAGACAAGGATGGAGGTCAGAACAGCTAACCAAGACGAGGTCATAACAGCTATTGCCCGGCTTAAGAACAACAAAGCCGCAGGAGCCGATGGATTACCGGCGGAGCTGTTAAGGCTTGCGGCGATGAGCTGATAGGGTGCGTGCATCAGCTCATTAGCAAAATTTGGATAGATGAATGCATGCCCGGCGATTGGAGTCTCAGTGTACCATGTCCCATATTTAAAAAAGGTGACCCGAGTATCTGTGCCAACTACCGTGGAATAAGCCTTTTATCCATAGCATATAAGGTTCTATCAAGTATAATGTGCGAAAGACTAAAACCAATTATCGCTGACCTGATTGGACCATACCAGTTCGGCTTTAGGGCTAGGAAATCGACAACCGACCAGATTTTCACGCTACGCCTGCAGAAGACCCACAAAAAACAAATCGACACCTATCACCTATTTGCCGATTATAAGGCGGCCTTCGATAGTCCGATACGGGAGAAACTCTCTGATGCAATGTCTGAGCTTGGTATTCCTCATACGCCTTCGCAGGATGACCTTGACGAACACCAAATCCACAGTGAAAGTTTGTAAGGATCTTACCGAACCTTTGGAAACTAAGCGAGGCATCAGGCAAGGCGACACCCTATCGTGCGATCTCTTTAACATCTTAATGGAGATCATTATGAGAAAAGCTGCAGTCAACATGAATAAAACCATCAGCAGCAAAAGTCACATGATGCTCGCGTATGCTGATGATATAGATATCATTGGGCGTACAATTAGAGAAGTTACTGCGGTTTTTTCGAGAAGGAGTCAGCAAAAGTGGGTCTGATGGTGAATGAGGACAAGACAAAATTAATGGTTTCAACGAACAGGGCCTCCACGCGATTAGACCAAAGCGTGAACGTTGATAACCGTTATAACTTCGAGGTAGTGGACGAATTTATATACCTCGGATCTGCCGTGAACAAAAACAACAACGTCAGCCTTGAGATCAAGCGGAGAATTGTGCTTGCGAATAGATGTTATTTTGGGCTAAGCAAGCACTTTAGAGATAAAGCCCTCTCTCGAGTAACAAAAGTCCAGCTGTACCAGACTCTCATTCAGCCTGTCTTGCTTTATGGCGCAGAATCCTGGGTCCTATCTCAAGCAGACGAAACATCTGTAGGAGTTTTCGCGAGAAAAATACTCCGAAAAATGTATGGCCCTATAGTGCACAACGGCGAGTATCGGCGACGCATGAATCATGAGCTGTATGAGCTTTATCCTGACATTGACATAGTTAAGCGGATCAAGATAACGCGATTGCGCTGGCTAGGTCATGTCAGTAGAATAGATGAAGACGAACCAGCACGAAGGGTTTTCGAAGGGAGACGAAAAATAGGAAGACCAAGACACCGCTGGAGGGATCAGGTTGACGAATCCCTGCGTACACTTGGTATTGCCAACTGGAGAAATAAAGCAAAACAACAATACAACACATGATATTGACAACTGATATTTAATTGACAAAGATACAACAAACAACAATAAAACCAAATCGACTACTCCGAGGAACGAATTACCGTTCTAGGAAAATACCGCAGCCCCGCAAACAACGAAATGATCGAGATTGATTGAACAAACACTATACGGGAAAAAATACGGAGTGGTAAAACTCTAATTCGTTTGTGACAACCTTTAATTCGTTTGTAGTGACCACTATTGTGTTGCTGACAGCAGTAGGGCCTTCCCGAAATTATTTCTTTATGAAGTGCTTTTTGAATTTAATGATATTTTTCAACCTAAATATCATGCATATGCGAATAACTATTGTGATTGCCATCGTTTAAACCTTTCATCCGCAGCATAACAACATTTTATTTTGAAATATCTTCTAAATTTCCAACACGTTTTTGGAACCACTTCTCAATTCTGGGTTCTAAACCGGGTATTATAATCAATTGTCAAACCAGATTATGTGGAACTAGATTGTGCTACACAGCCCCTCTGCTACAAAATAAAAAAATTCTGGAACTTCAGAAATGCCATGGTGTAGGTTGTAGGTCCCATCGAGTACGTCCAAAAAAATATTATTTTAAATTTGATATACCCTCAAAAACTCATTTTACCGTTCAAATCCCGTTATTTTTGACTTCTCACACAAATCGGTTTTATTTTTTTTTTCGATTATGGAGCCATTTTTGAAAGAGGTCAAATAAAGTTTTAAAAACATGTAGATATGATGGCACTGTAAATAAAAATACGCACATTTCTTTGTTTTCCAAAAGTTTTCTCAATTTTTCAAGTTTCATCGTGATGTATTGCAATATTTTGTTTCCAATTCTAAAACTATATTTAATATCAATTAAATTAATTCTTATTTCATAACAAATCGAAAAGAATGCGAATTTTCCAAAAAGTAACATTTTGCTTTTACTCTTTATGTTACCTTCAAAAAGAAATGCATACTTATATAATTTAATTAATTTTTATTATTTATTTTTCACTGGTACGAACCACTATTAATTTGTTCAATATGTTCCGGATCAACTAAAAAGCGTAAAATTCAAAACTGTCACAAACATCGTTTGCCGTTTTCCATTTGGATGATTTAACACCGTCAACTAAATGTTTTTTTTAGCTGCATGAGAACTATCGATATCGATAATTATGGTTTCATAGCTGAGAATGTGAAACTTTGTTGATATTTCTGTTCAGTATGGTTTGTCAAGTCATCATGAATCGTTTAACGCAGCAACAACGCATTCAAATTGTGAAAATTTACTTTGGAAAAAATGAATCTGTTCGCGAAGTTCATAGAGCACTTCGTCCATTTTACGGTCAACATAATCGTCCAAGTGAGCAAGCAATTCGTGCGGTTATCGATAGTGTTCGCACTAATTTTAATCTTCTCAATTCAAAACCATTAACAAAACAAAGAACTGTGCGTACCGAAGAGAATATTGCTGATGTAGCGCGAAGTATTGGAGAATACTCCGAAATATCGATTACGGTGAATAGCGGGCGCTATCGAGCCATTGAATTGTTGTTTCCAAAACTTAATCAGATAAATATCAACGATATTTGGTTCCAAAAAGACGGAGCAACTTGACATACAGCGCGCTTAACATTCTATTTATTTCAAATCAATTTGGTGATAACTTTAATTCCAGAAGTGGTCCTATTCACTGGGTTACTTTTTATGGGGCTATGTTAAGGCATTGGCTTACGCTGACAAACTGGTATCTCTTGAAACATTGAAAGCCAATATTCAAGCCACCATTGACGCCATACGGCCAGATTTATTGGAAAAAACAGACTGATCGAATGTACCATATAACCCGTAGACGAGGCGGACATATGCCTCCAACAATATTGCTTGTACTCGTAGCAGCAAAAAAAAAAACACCCGTTATTACACAAGTCAGAGGACTGCTATTACTGCCAAATGGAAAAACCACGAACGTATACGATATGCTGATGTGCCATACGCCACTAAACCAGACTGAAATGCAAATGAAAAAGCGAAACTCGATATTGTTAATCGAGAAGATGAGTGCTTTCATCATGGACGGAAAGGTATTTAGTCCCCATTTAGATAATGCTTTACAGGCTGCAATTATATCGCTATTCTATTTTAAAAAGCCTACGTAAATCACGATTATTCGTACAAAAAAAAAAAATTGTAAAAACATTTTTATCAAAAAAGGATATTCTCCGTGTTGAATTCGTTGTCTTGCATTCGTAAAATTTAAAAGTGGCATTTCTCAGTTAGTTTATTAAAAAATTAAATATTTGTACTGATCGATTACAACTTTTCACTTCGACATTTGAATTAATATGAAAAAAATGCCAGAAATACGAAAGTGAAGAAAAAGAAACGTCAAAACTCCCACAAACTTTGGTATCGTGCGTGAAAGTCTACCCCGCCAGCAACACCACACTTCTAACCCACAATACGAGTTAGGCACGCGCGTGAAAGCCATAGTGTAATGATGCTCTTAGTGTCTAATCCAGATTATCACGATCTAGTTCGTGATGTGCGACTGTCATGTAGGCAAAAAGAAATTATTGGATCACGTTTGACACAGTGAAACCTTGTCGAAAAAGGCTTTATAATCACATTTGCAAGTTTTTAAGCTTCTGTGGTGAAAAGGAAAAACTGCGTAAGTCTGATTTTGTCATATTGCAGGGGAGAACTTTCCAAGTTTAAACCTAATTTTTAAAAATTAATGGCGATTCTAGTATAAGTCAAAGTCATAAATCTAATCATTGTTAATTAAGGAATGAATTGTTGTACATTCCAATTAAGAAATTATTTAATTTATGGAGCTATAGTCAGAAATAAAACTTAAGCACTTTTTCCAAACGAGTGTATGAGACCACGTGGAACATATCTCAAAATAAGCTGGGTTTCCGAATTCATTTTCAATGAAGTTTATTCATATGTGAATATAAGTGGTTTTTTCAAATTACTTTTAATGTAATTCAATGAACTATAAGAAAAGGATGCAGTACAAAGCAGAAGTATAAAAAAAACTTCAAATTGTAATAAGTTTAATTAATTTACATTTATCATTAATGCATAAACTAAAATGTTTAGATTTTAATCATTTTCATTTACTTCATCATCAATAAAGTCAAGATGTATATCTGGCACTTCATCGGTGGCAAGATATTCATAGAATGAAGGGAAACATGGATCAATGAACGGAAGAAGCGCAATATGATAATTTCTCTTTTTTACGGGAATCCTTATATCTATTAATAGATTAGGAACTCGCTCATAACTCGGTTGCTAACATTCAGTACTTTAGAACGCTCATCTTGATCTAAAGAGTTTTTGAACTGTATCTTTCCAAAATACGATTAGTATATCGTAACCACTTTGCGTCTTTCCAAGTAAAATTTTCAGAGTTTAAGTCCCTTTTACTCCATAAAAACTTCGTCGAAGAATAAATTGAAAAATTTTTGAAGTCGTCAAAACTCATTTATTTAAACTACTCTCAATTTCTTTCTTAAGCCCGGTTTTAATTTTTAATGAAATTTTTGTTGCCATAAGAAGTAAATGTATAAACAATAACGAAAATTTCATTAACCGAAAATTTCGCTCACTTTTCATTTGCTTGGCACTCAGCCTTTTTGCGAAAATTTCGTAGGCAAAGTCAATTGCAGGGTTGTTACGCCAAAGTTATTTCGTACGAAAACAATTGTTTGATAGTTGTTTGCGACCGGAATTTTGACATTTCGATAATTATAACAACCAGGAGTAACACCACGTGTGTTAAAAATAAACTGGAGTGCGTAGAGGAATTATAAATGAAATATTTGCAAGGTAAATCATAGACAGGTGGTAACTCTCCGCAACAACATTTTCCGTTTAGAGGTAAATGAAAAAGAACTGAAAATATCACAAGAACTGGCTTTACACCATCACTTCTCGTGTGGATGATGTATTTTGAAATTTTTTTTTTTTAAGTTCAATCAATGCGTGTTCCACATCAAACTCCAAATGGGAGTGGCCTACAACTAAAAATGTATGATCAATGATGGTTTCGATTGTATTGCTTTTCTGGAGAAATGTCATGAACATAGTGGTTAGGTACGAATTTTTGTTTTGTCCCACACAAGAATCGCCAAAAAAGGCTGTTTCCAGTTGTTTATTTTCTTGCTGTAAGAGTTGCAGATGTTTCAGCAAGCACGAAGTAATTTCATTGCTTCCTCTTTTTGATAATCCTTCGTGCCACATGAAACAATATGGATTGTTGGTATCACCATCGTGTACCGCTAAATTAAATGTCCATAATTGTCTTTTATAAAAACATATTGATGTTTGTAGTAGTTGGATCGGCAATCACTACTAAAGGTCTAATGAATAACTCTTGACGGTTACATCAGTTTTGGACATATTTTTGTCTTGTTATTTATATTTAGCTTTATAAGCAAAGTCAGCTTTAAGATGATGATCATCACGTTTGAGATTTGCATGCATGAAAGTGTGAGATTCGGTTGTAGGTATTTACAGGAAGTGCCGCGCCTGCTATAGTGACTTTTGTAAGCAGGATATGTGTTTATATGTTCCCTTATTAAATTGAGTTGTGTTGACGACAAATTATTTTGCGGATAAGATAATCTGCAATGGTCAGCGAATTGAAGGTACGGATTTAATACAGCCATCCGTCACGTCAAAACGTTGCTGGAAGCATTTTTTGCAAACATTTATTCTTTTAGCGTCTGCATTTTATATTATAACGCAAGTTATATTTTCGGTCACGGATTTTCGGCTTATAGACTCTTGAAGAACTTTTGTCCAGGATTTATATTAGTTCTCCAATGAAAAGAATGCGTCCTTACCTTTCATGCGACAATTTCTGCTGAGTGGCACCAACTTCTTTTCTTATACAACAATACCTTTCCGGGTTACGTTACCTTCACCTTTTTTGCGCTTATTTTTAATTTATTTTTTCGTATTGTAACTACGTTGAATTGTCGGTTGAATTGAATGACTTTCAGTTCACATTTTGTTAGGTGCAACGTCACACTCATTTAATCGCAATCTGAAGTCTGGGCCATGCACTGAATCGTCACTATTGAAATCTTCGCACTGATTCGATGTGTCCAAAATTTCCCTTGGGAATCCTTCACTTTCTTGCGCTTGATCTTTATCCATTGCTTTATTATCCAAATAACAAAAAAAAACGAAAGTTACCTGAAATTTACCGTCTTGTGTTGTAGATATTTTTAAAACATTTTCCTCGATATTTATGTTGTTTTAGTAATTAACCGTACGCAGTGGAAATCAAACTATCGGTACAAGAACAATTTGCAAATATTTAAATTAATTTGACACAACCTTCTACATACAGCGCCTGACACTCAGTGAACAATTGCTTATCTATTAATAGATTCTCACGTCTGCAAGCAGAAAAACAGCTTCAATGCAATTAGTAACGGTACTTACCCATATGCTTGCGTGGAAAAATTGCTTATCTCAAATATGAATTACGAAAGCAGTGCAAGTGTTTTGGAAAAACAACTTATCTACAAATAATAAACTTGGGATTAATTTGGATGTCTTGGAAGAACTGCTTATGTCGACCTAAGAGGTTTTGACATTTCCTATTGCTGAGCATTCAAACAACTTTTTCTGATTTGGTAAAACAACGCATTCTATTTTAAGTTGTTTCTCCTTAGCACAATTTAAAGTACAGAAAATCGTAAATTAACTTAAATTCTCATTCCAATTGAAAGTATATGCCTAAGTGAGATAAGCAAAAATTCCCTGGGCGATAACTTCCTGAAAAGTCGAACATTTTTAAATAAGACAATACTCGTATCATTTATCAAATAAATTCAAAAAACTATTACGGGATTTAAAATATCAAATTAAACTAGCAGTGTTACTACTATTTATATAATGTAATAATGTACGAGTATCTATTCCATCACAGAGAACAAGCAAAATTTGATTCTTGGAAAAACTTACATAACACCGGCAGTATTCTTCCAATTGTTATAAAAGTGCACTTCAAGAAAAGAAATTGACAGTAAACCCATTTTCAGAATAATATATTATACACTTCGTGGTTTAAAAACCACCGGTCTGGTCTGGTAGGGATGTCAGCTGTTAAATATCTGTCATCTGAAGTGTCATTTATTTTGTGCAAAGTTTGCCATTTACGAATATAGATCGTTTAACAACCGAAGATCGCGTTAAAATAGTTAAAACTTACTACAAAAGTGGTGATTCAAACGTGGCCACATTTCGAACAAAATGTTTTTCAGCGATGAATATCATTTATCACTCGGTGGTCTCGGAGAACCCAGAAGTGATTATGGAAAAGCCATTGCTTGAAAATGACGCTGGAAGAACGGTTACCATCAATATATCACATAGCCTTTTTGTGAGCAACATCAGTACTTTCATCCACTAATATTTCTTGTTCCCGCTGGTCAATCCGTTACTGATTATTTTGATACACTTAGTTCTCACTCTCTGACAATTCTTTATTATTGAGGAATCAGGGATACTGTCCTTCATAATGGTATTAAATACCCTATAACATGAATACCAATATTATGCTCAGCAAAAATCATGCTTGTTCGTATTTGAAATTCGCTTCATCCTTGTTTATGTTTTTAGTTGGTTGTTTGTCAAATAATGATTCTATTTTCCAGTATTAAGGTTGCAGTATTTTGGTTGCAGCGTTAATCCGACAAATAGTTTAGAAGTTCTGGTATTATCACCACTTTCATTGCAATCGGCTCCATTGTGCTGCTCTCACATACAACTAAAGTTTGTAATTTTATTAAAAACAAAACTATTTACTTTCAAAGTTGTATTGTATTGGTTTCTAAGTTTATTAAAAATCAAGTTTATTAAAAATTCTCTTCATCGAATCCGTACCTTGAGTGTTTCTTTGAAATTATTAAGAGCGGCGTCTTACTTGGAGTTCGACTGTGAAAATCGTTAGCTCTTGAAATATTTCCAACGGTGTTGATTTATGGAGATGTTATGATGCGACAATGACACTACTTTGGGTTCAGCGGTGACATCTGTGTTAATTTTTAAATAACGAGTGGCAAAAGTCCTGTTCCAAAATGACCGCCAGAAGTGCTTAACTTTGTTTAGTAATATTTCATTTAATGCTTCCACACTGTAAGTAGGTGAAAATGACACACCAAAATGCTGAGACACGTCAACCTAATTTTGGATAGTAGAATCCAGTGGTGTACAGCGTTTTGAAAAGTTAGCTCGAAATCACGAGATATTTCGGTTTTAAATTGGTAGTGGATTAGAGGTAATTTTTGATTTTATCTGATTGAAAAGACTTTAAAAACTTGTTTAAAACCAATTTGTTTATTATTTATTTGTCAAAATTTATATCCAGAAATAATGGACGTTCATTTTCAAGCGGACATGGAACTATATTTGCTCTTATTTTGATGATTTTATAATTTTTTTTGGATTTATTCAATTTTTACTCTTTGTTTGCAATCGACCAGCAGAAATCAGTAAGCATTGAGTCTATTCTTTTTCCAGCGAAACGGTCTTCGAATGCCACTGTAGTTTGATGAAATCTTTCGCCGATTTCGTCTGTTTCCGTGGACAATTGTCGTTCGAAAAGTCGAAATGTGCATGTAACATGTGGATTTTCAACGACATATTAACGCCAAGTTTGTCGAAAGACTTCATCATGTTGTCAATATAATCACGGTACTCTGGTGAGCGATTTTTGCAAACAACGTTTTCAATTACCGCACGAATTGAGTTCCATGCGTTTAGTTCAGTTTCATCTAACATTTTAGAAAAACTCGTATCCCTTAAAAGTTTCCGTATATCTGGACCGTTAACTACACCTGTTAAAAAAAATGTATATAAAATATATTGCAGTCACACACTTTTAGTTACACAAAATTACCTTCTTTTAATTTTTCAATTGATAATTTTGGAAAAGCGTTGTTTTTCAAGTATGGTAATGCATTTTCGTTAACGCGAACCAAACGATTTAAAAAATTCTTTACAACTCCCAGCTTGATATGAAGATCGGGAAGCATTATTTTCTGAAGGGGGATCAATGGTGGACGAATTACATTAAATTCGCCAACAACTTGCGAATCGCGTTTTGGCCAATCTAGCTTTTCGTACTGGTTGCATTTTGCACGGCTATCCCATTCACAAAACATACACATGTACTTTGTATAGCCAGTTTGCATTCCAGCTAATAGTGAAAGAACCTTAAAATCACAATTTACGGGCCAATTGTGTTCGTCATAACTGACGCCACAAAGATGGATTATAGTTGCAGATTCCCATTTCATTCATTAAACCGGGAATATCTTGACAATATGCATAAGCTGCGTCCTCGGAAAGCATGAAATAAGGCATATATGGTTCTTGCCGGTACCGTGCTGGCACGTTGACGCTTCTTAGTTCCGAATCCAAAGTCATTGCATTATTTTGAGTTAGCTTCAGATTTCGAACGATTCTATCTAAATGTTCCTGCGAAATTAATGATGGATATTGTATAACTGGCTGAAGGTAATCAGAATCAGCATGATGTAGTGATGTTGCTGAAGTTTGTGATTGTACATTTCGCATTTCTTCAGCGGGGCTAACCAAAAAATACTGATTGTAAGCTTTGAGGGCATCTTCAACCAAATGTCGTCGATGATTTTTCGGTGTAAATTTTCCACACACAAAACAAAACATATTTAATTTTTCGCAATGTGATCTGCATTTTTCGTCACTCATTTTTCTATTTTTTCAAAATGGTCAATAAAATGCTTATATGTTTTAGCGTCCGTTTGTAATAGGGATGCTAATCCCAAAATTCCGAATCCCAAAATTATTATAATTATTATACTTATTATAGCACCAAATTCCACATAGATGTATATTATTTCAACGGATACATTTTGTCGAAAAAAATATATAAATTGATTTTACAAGAGCTTTTGCAGGTTTTTCCCTCAAATAAAATCAAAAATCACTTTAAACCTACTACAAATTTAAAATCGAAATATCTCGCTATTTTGAGCTAACTTTTGAAAACGGAGTATACCACTGGATTCTATGACCCAACAATTCTTTTTTACCATTTCAGCAGTAAGGTCGAATGCTACAGGTTGTGATGATATAAATCCAAAGTTTGTAAGGTTAATTCTCCCACAGATCATTTCGATTATTACACATCTCTTCAATTTTATTATAATGTCAAGCAATTTTCCTGAAAGATGGAGACATTCGAAAATAGTCCCTATTCCTAAATCCAAGACGGAATATAGACCTATTGCAATACTTCCGTACTTATCCAAAGTCTTTGAAAAGGTGTTACACTACCAGATGTGTTCATATATTGAATCATCAGCATTGCTCGTGGAAAACCAGTCTGACTTCAGGGCAAAACATAGTTGCGTTACCACATTAACGGATGTTGTGGAAGACTTACGACTTAGTATTGATGATAGAGGATGAAAGGGTGTAGATAGCAAAGTGGCTTGACAATCCTTAACAAGTCTACATACCAATTACGGTAATAGCATAAGGTAACGTGTTTCCACGATCTATCGTAAATCATTCACAGCCGACTCGTAGATTACTGTACACTGTAAAGTAATCCCTATGTATAATAGGCCTCCGCGTGGTATCCTCTGGGGACCACTTTATCTTGATCATAAAGTGGAAGCGAATTCGAGCGGCCTCGAAATTTCCAGTCAGCCAAAAGATGTGTTGGGGGGTCAACATGATCAATTGATCGTGCCGTAACTTCATGTCTGATGGTAGCGCACTCAAGCATGCTCTTCTTCGGAGTACGGCTGGAACCCAACATCGTAGTACGGTCATGTCTCTGCTACTGATGTTGGTTACATGCGAGTGAAAGCGGAGAGATGGTTCACTCTCTTAAAACAAAACCCCCAATCTAAGGTGGAACAGCATATGCTCAGAGATGAATGGCTGGTGGGTAATCCAGTTCTAAATATGCGGACTTGGGGAACCGGGCGAAACCCCATTTAACGAAATGCCTTACTACGCCGTACAGGGCTAGGTGTAGTGGACCATTTACTTCCCTGTCTACTCGTGGGACCAAAATGGAAAAAATTACACAAAAAAATGAAAAAAAGAAAATGGAAGCAGAAATTGCTTTAAATCCGGAGGATGAAAAACCTCAATCTGGAACTATGGAGACTGAAACAGCCTCAACTTCCAGAGCTGCAAGAAGCGCAAGTGAGGAAATCACTCAAAAAATAGGGAAATTAAATGTCAATAAAGATGACAATCAAAAAAGGCTAAGTGGAGCTGCCAGAAAGCGAATGAACTTTCTTCTCCGAAAAGGATTGAACAAAGTTGAAGCTAGAGCCAAAGCCCTTGATCCAGAGGAAAAGCAAAAAATTGCAGATAACAAGAGGCAAAGATCCCTAGAGAATACTCCTCCAGAAGAGTCATCAAGAAAACGTCAGAGGGAAGGAACTGTCAAAGACAAACCCATGGCCAAAAAAGTTTACAGACCACTGACAAAACCATCCTTTAAGGATGCACTGGTTGGTCAAAAAGTAGCGATACTTGCGAAGGACTTCCCAAACACAGTCCTATCAACAGCTCAAATGGATGAAATCCGAAATAGCATCATGGATAAGGTACTAGAAGAGGAGGTAATAAAACCTCAATTCCTAAACAGTACATACAAAGCTGGCTATCTGACCCTGCACTGCAAAAATGATGCCACGGCTGAGTGGATAAAAAAACTTGCTCTAAAGATTAAACCATGGGCAACAGCAGACTTGTGGGCAATGGAGGAAACTAAAGTGCCTCACCCCAAAATTGCTGTTGGTTATTTCCCCAACGCTGCCACAATTGAGACCGAAAGGATTCTATCCTTTGTCCAACGGCAAAACGATGGGCTCAGGGTGGAAGCATGGAGGATGCTTCGAAGAGCAAACAAGGCAACGAATGCTATGCTGGTCTTCTCCATTGACCAAATCTCAGCTGTAAAGCTGGAGGAAACAAAGGGTCAGATATCATTTAAATTTGGCCAGGTCCAATTACACCTCAAAGAGGCTGGTGGAAAAGATGTGGAGGAAGAGGGAACGAATGATGCTGACTCATCATCAATGGAAAGTGGCCCAGGTGAAGGTGACTCTGCACCTATAAATGCGTCGGCTATTCCAACAACAAAACAATCAAAATGAAGTGTGTCCAGGCAAATCTTCAGCATGCTAAAGCAGCATCCGCCGAAATTAGCAGAGGGTTTGCCAAAAACACCTACAACATTGGTCTGATCCAAGAGCCCTGGATTAGATCGGGTAAGATATGTGGGCTTAATATAGAAAAATGTAAGTTAATCTATGATATAAATGTAGAAAGGCCAAGAGCCGCTATAATCTTGGATGAAAACATTAACTCTCTTCTAATTTCAGAGTTCACAGATGGTGACCTAGTTACCATACTAACGGAGGCAAATCAGATGGGAGTGAGGAAGGAGTTGATAATTGCCTCAGCTTATTTTCCGGGAGAACAACCCGAAGCGCCTACTGAAAAAGTGAAGGCGCTGGTAAGTTACTGCAGGAAACACAACAAGGCGCTAATAATCGGATGTGATGCTAACGCCCACAATAAGGTATGGGGAAGCTCTGATACCAACAAAAGAGGTGAGTCACTACTAGATTTCCTTATGACAAACAATATTGCAATAGCAAATAGGGGTAAAAACCCAACTTTTGAAAATGCGATTAGACAAGAGGTCATAGATCTGACCATTGTCTCACACAATGTTCAAGATATGATCAAAGACTGGAGAGTCTCACAGAATAACTCATTCTCTGATCACAAACATATTCTCTTTGAGTTGAAAACGGACCTAATACAGAAAATCTGGTACAGGTCACCAAAGGCTACAAATTGGGAGGGGTATAAATCTGACCTTGAGGGTAGGCTAGAAACCCACGCGTCACCGATAATTTCAAGAGTAGATCTAGATGAATCGGTGGATAAGTTAACCGATGATATTTTGGAATCTTACGAAAATAACTGTCCTTTGAAAACTAAGAACACAAATAGAAAAGTCAGATGGTGGAATAAAAACCTTGAGAAATTAAGGCAATTGGCACGACGAGAATTTAACAGGGCAAAATCTAGCGGTAACTGGCAAGATTATAGAAAGGCCCTTACAAAGTATAACAAGGAGCTAAGAAAATCGAAAAGATCATCTTGGAAAACTTTCTGTGAAGAACTGAAGGATGTGCCAGAAACGGCTAGAATTCAAAAAGCCTTATCTTCACAGAAAAATCAGACAATAGGCAATCTCCGAATAGATGATGCAAATCAAACCTCATCCTTTGGGGAAACGTTGGAGCTTCTTCTTAAGACTCACTTTCCCGGATGTAGCTTTGATGAAGGTGATTCTATTAGGAACTATGAATCTGAAAATACAGTTAATTCTAACGACCCTATAATTAGACAAATCATAACATATGAAAAGATAGAATGGAGTATAAACTCATTTAAACCGTATAAATCACCGGGACCTGATGGGATATTTCCAGCTATGCTGGTAAATGGACCAGACTCACTGAGAAGACGACTGGTTCATGTTTTCAGGGCCAGTCTCGCTCTTAACCTTATCCCTACTAAATGGAAAAAAGTACAAGTGGTTTTTCTGCCAAAGGGGGGGAATAAACCAGCAGATCATCCAAAATCATACAGACCAATAAGTCTCTCGTCTTTCATGCTGAAAACGATGGAGAAACTTATTGATCTGTATATTCGTAATGAACTTTTAACTGAAAAGCCACTACACAATTTGCAATTTGCCTACCAAAAAGGCAAATCAACCATAACGTCGATACACAAACTAACCTCCATAATTGAAAAAGCACTGGAAAGGAAGGAAATAGCCTTATGTTCCTTTATGGACATTGAAGGCGCTTTTGATAATGCCAGCTATAATTCTATGGAAGGGGCGCTGATAAAACGAGAATCAGACCCAATAGTGATAAAATGGGTAAGCAAAATACTCTCACAAAGACAAATTATTGCTAATATGGGAAATACTAGCAGGAAAATAAACACTATAAAGGGATGTCCCCAAGGTGGAGTTCTCTCTCCGCTCTTATGGTCAATACTGGTTGATGATCTACTAGTAAAACTGAACGAAAATGGTTTTACCACTGTGGGATATGCAGATGATATCACAGTGATTGTAGAAGGAACACATGACGATACAATTGGAGAACAAATGCAAAATGCATTAAAATTAACATGGGAATGGTGCGAAAATGAGGGACTCTCTATAAATCCTAACAAAACCACAATTATCCCATTTACAAAACGAAGGACATTAACTATCCCTACGCTTCACATAAGAGATACGGAGGTTCAATTCGAGCAGGAGGTAAAATATCTTGGTATTATGCTGGATAGAACTCTCTCCTGGAATCCTCATCTAAACATGATACATAAAAAGGCTACAAAATCAATTTGGGCTAGTAAACAACTCCTAGGCAAAACATGGGGCTTAAGTCCAAAGATGTCACTATGGATATACAAACAAATGGTTCTTCCCAGTATACTCTATGGCTCGGTAATATGGTGGCAGAAAACCACTCAAATCACAGCCCAGAATAAATTGTCGAAAACCCAAAGACTAGCCTGTTTGAATATCACAGGGGCAATGAGAACAACGCCAACGGCTGCTTTGGAGGTTATCTTAAACCTTGACCCGTTGCATTTGGCAATACAAGGAGAAGCCTTTAAACAGGCCATCGAGCTTCATAAATTATTTAAATTTAAAGTAGGCGACCACACAGGACACCTGAAAATCCTTAATAAAGCTAATCATATTAAAGAGATGACTTTATGTAGTGATCAAATAGAGCCTGTACTGGAGCTGAAACGAAATTACACTGTTCTTATCCCAAAAAGGACTGAATGGGATTCAAACCCTATATGGCTACGTGAAGGAGCCCAAAAATGGTTCACTGATGGATCAAAAACAACAGAAGGGGTGGGAGCGGGCATAGTAGGACCCAGGTGTAGGCTCCAGATTCCCCTAAGCAAGGATTCTACAATATTCACAGCAGAATTATACGCACTCAACACGGCTACAGAAACGCTGTTAGACAGAAATCTAACAAGAACGAAAATAAACATAATGACAGATAGTCAAGCAGTTCTAAAGGCACTGAACAAACCCATCTTTCACCACAAATCAGTGTTGGAAGGCCATAGGGCCCTAAATCAGCTGGCAGAGAATAACAAGGTAACACTTGTATGGGTGCCAGGGCACAGTGGGATTGATGGAAATGACTTGGCTGACGAAAGAGCAAGACTGGGAGCGCAACGGCCATTCATAGGCCCAAATCCTCAATATGGCTTCACTAAAAAGGACATTAAAACAATGATCACAAAAGTAACAAAAGGAGAATCGAAGGAGTTTTGGATCAAAAAAGGACCACTCAAACACTCGAAAAAATTCCTATCACCCAATGAAAAAAGAAGCAAGGATGCTCTTCAATTGAACAGACCCAATCTAAGGCTCCTATGTGGAGCTCTCACTGGACACTACACATGCAACTTCATGTTGAATAAGATGCAAATAGCGGAGGAGGGAACATGCAGATATTGTTTGGAGGACGATGAAACCATGGAACATATACTTGCGAAGTGCCCTGCTTTTGCTTACCAGAGACTTAAGATACTTGGCGGATCCGAAGTTATGGAGGACGCATATAAAAAACTAGCGGTGAAGGATATTGTAAAGTTCCTGAATGATACCATGAATTAAACTTTAATGGAGGGCGCACAATAGATCTACCTTGGTCGCGGTGCAGGAGGACACGTCTCTCAACCCAATTACATCGTAAATCGTAAATCGTAGTATTGATGATAAGCGAGTGAACGTGCTTGGTTTGCTTGACCATTCCAAAGCTTTTGACACTATAGACCACGACATGCTAGGATTTAAACTTGGAAATTTTTTTAATTTCTCTAGGACATCTGTGAGCTTAATAAAGTCTTACCTTTTTAATCGGAGTCAATCTGTTTGTACGGGGGCATCTGCTTCGCTTCCACTGTTTTTATCTAGAGGCGTTCCCCAGGGGTCAATACTAGGGCCCTTGCTATTCTCGTTGTATGTAAATGATCTCCCGCAACACATACATAGTTGTAAGACACATATGTACGCTGACGATGTACAACTGTACACTAGT
Source organism: Phaonia tiefii (assembly GCA_963931995.1). Classification (NCBI taxonomy): domain Eukaryota; kingdom Metazoa; phylum Arthropoda; class Insecta; order Diptera; family Muscidae; genus Phaonia; species Phaonia tiefii. The sequence continues at coordinate 79,110,173 of OZ008371.1, read as the reverse complement.
ACACCCATTGAATTATTGGGCGAAGCCGTCAACAGAGTGAATGCTGACCTTCGGTCAATATGGAATTGGGCAAACGCCCGTTCGTTGAATCCGTGTAAATCAAAGTGTCTTGTGGTCCACAGTAAGTCATTGAACTCTACGTTTGACGTTAATATAACTATAAACGGACACAAAATTGAGGTAGTCTCAACCGTTAAAAATCTGGGTATTATAATGAACGATACGTTAACATGGAGTAATCAGGTTAACAGAGTTACCAGTGTTATTTATGCTAAGTTGCGGACCTTGTGGCAAACGCACTATTTCACACCTCCCAAGATTCGAGTATTGATTGCTAAGGCCTATCTTATGCCGTCTCTTCTCTATGGCTGTGAAGTATTTGCGAATTGTGATTCAGTCAGCAGAAATAAGCTAAACACAGTCTTCAATAACATTTGTAGATATGTATACGGTATTGGTAAATACGATCATATTTCTCAGCATTCTATCAAACTTTACGGTATCACTCTAGATCAACTATTTACAGTTCGAACCCTATTGCTCCTTCATAAAATAATATACTCTAAATTTCCAACGTATCTCTTCCGACGCCTTACTTTCACAAGATCAAGCAGAGGAATGAAACTTATTCCCATTCGGTACAAAATACTGACATCTGAATGGCAATTCTTCATAAACGTCATGCCTCTGTGGAACAGTTTACCACACTCAATTCAAAAAACCAGCAACATTACTCAATTTAAGACACTTCTTTTCAATCATTTCGCATGAAACACAATATGTTTTATTCATTCATGTAATTCTTTTATTCACTCATGTAATTCTTAAATATTTAGTTCCTGACTTCATAAAAGTATAAAATTAAATTGTCACATAGCGTCATGCCTTGAGGCCTTAAAATTATATTTTATTTTGTCGTAGTATTGTATAGTATTGTATTGTATTATATTATTCAAATGTTCTTATTATGCTTTTCTTCTTCATTAAAAATTCCTATACTGTAATTAATAAGATTTAAATCTTGTTGTATAGGATATCAAATAAATAAATAAATAAATAAAAATCCAGATTAAATTTACTAATGATTCTGTATGTATGCTCGATGCAACATTTGATTTAGATACAATTTAAATATACTTATGTATGGAAAATAAAGAAGTTCCACTAATTTAAAATGTACATATTTAGGTCTCTTCAAAAAAAGTCCCTGATTTAAACTTAATTTTGTTCGAAATGCTGCGATTATTGGTCAATATTAGAAAATATGAAATGGTTATTGATGAATAATATAGAATTTGTGTGGTTTTCCTACGTTTTGACTGAAATAGTAAATTCTGACCATTTTTCTCTACACATAATATTTATCAAAAAATCCCTACGAAAGGGTTGTTTCCCTTCTTCTGGCAGAACTGATGGAAACAATATTGGAAGAATACTAAAGCTGGCGTTAAGCACCATTTACAACTATCAAGATTATCGCATGTTCTTCTTTTGTTTTCTATTCGTAACAATACAAAATTTAACATTTTAAAAATTAATGAATAATATCTGATAAAATTGCAATTGTATTGTTTTAATTTATTAAGGAATTGCTCCAAAAAAAATTGTTCGCCACTTTTTGTATACTGTTGCTTTATCGCCATGTCTAAACACGAAAGTGGTGAAAGAGAAATTCAAAATACCCACTAAATTTCCATTTCATGTCTCCTTTTCTACTCCTCTTGCTTCTCTTAACCCTTTACGAATGTAAGTCGTGACTCGTGTTCCAGGATCGTAAGTCAACGTATAAACATCCACTATGTCTACAAGTATGTATTACCTTTTGAGGGTTGTGTATTTTCCAAGCATACACAACCTGACTTATAGTACTTTTCCATTAAAAGATAAACCAGTTTTCCTGCTGGCATTCGCAAAACACGTGCTTTGCTACTTATTTACCCATACATATATGTATCATGCAAAGCATTTCAAATATCTCGTTTTGTTTAAAGACATGTTCGCAAGTACATACATATTTCGAACTTGCTTTGCAAATATAACACTGCGATTTCGATGGCTATCGCAAAAATTATCGACTGTTTAGCTTCTCTAACGTCACTATAAAATATAAAGAAGTGTTTGGTGGTCAATAATGTATCGTTTTATTAAAAAAACTGTTTAAACAAAATATAATTATGACAAGACGTTAGAAAAACGAAGAAAAAAGGAAAATATAGTCCAAGCGGGGGCAAAGTGTTTTGTGCTACATTTGTCACAAATGACGAAAAGGGCCCCTTAAACTTTGAAATAGAGCATTCAAATATTCCACGAAAATAATTCTTGTCAAATTTCACTGAAGACATACTATGACCAGAATTCGGTCAATTCAAAATTTATACTCGATTTTTAAATTTATGTCGGACAGTATCGGATAAGAAAATTCAAATTCGCCGCGCCCATAAAAAAGTGTAGCTACACAGCGGTCTAAATTTGTGTGGTTTGACTATACTCACTTAGTGTGATCATTTGGCGCAGAAATCGTCCACCCCCAAAGCAAAAACCTAAATTTTGTTGCATAGTGTAATTTATGAATATATTTTTTGTAAATATCCTCTCCAGAATATTCCATATGAAAACTACATTTTTTCACTGCGGATACGCCCGCTCTGAAATCGAATCTGAAAAAAGTGGGGATAGGGTTGGATACCGGGACTTCCGCGCTACTTATGGTATCCCCATGATCGATGCCACCCTCACCATTTTCCAATATTCGCAGCCTTGCGACAATGTCGTAGAATAATGTCCTAGTATTCGTCTGGGTTGCGACATTTCTGGTTAGATCAGTGGTTTTTCCATGTCATGTGCAAATTTTGTAGCGGTTGCTTCAATATTTTCCGGGAAAATCTAAATTTTCTCAGCAGGTTACAAATTAGTTTGTTCCTAACCATTCACAATAAGGAAAATGGTTGGTGGCTTTGCTAGTTATAAACATTTATACCCAGCCGGAAGTTTAGTAAGGTACTTCCAATGGTAAGGCAAGTTTTGAATACTTCATTTTGTTGTTTACAAAGAAACTAGAAAAGGTATGCAAAGAAAATCCTAAAAAGAAATCCGAAGCTCTTGCTAGGCGTCGGCCAATTTTGAATACTTCATTGCTACGCTTACTAAAAGAAACTAGAAACGGCATGCAAAGCCGAAGTCAAAAAACGGTTATACTTGCTTACTTTTGTTGTTGGACGAGAAATGAAAAAATTTTATTCTCTGTCAGTTCATTTCTGCTACTGGCGTGAGACGGCGTGTTTTTTGATTCTAAATAAAAAGTTTAATAAAATATTTTTTAATACGTTTTTATACCTTACGCAGACATTACACTGTAAGCGAGAAAAGAAGTATTATTGCTTACGTTTTCATGTATCCAGAAGGGGAAAGCATAACTTACAAATTCTTCCAAAAAGAAACCATATTCGGAATGCACGTTCTCAATATTGCAATGCATTGCACTTTCATTGCCAAAAAGAAGTTATTGTGGAATCCAAACACGAAGTTTCTCGAGTGATAACATGCATTACCTTCACTTTATTTTTAGAAACAAAAGTGTAAGCATGTATCATGTCTTCTTTTAAGAAAGTAATGGTAATTCGTAAGGGAAGATAGCATCGCTCTCGAACGGAAAGTAAGCATACTGTAATGCATTATTGCATGCTTCTTTTACCTACTGGGTAACTTCACTCACTTGGAACTACGTTCCAAAAGTGCAGAAGCCAAAAAAAAGGGCTAGAATTTGACTTAAAGTGCTAAACTGGCAACACTGATCCACTCTCTTGTTCCCTTAAACATTGTCTCTACTCTAGTGCTCCCATTAACACTGTCACCGCACTAGGTGTGGGGTCATAAGAAACCATCACCATGACATGTATACGAAGCTTAATTCGCGCACTGGGGTCGGCGAAAACTTCAGTTGGTCTGTGACCGGCGTAGTGATGGCCACACATGACAATACAACCGTATTGGAGAACGGGTCACTTCTGAGTTTAACAGTCATATGGGCAGGTTTTAAGTTGGTAGTTAACTATCGGATTACTTAATCTTAATTCTAAGTTAATTAGTGGTTAACTTTGCATTTTGTTTTCAGTGGTGAGGTAATTTAAGCGCCATATTGTCAACTAATATGGCAACCCTTGTATTCTTATTGGAAAAAACGTGTGTTTTGAGATAAATACCAAAACAACAAAGGGGAACAAACAAAATGGAATTATGTAAAATAAGAAATAGATGCATAAAATCGAAGTCATTTTAACAAAAATGTGTTAACATCTATATAGGCGCAACAATTAAACGATCTAGACTCAACGTATGTGTACAAATATGCAAATCTGAAACATGTATTTTATAGAATCTTCATTTCTCACTTTTACAGTCAGTAATTTGATTGTCAAAATAATATGTTTCTGACTAAAAGTTAACCAACCAACATTGGGTGGTTAAATCATAGTTAAACAATGACTAACAAACACAAATCGGTGTTTAACCACAATTTAACTAAGAAACGAAAGATCACCACTGACTGAAAAACTGGCCAATAGTGTCCAATCACAAGTAGTGGTAAACGGGGTCACTACTGATTCTTATAGTCATAGGTCTCCTAATTACCATTAACTACCCGACCAATAACTACCATTAACTCTGACGAATTTAAGATGGGTATGTCATTGACGGTAGTCAGTGGTTACCCTCAGCACTACCATGTACCATGCAGATCGCTAGTTACATGGAATTGACGAAATATCTAACAACATTGTACTAACTACTTGACTAGTATAATATATGAATAAATCTTTTTCATTGTCTTCACCACATTATTTTTCTACATTTTCAAAGTTTTGCACAATTTGCTCCTTTTCTTTCTTTATTAAGCGTTTCATTTGTCTGTTGCTTGTCATTTTACCTTCCTAAATATTAAAATTAACTTTTTTACGTACGCTGTCACGATGATACTTCTACGAACGTTTGATAGCAACTGATGCCAACACAAAAAAATAACCAACAAATATTAACGGGATAACGGTTCAGTGCATTTTTTTCCCCTTTGTTTTCATACTAATTAAAAGGCGAACTCTAGCATTACCTGTAGCCACTCAAGTAGCTAGTCAGGCTTTTCGCTATCGTAATGACGGACTACCTAGAGTCACTAGCTACTTTTGAAACTGCAGGGCAGCTACTTTTGAAAACAGGGAAGTTTAAAGTGACTAATACACTACCACTCCCAAATCTGAGCTCCACTAAACAAGCCCAAACTTTGGATTGAGATTTGAGTTTAGAGTCTTGATGTATACATTACATTACGGGTACCCTGCTACGGATAAATTTCTGGTTGCTGCTTTGGATCTCTAGCGTATATCTCTAAATTATTATTTAAATAAACAAGATCTATTTGGAAGTTGTGGACTTTCGTATCCTGGATTCCGACTAAGTACTAGCCTGGGCAGAGTATTATTATTTCTTTTGGGTCATTTTGCATTTATTTTTGGGGTAAATTGCAGATGTAATTTTGAGCAATTTTTCATAAATATATTTAGCCAATATTAAAAATGAGCAATTTTTCATTAAATTGTTGGGCTATTTGTCTTTTGTGCGATATTTCATTCCGCCTTCTGTACCCTTGCCACTGAAGAGTGTTATATGCCCGCTGTAGCAAGAATTTGGATATTTTACCTCTATATAAGATGATTTTCTGTAACTTTTATGTTCCGTGGTTTGCCAGTAACATCGTTTATATCGTTTATCGTTTTACCGTCAAAGGAGAGGCACCGGAGAAAATCGCTGTATTTAATGAAAATCAAAGCATTACCTCTCGACGTATTTTGTGCTGGTCAATGAGAAGGTCTGGAATGCTTAAATCATGCGCTAATGTTTCTGCTAGCAAAGCGCCAATCCGATTTAATACACCAGCACGATCTAGAGCATCGCTAAATGTTGGCAACAAAATATTGGACAAGTTAGGTTGTGTTACAAAATATCGATTCCAAAATACTTATTCCTCCAAAATTGCTTACGCTGTCAGATCCACTGGAGGTGCTTTCTGCGTTATTCAGCGTAAATAGCCTCAGGCCTGCCTGGTCAATATACAATTTCAAACGTTCTATTTTTTCGTTTTCTATTCGAACTTTTTGAATAGTTAGATCTTAATTTTCAAATAATTACGCTTATTGATCGGTACAGTTGTGAGTCTAACCAGCTTTCCGATACTGTCTCCTTAGTTACTACTCTAATGTTCGCAATTCTCCATAGTTCAAACAAAAATTATTAAATGTTGGATCACCTCGTAATTTCTTGGTAATCTGCATTTTTTCTGAAGTAAACTCAATTTTAATAAGTGATTTCGTACAATAAACTATCCAGAATTGCCTTTATAGTTTTATGAAAAAATCAGTGCAAGTTATGATTGGTTTTGAATTTGTATGACAGCGTAACTTTTTAAGGTGACCCTAACACCCAACTTTAAGTATGGTATCTGTGGTGATAAGGCATAACAGCATAACTCGAGTTATGCTCAAACTACATTTTTCGAGAATCGAGCTGTATATATATTGTACTGCATACTATATAATCCAAATATGAATAATCCAATTTGTAGTTACCAAGATATTGGAAAAGATTTATTAGCAAATCTCGATCATATGAAATTTGAACCCGTAAAACGCTCTCCCAAAAAATTGCAAAAATAGGCATATGCTGTTATGCCTTGTGACCACTGATATGTTTGCACTTCTAAAAAGTACTTAACCACAGGTTCATGCAAAACAGTTCATGTTTACTAGATATCGTTTTTTGCAGAAAACCTTACAAATTATTATGCCCTTAAAATGTATTGCATACTTACAGGGATGTAAGAGTATTAAACAACAAATTTCCACACATAAGAGCAAGTATATATGTTAACTTACCAAAAACTAGACAGTCCTTTAAAAGTCATAGACTTGAAAAGCAACTCGACTAAGAAAAATGGAGTTAAATACAATCAAACAAATTGTATTAAAACACATTACAAAAAAAGTATACAAAACGGTGAAGCATTCCGGAATTTTATGATGTCGAACCCAAGACATTTAGTACTTTCAAAATATTGGACCCTTTTTACCTAGATGTTTGGTAACGAGCACAAAAAAATCAAACCCCCTAACTTTAGATGTGGGTGTTTTAGCTCACTGGTGATGATCCCTAGATCAGCAATATCAGGGTTAATTTCCAGGGTGGTAACTTTTTCACTGTTTTCCGTGAGTCGCTCTAATGTCCGTCTGTCAGTGTGTATACATATTATTGTGATCAATCTGAAAAATATCAACCCATTTCAAAGAACTTTGGAAAAAAGGGTTTGCGCTCGTCAGTGACGAATACTATTGAGAATGGGTGATACAGTCCATGTGTTCATGTAACTTTCGCACAAATGCACTTCCAGCTTGGTACTATGGACCCTGGATATTAAAATAAGAGCAGTGTGCGTGAATAAATTATCACCCATGATCACTCAGGACAATTCATGACCATAGGTTATTTTCCCAATAGTTTGGATTTTTAAACACTGTTCAATTTATTGTCAAGCACTGCCAATATTTGTTTCAACTTATTTAAATAACACGTTCTGAATAGCACAATAAACCAAAATTTCGAAATAATATATGCCTATTTTATGCATAGAATAATACATACATAGATAAACTTATTCTCTCATCTGACATTTCATTTCACACTCTTCATCGTAGGTTTGTGGAAATGAGAGCAATTACATTTAAAATTACCTTACACTAGATGGAGTTACAAAATATGTTCACTTAACTTTTTCATGTCGTTTTGGTTTAGAACTGAAAAATTTAAATGTATTTTGCACTTTTTTGTTGACTTTTATCGTTGGTATACATTTGTATTGTATTTAACACAACTATTTTGCCACAAAAACACGAAATTGGGTTGTTGTTCCTTTGTTGATCATTATATACTATTGCCACTATCTGGTATTATTGAACCTATATTTTCCACCATCCAATGTTTACTTTCCATCTTACCTATGACGTTTAATTTATTGAGCGAATAAAAGTCTCTATGTATGTATTATTCTATGATTTTTTGTATTATAAGAGAATTTATAAGTATATACATTTATACACTGACACAATTGACGAGCATCCACAAATCAAAAGTTGTTACGCACGTTAGCATGTGTATCTGAACCAAAACCCAGAAAATCCACCCTTTTTCAAACTTGATACAGCTAAATCTGAGTGCCGGTTTGAAGGTTGTGTAGATGTTTGTTGATAACTTGTTCATCATAGATATGAATTTCTCGATTTTTTTAAAACAATTGAAAATACATACATTATCAGAAATGCTACAAATATAAATAAGTATTCTTGGTTAATTTGGTGACAAACAGATTGGGTTTGAAATTTTTAAAAGAATAATATAAATATACATATAATAAATTTGAAAGCAAAAAAAAGAAAATAATTATATAAAATATTTCTCATCTATGAACAACTATAATTGACAAAAGAATATATAACAGCCATCGGGATGGTCACCCATTGGTATTGCCGAAGGCAACCATGGTTTTTCACCCGGACAAAATAGGAATTGACGAGTCAAAAATTAATATTATCTCAAATATCCTACTTATAATTAAAGAAAAAGATGAACTAAAATCATCAAAAAAGAACGCCAAGACCAACGACAATATTAATATTGCGGGAACCAATGGCTGGAGATGGTTGCAATTCGAATTCTATTATCTTTTTCGAACGAAGTTCCTTATCGCACGTTGCGGGATAGGGGCTAAATGCAAAAATTTTAAACAACTTTTTTTAACTACTTGATTACAACCCATTATTATCAACTATATTGGGTACTTTTGGTTTGGTTTGGTGTAAAGGGAAGTTTTCTAGGCGGAGCCTGTGTATTGCATATTTTAGTTTTGAACCAAATAAAAAGTAAATTTAGAAAAGCCAAAGTGCTAGACTGGCAAATCCATGAAGTTCAACCCTGAGCATGGAATTACATTTGGCAGCACACTTACTCTTACACTCGTTCTTTTGGTTTGGTTTGTGTCTAGACTAACTTATGGTGGAGTATTTCTTGTGTAATGGAAAATTTTCTAGGTGGAGCCTGTTTATTACATATTGTAATTTTGAACCGAATAAAGAGTAAATTTAGAAAAGCCAAAGTGAAAGAAGTTTAAAAAAAACATTTTCTTAAGTAAGTGCGTTTTCTTAAAAAAAATTATTTTCTCAAAAAAAATACCTATTGATATTCTTAAATAATGTACCCTTTGTTAAAAAAATACCTTATCTTAAAGAAGTAACTTTGCTTAAAAATTTAAAATTTCTTACAAAAAGTACCTTTTCTCAAAATAAGTAATTTTTTAAATAAGTACCTTTTCTTAAAAACGTACATTATCTTCCAACAAATTGCTTTTTCTTAAAAAACTACCTTTTCTTTAAAGAGCACCTTTTTTGTAAAACAAAATAACTTTTCTTGAGATAAGTACCTACTCTTAAAATTTTACATGTTCTTTCGGAAAAAAAAACTTTCCTTCAAAATAAATACCTTCTCTTAAAAAATACCTTTTCTTACAAAAATTCCTTTTCTTAAACGTACCTTTTCTTAAAGATAAAATAATACCTTTCCTTTTCTTTTCTTGAGATAAGTTACCTTTCTGAAACTAAGTACATTTTCTTCAAAAAAATAACCTTTTACTAAAAAGAGTACAAAGTACCTGTTCATAAAAAGTCCCTGTTCATAAAAAAAGTACTACTCTTAGGATTTTTCTTGCAGAAAGCACTTCTTATTAAAAATGGTAGCTTTTCTTGAAAAAAACATTAGCTTTTAATAAAAGAAGTACCTCTCATTAAGAAAGGACCTTTTCGGGGAAATATAATACATATTCTTACAAAAGGGACGTAAAAATATACTTTTTTAAAAAAATACATTCAATAAATATAAAAATTTTTAAAAAAAAAGTTTAACATTTTACAAAAATTATATTTTCTTAACGATCCTTTTAAATTATCGTATTTTTCAACTGGCGCCTTAGGCGTGTTGGAACTAACTAATAGATAACATATAGCGAAAGGAACTTCGTTCCAACCGAGTCTCCCTTGACACCTCATGTAATTTTTTTTATTTTCCGATGATTTTGAAGGCAACAACCATTTGAACACTCATTGCCTGCCTACTTATACAATTGGTCATACAATTGTAGTAGCACACTAAAAAATGTTGGAGTGATATTACTATCATAAAGTTAGGCAACACGATTCCTCCCTTTGTGTTCGCATTTTTAAACACGCAATAGAACTGCATATTGTCTGCGTAAATATGAACAAATATATTTAACATAATAGATGGACTAAAGTGGATTCAAGAATGTGGATACATGATTGTGAACAATAATGTGAAGGCTGGGAATAATATTTGCAAAATGCATAAAAGATTTGGACAACTGATGACTGGAAACGAATGATTTATTCGTATGAAACAAAAATTAAACGCTTTCAATCTGATGGAATACAATATTGTTGGAAGCCTTGTGAAACCATTCAGCGACACCATGTCAAGTAAATGGTGAAACACTGTGTTGGGAGTGTAATGGTGTAGTGATGTTTCACTTGGTGTGGCAATGGACCTCTGGTGAAAAAAAGGAAAACGAAATTTGGACGATTTTATTGAAGAGTGCCCCTACCCAGCAACAGAAATGACTTTTCAGCAAGATGGGGTTCCGAAACACATTACCAAAAGTGTGCAAGAATTGACTATCGGACAAGAATTGGCTAGCTCAAAGGCCCGATTTGAATCCCATCGAGCAATTTGGGGAATTGTCAAAAGAAGACTTTCCCAATAAGAACGAGCACCGAACATATTAAAGTGCGAAAATCTTCTAAACTGTTTTTAATTTCCCGAAAAGTTTTTATATATATAGCGGATATATATTTCCATTGATTTTAAAGACCTAGTCATACTTCAATGTCCTTGAAATTTTTTCTGAAATTTCTCCTTAGTATTTACAACAATATGCGTGAATGTTAATGTGTGAAAATTTTGGAACGAAGTTCCTTATCGCACGTTGCGTAATAGGGGCTAAATGAACAAAAATTAAACAACGTTTTATTTAACAACTTTATTACATCCCAGTATTATCAACTATATTGGGTACTTTTGCTTTGGTTTGTGTCTATACTAACATAATTTCTTGTTTAATGGGAAGTTTTCTAGGTGGAGCGCCTGTACCCAATATCTACCCAGCGGCAGAAGGTATGTCCTGGAAGGCCTGAAATCATGTAGTTATATACAGGCCTTCTTTAAAATACCGAAGGCCTTCCCTACACATTACCTCCTTCTTTCTTTTTATCATTGCGTGAGGTTGGGAGGCAAGGCCTTCCTTGCCCATTGCCTAAAGAAGGCCTTAGAAGGCATACACAGAGGAAGGCCTTAGTAGGCATTTACTCTACTTTATTTTTGTCAAATTGAAATAATTTTTCCACTTCATCTTCTAAATATTTATTTATATGTATGTACGTACATAAGTACCTATCTCAGAAAGTTTTACCACGCCCAACTTCGAATTGAAAGTCAGTTTCTGCTAAAATTTAAAAATATCCTGAAAAATATTAAAAAAATATATAAATGTCAAATTTGTATGAAATTTTCCAATTAAAATACGGTTAAAAAGAGTCGGATAAAAAATGTATCAACATTTTAAAAATTTTCATCTTGGTTATATCTGATAAAAAAAATGCATGCATTCCGCAGTCCTTATTTTTGGAAGGTATTGCATAAGAAGCATTACGCATGCCTTATTTCTGGAAGGAATTCCGACGCTGGGTATATATCTATTTATGTATATAAAAATGAGTTTGTGTTTGTTTGTTTGCATTTTTTAGTATCCTATATACACGAAAACGGTTGGACCGATCATTTTGAAATTTTCACAGAATGTAGCTGTGTGGTCGGTAGTGCAAATACGGTACTTGAATTTTTTGGTACATGAAGTGGCCGTGGCCCCGCCCATTGAACCCTATTTTTGAAAACGCAATATCTGGAGGACTGTTTCAACAATCGCCTTGAAAATGTGTATGGATGCATTTGAAGAAAAATTCGTGATCCGACAAAAAATGGGCGGGATCGGATAAGTGGGCGTGGCAAACAATTTGAAATTTCGTGCGGCTGTATCTCATGAACTATTAGAGGTATGAATATGATAATTGGTTTATAAGTAGTTTGTACAGTTCGAAGTACAGCCAGGGTGTAAGTGGGCGGTGCTACGCCCCCTTTTAAAAATCGGCTTTTCTAATAGACCGATTGTTATGAAAATTTAACAATGACGTACTGATGATAGTCCGTGGCTATTCTTGGAACAGTTTGGATAAAGGGCGTGGCACCGCCCATACAACTTTAAATTTAAAATGGCTATATATCATGAACTATCAGAGGTATGAAGATCAGATTTGGTTTGTAAGTTGTCCGTACAGTTGGATTTACAGCCAGGGTGAAAGAGGGCGGTCCACGCCCCCTTTTCAATAATCGCTCAGACGGCTTTTCTAATAGACCGATTGGTATGAAAATTTTACAATGAGGTGCTGACAGTCCTTGGTTATACTTGGTGGTGATTGGATAAAGGGAGTGGCACTCCACAGTGGATATTATAAGGTGAATGCATCTCAAAATTGATTTTTGCAAATGTTTGAAATTAACCATAAAACAAAATCTATCGAAAAGCTAAGATATCAAGCAATAATTATTTGCAGAAATTATTGTTATTATGTCAACAGAAGTATTCGAAAATGGCGACAGAACACACTACTTTCAACTTAAAAGATTTGGGGAAATAAAATTATACTATATTCAAGGGCATATTTTTAATACTTATAATCATTTTTTTTAGGATTGTTATACCTTGTTGGAAAGGGTATCTTGTCTAGATTATATTTTTTTTATGAGTTTTGTACATATTGTTAGCAGATTTGAAATGTATTCATTTGAATTATATAATGTATTTTGGCTCACCTACGCAACTTTGGCTAGGATTTTAACTGTTGGCACCGCTTGCCGCCGACCTAGTTTTAGCATCGAATTAAAGTTTAACTTATTATCTGAAAGATATTTCAAAACTAACTGCCTTTTCGTTCCTATAAACAAATGGCATGCAAAAATGTTGAGCAACTCAGAAATTAAAAAGAAAAAAATTGTAAATTTATTTTTTTTTATCTTGGCAGTTTGGCTTTTCTTATCAAACAAGAAAATAATTTACGTGATTTGTCAAACAAAATCTCTTATGACATATTCATAAATTTAAGTATTTTTATTAAACATTAATTTTGTAACTTTGTATTACAATTTTGAGCTTAACCCGGTCGTTCAAGGCGGCATGCATGTTAGCACCAATATGGCAACTCTCTCTTGTAATTGTAATTTTTTGGCATTCTTTCTTTCTTCTTTTCACCGCGAAGACGTTTTTTTATTCTTTCGTCTAATTGTAATTATCAAATTAAATCGCCGCAAATCCGCCGCATCATTTTTTGGTTTCTCACAAAAAACAACGGATTTAAAAATTAATAATTTTAAGTGCTCTATGCGCCTATTATTTCTTGCCTACATTGAAAGTGATAAGAATCTGTTAAGTGCTACTAAGGTTTTACGAAAAAACTACCAGTTTTCAGAAGAAAACATACAACTAATATAAAAAAAATTTCAAAAATCGGTAATACCAAAGTTTAAAAAACGATGGCAGATGGCAAACAGAACTGTTAAAGTGTTTCTTGAAAGAAATTAAGATTGGCGAAATACTGAATTTTTTGTTACTTTGCCAGCAACAGGTAAATCCTTAAAAACGAGGAAGACCATGCAGCTCTTACCTAATCAACAAAAAAAAAACGTAAAAATACTTCCTTATGTAAAGATAATGGATTAGATCATCTTCATGATGCGTATACCCAAGGACTGCGGTCAATTGGTGAAGTAGATGATGCAAAAATTATTGAACTATTGAGGTCTTTTTCAAAAGCCAAAAAGAAGGAGGTTTTAAAAACTCTGTAAGAGTCTGAAATTACTGAAGCATTTGATGAGTTGGAGGCATTGAGTGTGTATATTGATTTAAATTTAACAAAAGCTCAATACATGTATTTATGAAATCTTTTTTTGGATAGAAAATTCGCTGAATTTCCACCATACTATAAAATTCAGAAAGCAAAACGAAGTTGCTTTCCACCCCCAGCATCAATAGAAATTACAAATACGTATGCTAAAGTAAAATCTTTACAAGATCTACTTGATCACACAACAGCCAGGATTGTAATGATAGAGTCTGCGGAAATTAAAAATCTTCAAAGATTAACTCTGTACTGTAAATGGGGGTGTGATGGTTTGTCAGGACAAAGTGAATATAAAGAACAATTTCCCGAGGAATCTGACATAATGTCTGATGTTAATCTTTTCATTACTTCATTAGTGCCTATTAAACTTGTAGATGAAGATACTGGCTATACAGTTTGGAAAAATCCAGCTCCATCGTCTTTACGATTTTGTCGTCCGATCTCAACCGAATTAGGTAAAGAGACACCTCCTAAGACCAAAGAAGTTGTTGAGAATATTGAAACTCAAATAAAGTTATTGTCTCCATCTGTAATTGTTAAAAATGAGCAGCAAGTCGAAGTTAAACATGAGTTATTTTTAACAATGGTAGATGGAAAAATATCTCAAGTTTAAACAAATACCACTTCATGCTCAACTTGTACAATATATAAAGCAACTCCAACACAAATGAATGACTTGAAGAGAGTAGCTGCAAGACCTGTAAACGAAAATGCTTTTAAGTATGGTTTATCTACACTACATGCATGGATTTGATGCATGGAAATGATTTTGCATATATCTTATAATTACCAGTTTAAAAAATCGTCAGCAACAAAGGAAGATCATCAAAGAATAAAGAAGGAGAAAAAACAGAGTGTACAAAACCGTTTTCGAGAAGAGCTAGGATTAAACATCGTTAAACCACGGCATGCAAGTGGCAACAGCAATGATGGCAACACCGCGAGAAGGTTTTTTTCTAATTTTAAATTAACTGCTGAGATTACAGGTGTAGATGAAACACGTACAGAAAGATTTTACGTAATTCTTCAAGCTTTGTCGTCTGGTTTACCTATAGACGCTAAACAATTTGGGGATTATGCACTGGAAACGGGAAAATTATATGTTAAAAAATACAATTGGTATTACATGCCATCCTCAGTCCACAAAATTGTAATACATGGGGAAAGTATAATAAATCATTTCGCAATATTGCCTATTGGGAAACTGTCGGAAGATGCCCAAGAATCACGTAATAAATATTGGAAACGATACCGCTTGCATCATTCTCGAAAGTGTTCACGATCTGCCACTAATGAAGACGTTTTTAATAGACTTCTCTATACCTCCGATCCATATGTGACAAGCATCAGAAAACCACCCGTAAAACTTATAAAAGATTTTCATGAAGACACTTTAAAACTTTTGATGTTTCCACATTTTATAAGTGATTCTGAAGAAGGAAACTGAATGACTAATAATATAAATCTCATTTCTTAATATAATAATCGTAACTTGACATATTTCTTAAAGTAATATTTATGTTTATATTTTATTGTTTACCATGAATTAGAATTTTTTGTTAATATCACAATTAATACAATAATCGTAACTTGACCTATTACTTAAAGTAATATTTTATTTAATATTTTATTGTTTACCATGTATTACATACACAAATACTTACATATGCTTAGAATATATAATATACCATATAATAATTTATAAAAAACCAAAAACATTTAAAATAAATAATTTATTTCATTGTTATCAAACTATTTTGTACCAAAATCTTATTCAAATAATCACCAAAATAAAAAATCCAAACTTTAAACTGATAGCATGTTTTTAAGTATCTTACATTTGTTACCAATGAAATTTTATTTAAACTCTACTGCAGCTGAACATATTTTTAAAATGCAACCTTTGGCCCTTGTAAATATTAAGGCTTCAAAGTCTACGGACCGAAGGTTGCCGTTATATAAAAACTACAAAAAAAAATCAAAAATTTATTTTTAACCGTTCATAACTTTTTTTATTACAAATACAAATTAAAGTTTAAAGTCGCACCTATTCAACAAAAAAAAATCTTACAAAAATACTCATCCATTCAAAAGATTTGATCCGAAAATCACCAAAATTTTCCACTGTGCACTCCCCATACAACTTGCAATTTAAAACGGATATATCTCATGAACGTGGCCGTCGGAGGTGCAATGGGTAGTGTGCGCGCCTCCTGTACTGGAGATCCTGGGTTCGATCCCTGCTCTGAACACGTTAAAATTTCTTTCGACGTCGGTCACCTCGTATAGTGACTAGTGACGGCGACACTATCGAGTATTTAGCCATGAAAATGTTTCTCAAAAATACCGTTCGGAACCGGTGTAAAAGTGTAGGCCCCAATCAGTGAGTATAAAACTAGAAATCGCACAGCTCACTGGTTGTGAGAAGTTCTCCCCGATTCCTTCTAGGGATGTAATGGGAAACCATTTATTTATTTTTATATCTTATGAACTATCAGAGGTCTTAAGATGAGATTTGGTATATATGTTGTTGGTACAGTATAACCGTTTTAAATGAAACCATTATAGCAGTCATAATAATAGTTTGATCGTCCTGAAAATTTCACAGTATGTTACAGTAGGCCTACAGATACGAACAGGCTATTTTTGACAAAAATGGTCGAGGTGCAGACCACACACGCCAATATTTGACTATTACATATACTATATCAAACAATTGTCCGAACACCAGGCACTTGAGAACATATTTCAATGTATCTCAAAAAATATATGGCCGATTCGTTTAAATCAGTTTGTTTAAAGTTCAATGCTTCTATCTTTAAAACAAAATTACATGAGGTGTCAGGGGACACCCGGTTGGAACGAAGTTCCTTTCGCTATATATTATATATTATTGTTAGTTCCAACACGCCTCAGACGCCTCGATAATTTAAATGGATCTTTAAGAAAACATACCTTTTTTAAAATGATAAACTTTTTTAAAGAAAAAATTTATTTTTATAGAATGTATTTTTAAAAAAAAGTATATTTTTGGGACCTTTTTGTAAGAGTATGTATTATATTTTCACGAAAGGTCCTTTTTAAAGAAAGGTACTTCTTTTAGTAAAAGCTAATGTTTTTTTTAAGAAAAGGTACTATTTTTAAGAAGAAGTACTTTCTGTAAGAAAACCCCATAAGAGTATGATTATTACTTCTTATACTTATCTCAATAAGAGAAAAGACAAGGTATTATTATATTTTTAAGAAAATGTACTTTTAAGAAAAGGAAGTTTTGTAAGAAAAGCTATTTTATTGAAGAATTTTTTTTTTTAGAAATGTAAATTTTTTTAGAATTTGTCCTTTTTCAGGAATAGGTAAATTTGAAAGAGTAGGTACTCATCTCAAGAAAAATTATTTTATTTCACAACAGAAGTTACTCTAAAGAAAAGTTAGTTTTTAAGAAAAGGCAATTTGATATAAGATAATGTAATTTTTTAGGAAAAGGTACTTATTTAAGAAAAAATACTTTTGTAAGAAAATTTTCAAAAGGTACTTCTTTAAGATAAGGAATTTTTTTAAGTAAAGGTACTTCGAATTTTTTTGAGAACATTTACTTTTTTTAAAAAAAGGCACTTATTAAAAAAAAATTTCTTTTTTTAAACTTCTTTCACTTTGCCTTTTCTAAATTTAGTTTTTACTGGGTTCAAAACTACTATATATACTAAACTAGCTGGACCCGGCAAACTTCATTTTGCCTTCAGTTTATGTAATGCCAAAGGGTGAACAACATTATTTTCTTCCATTATGTTTGCAGTAAATGAAAGATCTGCTGGCGTTCCGACACGGGATAATGCCACGTTTAATTGACAATGGGCAAAAGAACCTTTAGTTGACTGGAATATTATGAAGAAGAATGTAAAGCCATACAAAAATTTTTGGCAAATGTGGCAGTATTCAATAGCAGAGTGGCATTGCGCTAAATATTATCCAATACCCAACTTAATAACGATCCTAAGTGATTGTGGGGAGTTATCGTGACTACCAGCCAATTGTCCTCCCAATCATTATATGGGAGGTACAAAAATGGGCGCGGACTGTAGTTAATCTTTAATTTTTAGAAAAATATTGCCGAGGACCGAGTTTCATTAAGATCGCTTGTAGGCTACGGGAGTTATCGTGTCGATCAAACGGTCATCCGCCCACCTTTTGTGCGCATTTGAGTAAATTTTGTCTAGTACCAAACTTCATAAAGATTGGTTCGGTTTTGCGGGAGTTATCTTGCCGCACAACTTATATTGGTAGGGACGACCACAAAGCTTTTGCATAGGAGGTACAAGAATGGGCGTGGCGACTTCGCCCATTTTCTACAATTAAGTAGATATTTACAGATTATAAACCAATGTTTGAGTCGAAGCTAATCACATCTACCAGGAAAAGGTTTTAGAAGAAACATGATTTCGGAGTAAATGTGTCGATATGTATATGGGCGTGGTCACAACGTCCATTTTCAAGCCCAAACTAACCATAGACAAATAATAGTCACAGACAAAATTGCGCTGTGATCGATAAATATTTACGGCAGTTATCGTGTTGATCAGCCAGCCAGCCAGACAGACGGATATGGCTCAATCGTCTTAAAAAGTCCCAAAACGAATTTCATCCAAAGATACTGGAGGTCTAATATGGCTATTAAATTATATATACCCCCATCCTATGGGTGAGGGTATAAAAATTGGTCACCACTTTGTACAGTTGGTAAAGCGATCAAAGCCTCAAACCTATATGTGCCTTCCAACCAACAAGAAAACTGCAGATGTTACCATTTGGAAAAATTTCAAAACGAAAACTTTGGCAGTGAAATATATTCATCTTGGATGTTGGTGTGTGATTTTATCGAAGTTCCAGCGACTTATTTACATCTTTATTCCTCATTTGAATAATGAAATACAATTTAGTGAAATGTAATTTTATATTATAAGTATGTTTTATTTAATTGCTTCGAGAAAATGAACAACGAATGATGAAAAGTAAAACTAATTGAAATATGAAAAATCTACCTTAGTCAGCACCAACTGTTGAAAATGGACATCACTAAGACGATGACGCCGTTGCCCATTTACAATTCCTGCAAACGAAAAAAGGTGTTCCACTGGCGCCGATGAAGGTAGAGGTGTATTGAATTTCAAAAAACAAACTTTATAACAGGATATTTAGCAAAAAATTTTAAATGTTTCTTCGTCAATTTTTTCTTCAATTGGTCTTTACCCGATTCCTACAATTGAACTCTAAAAAGTGTTGGTATTAAACGCCCATAAAATATATTTTTTTCTGACTGTAAAAAGTCAATAACTCCCTCAACCGGCTTCATTAGCTTCATTTATTCCCCTAAATATTGAACATCTGATGGCGATATACATTCCACGTGTAGAGCCAAGGTCAACTTTGATAAAATAGGTTGAAAATTGCATCATATAACGAATTCCATCTCGTGCATACAGGCGTTATTATGGTAGAAGATAAAACATTTCTTGTTTATTCATTTATTCCAGACATCAGAACAACTGTAAACTAAAATAATAAAATTTTACATGTAATTTCAAGGTGCACCCACACACACAACCATTTGAAAGCTATTTTATGATTCTCTAAAATCTATGGATATTCAGTCAACTGGTTCAAAAAGTCCGTTGTTGCTAGTAGATTAAGCGTATGTCTTGCACAACGTATATGTATGTTTTGACTAGTAATGATCCAAAGAAGATACATTTTGGCTGCTAAGAGATTCGACATCTGCTATGCTACAATTAGCTAAAAGATAAAGTTAGTTAATTGTTTATCTTTATAAATATCTTATCAATCAATGTTCTGCCAACAAATGCTATAACTCTGTACCGATAAAAATCTATATTTTTTAATTCATATAATTTCAATACAAACAATTTAACAATTTTTCAAATATAAATATACATCATTTTACAAATTTATTTGTTTAAATTTATTTGTTTGCAACTTTGACGTAGCGTCGTCAGTTGCTTATGCATTAATAATATTTTTCTAAACGTGCATATTTGATTATTAATAATAATTAGTAGTTAAACTTAACTTTTTTTAAAATAAAACGCAAACCATTTGAGATATTTCCGAAACTTTATGATCGACTTGAAATACAATTAAAACATTTATGAATGGAATTCGACTTCGTTCATATGGCCAAAGCGGGCACGTCGGCAGCATTCGATTCATTTGACCCAATTCGCGTTCAATGTTGGCTCTGAGGTCTTCCAACGTCGTCAGCTTGTTGGCATAGGCCAATGATTTGACGTAGCCCCAAAGAAAACAGTCTAGAGGCGTTTAATCGCACGAACGAGGCGGCCAATTGACTGGTCCATTTCTTGAGATAACACGCTCACCTAACTTACTCTTCAATAAATCGATTGTAACGTGTGCTGTGTGGCTTGTGGCAACGTCCTGTTGAAACCCTACGTCGTCCAAGTCCATGTTTTCCAATTCGACCGCAAATAATCGGTAATCATGGCGCGATAGCGATCGCCATTCACAGTAACGTGACGATCGTCATTGTCGACGAAAAAATATGGCCCAATGACGCCGCCGGCATGCAAACCGCACCAAACAGTTATTTTTTGTGGATGAAGTGGTGATTCATGAAGCACATGTGGATTTTCACTAAACCAATAACGGATATTTTGCTTATTGACGAACCCATTGAACCAAAAATGAGCTTCGTCACCGAAGATGATTTTGCGATGAAATAGCCCAATCGGAGAACGTACGCGCCAAATGGTCCATCGGCTTCAATTCTTGAGTCTTGTATGGGTGTAAACCAAGATCTTTACGCAAAATTCGCCATAAAGTGGTCTTGGCGATGTCCAGTTCTTGAGAACGCCACTAAATCCACTGATTTGGATCGTTTGCTACGGACGCGTGAACGGCAGCGATATTTTCGCCACTTCGACCAACCCGTTGTCTCACTGGTACGACAGCATCACACAACGAATATGTAGACTCAAATATTTGCACTAAACTTGATATTGCTTGTCTACTAAGGCGAGAATAACGACCGAAAATTGGAGTTAACGTTCTTAAAGTCGCGGCCACCAACTCCGAATCTCGGTAGTACATTTTTATAATTTGCATACGTTGTTTGTTCGTGTACTTTACCATGATAAAAATGTTGAGTTTACTGAAAAAAAGGAAAGTAACAGTTAGATGATCAGTGAAATAGTGCGTTCACAAATTAAATTCAAATTTATCAAGTACCTATTGGAAACCCCTGTATTATATGTCTTCTATATAGTACACATTGGATTACAAATTTCGCTAATGACTTCCAGCTGACAATTCTTCCATTTAATAAGTCTAACACCTCATTTTGATTTAAACAGTTTTATTAAAATATATATTTTGAATTTCTTTATATAATATACATTGGCCAAGAAAATGTGTAGTATCTTCTACCACTCTCATATTACACATAGAGCACAACTTTACTAACTCCGTTGAGAAGCGATTGCAATTTAAATTTAGAACATCACATCTTGCTCTAATGATCCAGATTATGTCCTCCAATATGAGATCTTGGGTAAAATAATTTTGGTCTAGTAGTACATCAAGATGTTTGTAGATTCAATTTGTATTGGACTTCTTCATCATATTACATTGGTTATACTTATGTTTTAATGCATTTAAAAGACTTAGGCGATTGCAGTACAATTTGTGTGGTAATCAGTCTTCTGAGTACCTGCCAATAGCTCTACCCACATACTTAAAATGTAAATTAAGAGCGAACTGATGTCCATTTTCTAAAGCTGTCTCTAGCATTAAGGCGTATTTTGGCGTGAATTTTGGGATTCTCAAAGTACATATGTTGCTTATCAAGCTTGAGCTCCATATGTTTGTATTGCCCTACATACTGCTGCAAAAATATTCCACTTTGATTTTATTGATATTCTCTGTCTGCTAAGAAAATTAGAGTTTATACTACTTTTAGCTGCTAAGTTTCGTCTTTCAATATGTTTCGTAAATACCATTGTACCATCCCAATGTACATGTATTCCGAAACAATTTATATATCTACTCCATCAAAAAGCCACTTCTCGGTTCTTGCAATATTGCACACCCTTTCTAAAAATCATTACCTTTGACTTCTCCATATTGACCTCAACGTTCCAAAGCATACAATAATTCCAAAACTTCTTGATCATATCTTGCAATACCTTTACTTCATCCGCCACTATGACACTGTCATATGCATACATTAGCGGCCGCACATTCATCTCATATATATATATTCCACCCTGGATATTGTCATGTAGATCATTTATGTATAAGGCAAATAATAGTGGTGATAACAGGCATCCCTGTTTTACGCCTATCGGCCTTGTAAAATATTCTGTTAGTTTATGTCCTGTCCATACCGCCGACATTGTTACACTGTATACGCTTTCAATTAAGTCTACCATCTTTGCTGATACTCCAATTTCAAGTAACTTAAAGTATAAATTAAAGATTTCCGGGGTACTTTGTCAAAGGCTGCTTTGAAATCAACAAAGAATGCATAGTTTTCTTATTCCTGTAGAAATTCAGGAGCACTAATGATGCCAGTTTATATATAGCATCTTCTGTTGAGTATTTTTTACGGAATCTTGCCTGGTATTCATTTAAAATCTTATTTTTTTTTTTTGAATCCATTCATATAGTATGTCTGACATTATACCCATCATTGTTTTGGCTATGCAGTTCATGAAAGATATTCCGTGGTAGTTATTTGGAAGGTTTCTATATCCTTTCTTGTACATTGGGTATATTATACTTTTTGTAAATGACATGTTCGCCTTTCCAGAATCATACATACATACATATTTCCTCTAGAATCAAGTCTGGTGGATATTTAAAGAATTCATATGGTACAAGGTCCTCTCCTGGTGCTTTATTTGATTTTGCCCTCTGAAGTACGATTTTTAATTCAGTTAGTGTAATCGGCTTGTGTAGTAGCTCATCAGTAGTGAGAGACTGTGCATATTGTATGTTTGATTCAGAAGACCCTCAAAATAAGATTTTAAATTATTTAGTTTTACTGATACAACCTGAGGTTTATTCTCGTTTCAGATTTCCTGAGCCACTTCTAACCATTGCTTCGCATTTCTAATGTTTTCAGTCTTTTCATCTAACATTTTAGAGTAGTATTCCATGGCTATTTTACAGACTTCCTTGGAAGATTGGTTTGCGCTTAAGTAATTTCCTTGTCCTCAGAAGAATCTGTTTTTTGAATTTTCGGAGCCATTTTAATGACAACTTCCTGGCGTTGTAGCAGCTTACCTCAAACCATTTTAGCTTTTTCTCAAATGTTTCACCTGGTCTATCAATTTTACTGTAGGACTTTTGTATTACTTTGGTTATGTCATCGTAATCAAGTTCATTTTTCCTCTCCTTCTCAATCCCAAGTTCTCTACATACTTCTATCTGATAATCGTGAAGTCTATGCCGTTTCGAACGCTGTTTAGGCAGCAGCGTGCTTGTGGTTTTCTCGCAAGCTCCCATACTAAACTTTAAAGTTAATATAATGGGCATGTAATCTGACAAGATTTGGCTGTCAACACATTCATCACCCTTTGTACAACCATTCAACACCATTAGCCCATAGTCTTAGCAAAACTGCATAAATTGGCCGCGTTTTACATTTACAACAGAGACTTTAGAACTCCTAATGCCTTTCCCGGATACAAAGTTATTATCTTCAAAGTGATTTTGAATGTTCGCAATTCGTACGTTTAGATCACCGATTACAATTGCATTTTCAATATTATTTTCTTTAAGAGTGGTGTCTAAATTTATGAATTGTTCATTGCATGTTGCTGATCTCATATATAGGGGTATTAGAGATAGTACTTTAGAATTAATCCGGACCTTTATAAAATGATCGCCTTGTATATTTTCGACAGTATATTGTAGTATATTTCCACTCAGCTCGTTTTTAATGCCCACCAGACCACCGCCAATACATCTACCATAGTTTCTATTTCTTATTGCAGGTATTCAGATAAGATAAAATCCTCCAAAGCATAATTTAAGGGGATCAATTTTGTCCTGGCTTACATGAGTTTTATGGAGTGTAAATATGTCAAATGTTTTTATGTATAACTTATTTTCAAGGCCGTCGGTGGTGCAATGGGTAATGTGCGCGCCTACAGGAGATCTTGGGTTCGATCCCTGCTCCGACCACCTTAAAATTTCTTTCGACGACGGTCACCTCGCTTAGTGACGGCGACACTATCGAGTACTTACCCACGAAAAAGCCTCTCAAAATACCGTTCGGAACCGGTGTAAAACTGTAGGTCCCAATCAGTGAGTATAAAACTATAAAGCCCACAGCTCACTGGTTGTACGAAGCTCTCCCCAATTCCTTCATGGGATGTAATGGGAAACCATTTATTTTTATTTTTTTTGTATATTATAAGACAAAATTTTTAGATAATTTTCAGTTTCATTTTCAGTATCTTGGGTCTTATTGGCATTTACATTTAATTTTTTGAAATTCTGTTAAATAGTATATTAGAATCAAAACTACTACTTCTGCCGCATTTCGCTCTCCGCACATTAGAATCCAATTAGTTCCAATCCCGATGGAGTCGTTCTTTACGAACACGTTATGTGTTTTATCCATGGCCAAAATATCGGATTTCAATCAAAAAAACAGGCTTCTCCCAATTTGTCGTTCTTCGATCAAGCCTTGTTCAACTTTAATCATTGACCCAGTTAGATTTTTAAGGTTTTTCAATTCAAACCCAACCATTTCATCGTTTTTAATTTCAGCTATGACGCTGATTTTTCCATTTTCACCAGTGGAAATAACTCGTACTGAGTTGATAATAACATTATGTAGTTTTAAAACGTCTTTGCAAACATATTCCACAGATAATTTAGGTGAGCCTTTGCTGACAATACCACTAAAGATCAAGTTTTCCTTTTCCCTTCATCTATAAGACGTTGAATCTGTTGTTGGTCTTTGAGTCTATCCTGTTTCAGTTGTTTAATTTCTTGACGTAGTTCAGCGTTTTCATTTTCTATTAGTCGAAACTGTGAGTCAAAATCTCGGATTCGGTCTTTTACTTCTTCTACATCTGGCTTATTTGCAACATTTACCAACTTGTGCTCCATTACTGTCTCCATAGACTTTTCCATCATCTTCATCAAGTCTTTTACTGCAACATCGCCGACTTGTTTATTACTTTCATACGGATTCTCCTCTGGTGAATTACTCGCTGTTTCCGCTTAGCTTGGTTCATAAAGACAGGGCTTGGTGTATCCTCTGGTACATTCGACATTTGCATACTTTCAGGAGTTAACAATTTGTATTTGATTTAGCTTTGCCACAAACCCAGATATAAAAGTTGTCAACTTGACATAAATTCTAGTATATAGACATCACTTTGGAGCGTAAGTCGCAGTACCAATTATGTGTAACAACGCTTTACCATTATATGTCCCTGATATGTCTCTTTGGTACGTCCATCAAAGAATATTTCAAGAAAATAGACAAAGTAGTTTGAGTTGTGTTTATGTGATATTTTCAGCGAACTTGACAAAGAGTATGTGCCTAACATTGCATTCTAATTGTGCGTATTTGTTAAGGAGTCATCGGCAGAAGCTTACAACAACATCAATTTTCGAGTAAAGTGTGGAAATTTAGGTATTTGCTTCCAAGAAAATATACATGTATTATGAGATATATGTATAATGCATGAGATACCAAAAATTGTTTCCTAGCCATCCGTATATATATTAGGAGTACAACCAAAATAAGGCCATATCACCACGCTGTAGCCGATGTTGTGCTGAAACCCAAAAATGTTTCCTCAGGTCATTTCGGAACAAAAACGTTCCGCGTCGAAGCCGATTTCTGAAAGCCCTATAAGATTTTTGTTTTTATTTTTTCAAAATTTTGTATTTTTTCAAAATTTTTTA
The DNA here is from genome assembly GCA_963931995.1 of Phaonia tiefii. Lineage (NCBI taxonomy): Eukaryota > Metazoa > Arthropoda > Insecta > Diptera > Muscidae > Phaonia > Phaonia tiefii. The sequence goes on along the minus strand of OZ008371.1, from coordinate 79,084,095 downwards.
TTTTATAATTATTTAACTATTTACATTTCTTAATGTAATTATATGATTATAATCAAAATCACAATCTAAAAACTATCTTTGTTAAGTGAAATTAACTTAAGATTCAGATTTCGTGTTGATGTGCATTGGGGGAAAATATCTTGTAAGACGTTGATGGTGCGGTACGCATAAATGTTGCTGCGTTGTGTTTTGGGAATTCTAGATTCATCTTTCACCCAATGTCTTAGAAAGCATTTCTGAGCATTAGTAAAGCCCGATAATGATTTGTTTAAGGCTTCGAAGTCATTTTTATTGTAACAATGGTCTGAAAACCAAATGTTGTGCCAAGGGCCACATATAAATTCGCATATTGCATATAATTTGATACGATATTTTGGAATTAGTATGTAAGATAGAATTGTTGTAGAATTTCATCTAGCATTACTAATCGGTGGTATAGTTTTAAAGTTTATAAATGGAAATTTATTTTTCTCCATATAGTATTTAAAAGCCTGTCATAGAATTTAAATTTCCAACATATAGCCGTTTCTCGTTTTGCTGATATTCGTGTTTTAATGTATTGTAATTGCTTATCAACTCTGAAACGAATTCATATGCAATATCTGGTGAGGTGGTTTTTCCGTCCAATGATGCATCCATTACATATCGTAGTATTAAATCCAACACATGGTGCTGACATCCAATGTACTGCGGTGGTGGCAGAGAAATAGATTTAAAATGGTTCTGCAGTAGTGTTACAACACCTTTAGTTTTTCCTGTATTAACACTGGTTGTGTCGCAAATTATCATTTTTATTGACATCATCAAATTAATTTTTTGTAGAGTTTCTTTGATGCCATTGAAAATAGTTATCGCTTTCCCATTTTCCAGAACTAATGCAGCTGCTTTTATTTCTTGAGATTAATTTTTTACAACAACTACCTGTACTTCGTGCCGTCCAATTTTATTACCATCGAAATGGATACACCAATTCTCATATTGTAAACTGTTTCATCATTTCTTCATTTTTCTCTGCAGATTTATAAGCTTTATAAATTGCTTGCTGTGAAGGAGTTGCAATATCGACCCCTGTTCTGCCAGTTCCTTGCATATTTTTGCTGCTTTCCTAGTACTTACTTTGGCAGTATTTACTAACGTTAGTGCTGGATTTATTAATCCCTTTGTTATTCCAAGTCTTAAAGGTAGCATATAATCGTTATCATCTTGAAATGAATCACCGATCATTGAGACAAAGTCGGAGTCTCCATCATTGCGCATTGAGTTTGAGTCGGAGTCTGAATCTTGGACACTTATTTCAGATTTTGGTGCAATGTTTTCGGACGAAATATTAAAATTGTTATCAAACTTTTCAGCAGTTTTTGAAGTTTTGATACCTTTCTGGTATGCACGAATCAAACATTCCACTTTCCTTCTTATAGATTTGGTAGCCAATTTCGGAATATTTAGTTTAGTCCATAAATCGAATAATTCTTGTGATATAATTTTATACCTCTCTGTTTTTAATTTTTCTTTTTCTAATAACGCATTAAATCTTCCAATGACTGTTTTTTTAGGTATTTGATTCAATGACTGTTTTTTTAGGATTTTGAAATATCGATACTTGGAATATTTTTACATTTATTTTCATAAGTTTTTAAATTTTGGGTCCACTTATCCGCGTTTTTCCGAGCAACAATTTTGCTATATTTAAAAGACATTTTAAAAGTTGAACGAAATCAAACGTTTAAAATCGATTATTATAAAATTAATGCACAACAAACTTACAAATTGGAGTATTATGCAATTTTTGGATATCAAAAGTAACAGCGCCTGCTTTATTTATAAATTTTTTTTTTACAAGTAGTATTTTTACCAAATTTTTCCGTCACTACATTTTTGCTATTGTTAAAAAAGTTTTCGCACCATGTTTTATAAAATTTGAAATCAATAGGTCTCAAAAATAAATAATAGTTAGTAAAAAAAATGTATATATTTTTATACTTTTAGCAATAAATTATATTTCGCAAATTTGCATAAGACAGCGTAGGTAAGTCGCAATATTTTATCACGATTAATTGAATTTATAGATAATATTATTCAATATTTAATGGAAAAACTTATAATCTATTTATCATTTAATGAATTTATAAAGAAAATATTTTTATTTTTTTACAACTCACTGATCCCAAACTTAATTGCATTTGACGCGGAACCTTTTTTAACGATATCGAAAATCTAAAGATGCAGTTCTTATTGTTTTTTATGAACTACATGCTATGGATAGGGCCATTTTGATATTTTCAAAAATTGTAAAAAAGTTGTATCCCTAATGTACATACACACAGGGAAAAGATTAGTTGGGAATCAATTCAGGCATTGGAAATTCCATGAGTAAGTAAAGAATAAAGTATACGGCTTTGACATCGTCGTTAGCCGGAAAAAATCGGTTACATAATTCATAACTTATTATTAACATTTTGACAGTTTTAATTTAATTATTGTATTCATTTATTAAAATTTTACGATATTGTAATGCTTTGATAATGTAATTCACCATAGTTTGCCAGTTGAAAAGATCTCCATCTAATATTTTAACTAAATTTTCTTCTGATATTTTTAGACAATTAAAATTTTGTAGTCGGAAGCAATTTAATACCGGGCATCTACAAATAAAATGTTGTGTGTTTTCAATTTCTCTCATATTACATAAGGAACATTCTTGGGAGTTAGTTCTTGAAAATCGTGATCCATTTAGTTGTATTAAGTCACAACGAGCTTTAAAAATCCATGTTACAGTTCTTTGACTAGGTGTATCCATTAAGTAATATTGTCCTCTATTAAAGTTGAGTTTTCCATAAAAAACTTGGGTTTGAGCGGTTCTCTGCAATCGATCTTCATAATATTTGATATTCAAAGCGTCTAATAAATAGTTTTGATTTCCAAGCCACTCCTGTAAGGTCATATCTGGTTGCCAGTGGAGATTCATATTATTGCTTAATTGATTTAGACTTTCTGCCCAAAAAATTTTCTTTTCAAAGATTTTTTTACTTAATTTATGTGGAAGACGAGATTCCGCGAACTGAAAAAGTGTGCGTTTTACGTACGTTAAATTTAAATTCATTGTGTACAAATGTCTATCTTCTCAATTCGATTCCATCATAATTGCGTAGTTAGGTGTTGAGTTGGGTAATTTCAGCACTCTTGAGAAAATATCTTTGCAATCTATCAACTTCTTCAAAGTGACTATATCCCCACACCTGTGCTCCATAAGATTGAATAGCTCGACTCACTGCTCTAAATACGTGATATTTTGTTTTCATTGTAATGAGGTTTTTATTTAAAAACGAGTTACATGTGGCGTTTATGCTACTTTTTGCTCTGCTGTTTCTGTTTTTGACATGTTTTATGAATATCATTTTCGGGGTCAAAATTACACCCAGGTAGTTGTATTCATTAACTATTTCTATTTCTTCACCTTTGAAATACCATTTTTCACTTCTAGCTAATCTTCCTCCGTTTCTATATATCATTATCTTTGATTTACTAAGATTTACTTCAAGATTCCAATAATCACAATAACTTTCCAGTTTATCTATAATTTTTTTTCTCTTCAGCCAAAATTACGATATCGTCTGCGTACAAAAGCAGCCTGATGTTAAGCTCCTCGATAAAAATGCCGCCTTCTAGGTGTTCATGAAGGTCGTTAATATACAATGAGAATAACAGAGGTGAAAGTAAGCAGCCCTTTTTTACACCAGAGACTGTTTCAAACGGTTCGGATAATTCTATTCCATTCCATACAGTGAACTTAGTAGTAGAGTAGACGCTTTCTATAAAGTTAACCATCTTCGTTGAGACTCCCATAGCGTGAAGTTTATATATCAGTGATTTACGACACACTTTATCAAAAGCTGCCTTAAAATCGGCAAAGAAGGCATAAACTTTTTTCTTCTGATTTAGCTTAAGATGAACAATGGCTGCCAAGTTGTATACATTGTCTATCGTTGAATAACCTTTCCTGAATCCTGCTTGATATTCAGTGATTATGTTAAGTCGTTCTGTCCAACTAGAAAGCCGATCATTTATAATGCCCATCATAATTTTCGCTACACAATTCATAAAAGATATTCCTCTATAATTGCTCGCTAAATTGGGATCACCTTTTTCAAATATTGGGTATATTATACTTAAAGTAAATGTTGCATCTACTTGCATTTTATTGAAAATATTGTTGTAGCTCCGTTTCATTTCTTCCAATAGTTCAATTGGCGCATTTTTAAAAAATTCATATGGAATTCTGTCCTCACCGGGGGCTTTGTTTAGCTTCGCTTTATTCAAAACGGTCATAATTTCTGCCATTGTTATGTCAGCATCCAAAAAACTATCCAATTTGTATATTGGTGCATAGCTTATTACGTTAGATAGTTGGGGTGGATTTAACAAGGTCATAAAATATGTTCTAAAATCTGAAGAAGACACATTTGCCAGTTGGTTTAATGAATGATTGTTGATTTCTCTCGCTGTTTTCCACCACGATTTGCTATTGCAGACATTATTCAGCTTAATTTCTAACTCGTTATAATATTTTATTTTACTTTCCTCACAGATTTGTTTGTATCTTGCATTAGCTTGTAGATAGTTATGTTTTTCCTCTGCATCATGTGAACTTTTATATATTTTTATCAGGTTAAATGATTTCATTCTTGCATTATTGCATTTACAGTTAAACCATGGCCATTTAGGAACATATAATTTCTGATTTCTTTATTACACTTGTTATAGCTTCTGAATCGATCTCAATATTACTCTCTTTCATTTGAGTTATTGTAGTTTTGACATTTTCAATATATTTTTCTTTTTCACTTTCGAGCCATTTTAGTTTTGGTAACAATTTTTCAATGTTTTCAGCAGAGTTTTTAATATTTAGTTTTAGGTGATGTCGGACCAGATGGGTAGATGGTCGGACCATATTTTTTCTTCTACAGAAAATCTCTCAACCTTTGGGAATACCTCTTGTGATACAGCACAAATATCATTCACTGATTCTCCAACTCCACTTATAAATGTAAATTCACCATCCTCATCTCCATTCATAATACCGTTTGCTATTATTAAACCATAGTCAACACAAAATTCCATAAACGTTTTAGCCTTATTATTTAAAACATTATCCTTAGATTTTCTTTTACCTAAATAAGCTGGACACCAACTTTGAACCACTTCATCTATCGTTTGCTGTATTTCCCCAATCCTTATATTAAGGTCGCCAATTACCACTGCATTATCGCCTCCATTTTCATTTATATGATTTTCAAATATACAAATATACCAAAATCTGCTTCCCATGTTGCACCTCGTAAATATAATGGATATATTACTATATCTGTATTGTTAGTTGTTATATGTATTTGATCGATCTCTGTGTTATTGATAACCGTGAATTTCATTTCTGTATTAGTAATGTTTTTGTTGACCCCATACACACAACCCCCAATTGCTCTTCCAAATCTGTTGTTTCTAACCGCTGTTTTCCAGTAGACATTATGATTTTTGAAATATTTTCTGAATTGTTCAAATTTATCCTCACAAATATGAGTTTCCAATAGAATAACAATATCAAATGTGTTTATGTAGTTAAAGAAATCAATATATAGTAGCTTATTTTCGATACCGTGTATATTATATGAAAGTATTTTTACATCTTTTATGATTATTTCATTTGTTGCGGGTAATACATTATCAAAAGCTTTACAATTATTTATTTTACTTAGTTTTTTGACATCAACTTAGTAACAATATTAGAATAATTTAAATCTAAACAAGAAATTCCATGATAAGGTCTATATTTTGATAAGAGTTCGTAATTGTCAACCATCAGAATTATTTGTCAATGTTATTGATAGATTAAAAATCGGTCTTACTAAATACAAGTTGCTATTACCGAATTTTAGTTGTATTAACCAATTTGAGTAATTCAACAACCTCATTCATCTGAAATGGAAGATACAACTAATAAAAACTACAATATTAGAATTCGTGTTCAAATATTAGTCACTGTAATCATAATTTAGTTTCTGTTACAAAAACACTTGTTATAAAGTTATGTATGTATGTATTCGATTTTTCACAATAGGCTTTGTTGCTAAAGAGAAACTACTTATATTGGAATATTACAGGAGAACTTTACAGAAAAACTAATATTTTAAACAGAAAGTGTTAAACAAAGTTGTGAAAAAACAATAAAGTGTATAGATATCAGCCAGCGATGAATACATATTATCATAAATTGAGGTGAAGTGAGACTTTTAAACATAATCGTTGAATATGACGCCACTATTGACGCCTTCTCAAACACAGGCAAACAACCAATTGTGGACACTTGGTTGGAGGAACTATTATTGTGGATGACACAAATTAACTTAAACATACATATGATACCCATCCCCATTTTTGATCGAAAATATGAAAAATTTAGAAAGATTATAAATAATAATAATTTTCTTTATATTTAAATATAAAATACCCAATTTTAATAAAAAGTTATTTGTGTACTTTTTTTTCTATAATATTCATAAGGGGTTGAAGCATCATCAGTGGTTGTGACAGCCATCAAATTCAAGTAGTAATTAGTTGAGCATACCAATATATTATTTGGTACAACCGAATTAGTTTTTCATCCAACTAATTGAATATTCACCACTACAGGATAATTTGATTCCTAGAACTAAATCTCGATTGACAGATCACATTTTGTTGGAGATTTATCTTATTATATTATGTAATTTGTTATAAATTTGTTAATTTCTTTCAATTCTACTTTAGTTTCTAAATCTTTATTAGTTTTTATTCATATTTGTTCATTTATCTACTCTAAATCTTATTTCTTATAAAACATTAATATTTTGGGTCACCATAACATGCCAATGTTCTTTTATGACATCACAACAACAACATCATGTAATGTTGTTTACTACGTATTTTCGGTCTGCTTACTGCTGTTGTCTTGTCTTCATCAGTCGTCGGTCCGCTAACTGGTGCTGTTGTTGTTTTGTCTCCAGCAATCGTCGGTCTCAACCATGGTTGAAAGACAAGGTTGTATCGTTAGAACAGCTGATTTGATTTTTTTCATTTGACGCACTTGGGAAATGTCAAATTTGTTTACATTTGTTGGTTATAAGTTGTTTACAGACGCGGAATTAAACAACAGACTCGAATACGAGTTAGAGTTTCACACCGGGAAAAACCAATTCAACTGCAGCATCAAACAATTACAATTAATAATTTCAATCTTCATTAATTTGGCAAATATTTCTTTCCAATTATATCACAACTGATTCAAAAATTCACATTTTGTTTACATTTTTATCAGCTGAGTTTGACAGAAGCCAAGTGCGATTTTGCACATGATTACACACATATTTACTGCTACTACCGTGATTAGTGTGCCCTGGTCTCAACTTTTTTTTTTTTATTTTTTTTTTTTATTGAGTATTTATTGTTATTATTACATATTTTCTTAAGTACTAAAATAATCAAAAGTATAATTAAATTGTAAACTTAAAAATAGTCTCTCGTCGAGGTCTCATTTTAAAGAATTATACAAATTAAAGCTTCCTTTTCAGAAAAGTTAATATAATATTTGTAAGGTAACATTATGTTTGAACTGTATTGCAGTGAAAATTCCATAGAAACACTGCATTACTATAAAGAAAAGATAAAATGCTCAAAGCTAAGATAAAATAAGGGGCCCTGGTCTCAACCACAGATAAAGGAAATAAGTACATAGATATCCCACAGGCGTTGTGAAGTACTGCCACTAGGTGCTGTGTTGTCGTTTTGTAACTTTCATTGGCGGTTCTCATAACATTCACTGACATTTATTCAACAGTGTGGGACATTTTTTCAATACAAAAATAGAATCATTTTCCAGGTTGTGCTATTCAAAAATCTAATTTAGTTTTTGACGTAGAATACGTCTTACCTTACGGTATGAGGAGACATATCAGGTTTTTATTGTTGTAATCTTTATTTCATTGAATTTGAGGATACGGCTAGATGAATTTTTTTAAAATTTTTTTTGTAGGTAAATGAAGATGTTATCTTTCGTTTGATATACATTTCATATTGGTTGATATATTTCTAGTATTTTAATTTCTCAAATGAAAATTGTTTAAACACATACACTCAAACATATGTGTGGTGTTTGGTTGAGTGTTTTTGGTTGCTCAACATTGCTTAGGAACATGTATCTAGTAAAAAGTGAAACGAACAGCAAGCTAATGTTGCTTGGCAACATGTATCTAGTAAAAAGTGAAATAAACAGTAAGCTAACGTAATAAAGCTTTTTTGCGAAAGCTTCAATAAAGCTGTTGCAACATTAATTTTGAATTGTAAAGCGTAAAGCTTTCACACAACGCTCGAATGCTAATGCGAAGACTCGATAAGGTAAACCTTTTTTAATATTAGGGCGGCCCTCTCAACATTCGCAGAACTTATTTCAATAAAAATATTAATTAAAATACATAAATTAAATTAAGTTTAAAAAAATTTAACATAATATTTTTTTTTTAAACGGACTTGAATCAAATGCCGTTGGTTAATATAAAAATTACAGCAGACAGTTGTCCGAGGCCTTCGGTCACGAACTGTCCCTGCAGGCTGTGTCAGAGACACGGCCATTAAGTTTAACGTAGAATACGCCATCCGATAAGACAGAAAACATATATAACAATAAATGATAAATAATATAAGCAAATGAATTTATTGATATATATGTTTTCTGTCTTATCAGATGGCGTATTCTACGTTAAAACTGACACAGCCTGCAGGGACAGTCCGTGGTCGAAGGCCTCGGACAACTGTCTGCTGTAATTTTTTCATGTCGTTGTGTTCCCCACTTTCTAATTCAAATGCATTTTGGTTTATGAGCTTTTTTCGTGTACTGTTATTGTTGGTATTCGTTTGTGTTGACTTGTACAGCATCGGCCCACTAAACAAAACAAAATGCCTGTTGATGTTGCCTACAACACCTACTGTTATCACCTGTTCTAAATACATCTCGCAAGGTATAGTTTATTTGGGATCAAACGTTGTAATTATTGCATTCAGCTCCATCTAGAAAATATCCCATTGAACAAGAAATTTCCCACGGCATGTGCGATATCTAGTTAATTCCTTTATCTATGGTCCCAACCATTAGTTGGTTATTCTGTCCGTCGATGCATGCACAAGTATGTACGTACGTAGATACGTTTGCATTGTCTATTGCCTATGTAGTTATTGAACGTTGTTTATTATGTCATTGTTGATTGTGGAAATTTGGATATTGCAATTTTTGGAGATTTCAAAGTAAATGAAATGATTTACTCTGGCCCTTTTGCATACCAAACAACAATCGTTGGACATCAGTCAAATTAAAGAAGTCAACGTAGACAATTGTTTAACTGCCGTGCTGCTATCAATCGTTATTAACTTAGACAGTGACCTGTCTGTTCCGCGTATAATAAAATCGTATTTAACTTTGACAGTGACCTGTCTGATAATTATTAATATATTGTTACGAATAAGTAAAAGCTTTTGCTTGCTGTTAATGACTCTACTAACAGTATGTAAATAACAGGCGGTTAGTGCTGCGCCTTAAAGTATGCATTGTAACAACGTACCAGCTCGCTAAACCAGTAGCATGAATTCACCTCAGTAAAGATAACTCTCAGCCCTTCGAGATTGTTCTACAAAGATAAGCAACAACAACAACATCCAGATTCTAGAAGGTTCTTGAATTCGCTAGATATACCTTCATTTGAGTATGGTGAGTTGGAATAAATAGCGGAGGTATTTGGAGTGGAGAGTTCCGTTTGTGATTAAACCCCGTAAAGTAAGCAACGCGAATTGATAGTAAAATACAAGACTTGTTAAAGTGTCATAAATAAAGTAAACTGTTGTACTATATAAGTAAAATAAAAGGAAGTTAAACCGTTGTAATTATCGTAATTTAAAACGAACCTTGTTTTATTATTGGGAATAAAACAACGCAAAAAGGACGAATAAGGATATTCGTAACATTGGTGTCAGAAGTGAAATTACGAATTAAGGACAACGATGAAGTTTGAAGAACTCAAAGTTGAACAACTAAAAAAGGAGTTGAGTAAATTGGATCAACCGAAAACATCGACATTGACACGCATCAGTTCGAGTGCAAAGACGAAATGGAGGTTTGTGCAAAAGAAGCAACTGGTAATGTAGATGTTTCTACAATGTTTGCTGCCATGATGGCCAAATTGGACGAAAATTCTAGAATTATGGACGAAAAACTTGAAAAGAAATTTGGTGAGAATTCTAGAATTATGAACGAGAATACTAGAATTGTGGACGAGAAATTGAGCGAAAATTCAAGAATAATGCAAGAGACATCTAACGCCACAAATGACAAACTTCAACAAATTTCGGAAGTTATGAACAACATGGAAATACATGTTAATGAGAAATTCGAAAACTTCGAACAGAAGTTCGAAGAAGTTGAACAGAAGTTTGAGAAAGTCGAAAATGATGTAAGTGAATTGCAAAGAAAAATTAATGAACTTCAGTTACAAGAGGGGCCAGTGCGAGTAATTTCTGAAGCCTCTAGTAGGCTCTAGATGGCTCTACACCATTTGACGTTTTTAAATTCCAATTCGAAATGGTCGCAATTAAGAACTTGTGGAACAGCAACGATAAAGCAGTAGAGCTAATTTTAGCACTCAAAGGCAGTGCAGCAGAAGTCCTTCAGAGCATTCCCGTTAGTGCCAGAAACAACTACGAGGATATACTGGCTGCGTTACAACGCAAGTATGGTGGCGATCACAAGAAGGATTTATATCTCATGGAACTAAGAGGCCGAGTGCAAAAGCATAATGAATCACTTCAGGACTTCGCAACCGAGGTAGAACGTTTGGCGTTGATGGCATATCCTGGAGAACCCCAAACTTTCTTAGAGCAATTTAAGATAGAGGCAATTGTTAGGGGCATTAACGATCCTGACGTTAGATATGCGGTATTTGCTCACAAAGAGCTACATTTGTGGAAACAGTCTCATTTGCTTTGGCGACTGAGACGGTGAGGGTTGTTTCCAGTCAACAGACACATCATGTGCGAAGGGTAGAAACGCAAAGCAAATCAAAAGATTTGAAAGGCGCCGTTAGCGAACTGAAAGAAGTGATTCGGATTCTCACGAAAGCGCTATGGCAAGCAACAAAATTGAAAAGTGGCAATCATGGCGAACGTGGCCATATAGGGCGGGACTGTAAAGACCTGAGAAAACGCTCAAGATCTCCAGCGATAACAGCCGATACCGGACGAGTAAATGACCGTCCACATGTAATCGAGCGTACGCAGGATTCTAAGGCTGAGGAAAAAGAGCAAATTATTGACGTCCGATCCCTGAGAATTGAATCGGACGACGAGTGGTTCACGGCACAGAGAAGTGATCCTGTATTGGCAAAAATTATTTTGGCAAAGGAAGAGGGTAGACAATTAACGCGGAATGAAATCGCTTCAGAAAGCCCCGTTTTAAAATCATATTGGGCCCAGTGGAATAGCCTGAGATTGCTAGATGGCTGTCTATACCGTGTATGGGAAAGTGAAGATGGAAAAACGGAGAAAAATCTAATTGTGGTACCTGCCTTGAAAGTGAAAGAGATAATTGCAGAATCTCATAATGGTCCGAGTGGTAGGCACCTCGGAAAAGGCATAACTATGGAGAAACTAAGGGAACGTTTCTATTGGGTTGGTCGTCAAAAAGCTGTATCCGAGTGGATTGCAGGCTGCACCCAGTGCTTGACAACTAAAGGACCAACGCGGAGGAGTTGCGAACAGAGACATCAGGAGAGCCCAAGTGCTCCCTTCGAGCGAATATCCATGAGTGTGGCTGGTCCATATCCAACAAGTAGCTCTGGGAACCAATATGCCCTAGTCGTTATGGACTACTTCAGTAAATGGCCCGAGGTGTACGCTATTCCAAATAACGAAGCGAAAACAATAAGCAAAGCTATCGTGACCAACTGGATAAGTCGTTTTGGTGCCCCTTTAGAACTGCATTCGGAGCAGGGTAGGAATTTTGAATCTGCGATCTTGAAAGTAATATGCGAGAGGAATGGAATTCGTGGTATAAGAAAGACATCAGTGCGCCCTCGGACTGACGGTACGGTAGAGAAAATTAATCAGGCTCTTGAAGAATATTTGAGCAAGATCGTCAGTAAGGATAGAAAATTCTGGGACGAACGCATACCAAAATTCCTTCTAGCATACCGGTAGGCCACCCAGGATACCACTGCCCGAACACCAGCTAATGCCGTCTTCGGGACAGAGTTAAAGCTCCCTAGAAATTTGGAGTTTGGCAACTGCCTAGCATCCGACAGTGGGAAGAATGATGGTATCCCAGGAGAGCTTAGCGAACTTCACGAGTTTGTTTGCAGCAGAATGAAGTTAGTCAGTAATAAGATGAAAGCCAGGTACGACCAAGCGGCAAATTCCGAAGGATTCCATGAAGGCCAGCTAGTTTTACTGTTCAACACACAGCGCAAGAAGGGCTTAACTCCAAAACTTCAGACTCACTGGGAAGGCCCTTACAAGGTTGTCAAACGAATAAATGACGTGGTTTATAGAATCCAGAAAAGCCAAAGTCCAAGAGCTAAAATGAAAGTCGTGCATTTGGAAAGACTAGCTCTGTATGGAAAATGGAGGGTTGAGCCTGCTCGGGACGAACAGGCTTAAGTGGGGGGCAGTGTTACGAATAAGTAAAAGCTTTTGCTTGCTGTTAATGACTCTACTAACAGTATGTAAATAACAGGCGGTTAGTGCTGCGCCTGAAAGTATGCATTGTAACAACGTACCAGCTCGCTAAACCAGTAGCATGAATTCACCTCAGTAAAGATAACTCTCAGCCCTTCGAGATTGTTCTACAAAGATAAGCAACAACAACAACATCCAGATTCTAGAAGGTTCTTGAATTCGCTAGATATACCTTCATTTGAGTATGGTGAGTTGGAATAAATAGCGGAGGTCTTTGGAGTGGAGAGTTCAGTTTGTGATTAAACCCAGTAAAGTAAGCAACGCGAATTGATAGTAAAATACAAGACTTGTTAAAGTGTCATAAATAAAGTAAACTGTTGTACTGTATAAGTAAAATAAAAGGAAGTTAAACCGTTGTAATTATCGTAATTTAAAACGAACCTTGTTTTATTATGTTTTATTATTGGGAATAAAACAACGCAAAAAGGAGTAAGGAAATTCGTAACAATATATTATAATAGATTAACTGTCGTGCTGCTAAAATCGTTTTAATTTTAAGTATTAGACCGTGACCTGTCTCTACATTTATTAAATTGTGAATTTTTCTTTATACTTATCTTTAAATAAACGCTTTTTATAAACTATTTTAAATATTAAAACAAAAGTGTTTTAATTATTCTCTTACATTTTTATGGTGCCGAAACCAGGGAAAATAAGTGTTTTCTTATTTAAAAAAAACCTATTGGAAAAAAAAACTATTGGAAAAAACTATACAAAATAACATTAAACTAAAAAAGTATTGAAAACGAACAATAAAAGTGAACATTAACACAAAAACATTTAAAAACAGAAAGTGATTTTTAAGAGACATTGGTTCGAGCAACGTAGTCAACAGCTGTGACAACGAGAAGGTGCTGCAATCATCCTAAACTGATACGAGATTCATTGGGCCAGTTGGTGCGAAATATCGAAATTGTTTATTCAAGTCTGAGGTACTGTATATACATTATTTTTAATTGTGATTCGTGGTGAAAAAAGTAAAATGCAGAATATGTCACGCGCGATCGAGGAACAGCGTATGCTTTTCGAACGTCTTTCGCGAATAATTAGTGAATTCGAAAAACTTCCTGGCAATTTTAAAACTCGCGGTCTGTCCCAAACTTTAATAGCCAAACTCGAGGAGATAAATAAATCATTTGAAAGCAACCACGAGCAAATTTACGATCATGTTATGGATAGCTCGGTGGCGAATAATGAGGTCCCGTATTTCAAAGACGATTTGTATACATTGTTCTCTACAAAGTTTCTGGTTGCTAAGGGTACACTTTTGGACTTTATGTCCGAGTCCCAATCCGCGAACTCTCCCAGCTTTCGTGCAAGCCCTTTCCATGTCTCTTCTTTCGGAAATGAGTCGATTTCAACCGATGTCCGTTTGCCCAAAATTGCTATTCCTACATTTAGTGGAGATTATTTGGAATGGATCTCTTATAGGGACATGTTTGTTTCGCTGGTCCACAATAATCAACGTTTGTCTAAAGTGCAAAAATATTATTTCCTGAAAAGTTCTTGCAAAGATACACCTTTGTCAATCGTTAATGAATATCCCGGATGTGACACTAGTTACGAACTCGCTTGGTCCGCTCTATCTCGTCGTTACCACAACAAAAGGAAAACTTGTGACACTATTTTTCGAAAATTATTTGATATACCTAAATCTGATGGCTCTTGTGAAAGCATTAAGAAGATTCTTGATACGACAAGAAACTGTCTCGCACTTTTTAGCACTCTTCAAGTAACCTGTGAAAACTGGAATCCAATTCTGATCCATATTACTGTCGGCAAGTTGGATATCCAAACATGCAAAGAATGGGAGCCATCGCTCAAGGCTTCTATTGAAATCCCAAGCATAGAAGAACTTTTTTCCTTCCTTGAAACCACGTTCCGTACTCTTGAGTCCATTAACGACAATACTATGACCTTTGTTAAACCTAGCTCGAAAAATACTAGTTTTTCTAAACCTAATTTAACTCGTCGTGTTCATATGGTAGCCCTTGGGGATGAAAACTGCCCCTGCTGTGGAAAACGACACATGTTATATAAATGTCTGCTGTCTGCTGCCAAGCGCGAACTTGTTTTCTCGAAAAGGATTTGCAGAAACTGCCTTAATACTGGGCATTTTGCTCAAGACTGTAAATTACAAACTCGTTGTAAGATTTGTAAGTCGCCCCACCATACAATAATTCATAACGAATTTGCGCGTATACCTGATCAATCTAACTCCCCTTCAAACCAAATTGTGTCTGCTTCTGACGGCCCTAGTACATCCGATATTCAAACGAGAAGTGATTCCAACCTTAACTGCAACTAATCCTCATTAAGCTCTACGATCATGCCCCAAGTTTTATTAGCCACTGTTCGCGTTCTTGTCCAAACGCCTTTTGGGCAATTCAAAATTCGCGCGATTTTAAATCAGGGTGCTCAAGCCACACTAATAACCGAAAATGCCGCTCAACTTTTGAAACTTGAGAAGCGCAATACTTTCGCCCACATTAATGGAATCGGAGGAAGCTCAGTTTTAGTACGAAAATGCGTTCGTTTTTGCCTCGCTTCTACTTTTGAAGCTAATTTCAAGTTGGAAAGTAGTGCTTTTGTCTTCTGATGTAAGAGTTTTACATCAGCTAGCCAAAGATGAAGCTCAATCGTTTCCTGATGCCTGCAACATTTTGAAAACTGACACCTACGTTGATGATGTAATTTCTGCCGCTGATTCTGTCTCTGAGGCGAAGATTCTTAAAGAAGAATTGGTAAAGCTGCTAGCCGCTGGTGGCTTCAATCTACGTAAATGGACATCGAACTCTCCAGAACGCATGGCCCATATCCCGGAGATATTGGCTTGGTATATTTATGAAGATACTTTTTGTTCAAAAAACTTTGGCTCAAAGGAATTAATTGGAAAGATCTAGTTTCTATAAAGTCCTCCTGTAATCGCTATCTTGCGGTCTCAAAATCTTAGAGAAAATCCAAATCCCCCGCTGGATTGGTACAAATAAATGTAGCTCAGTGGAGTTTCATGGCTTCTGCGACCCCTACAATCTGCTTTTGCTGCTCTCTTATATGTAAAAAATTTGGATTCGGGCACTATTGCAATGGGTAGTGTGCGCGGCTCTTGTACATGAGATCCTGGGTTCGAACCCGGCTCTGACCACCTTCAAATTTTCTTTCGGCGGCGGTCACCTCGCATAGTGACGGCGACACTATCGAGTATCTAGCCATGAAAAAGCTTCTCAAATTACCGTTCGGAATCGGTGTAAAACTGTAGGTCCCAATCAGTGAGTGAAAACTGGAAAGCGCACAGCTCAGTGATTGTGAGAAGTTCTCCCCAGTCCCTTCATGGGATGTAATGGGAAACCATTTATTTTTTTTATTTAGTCTAAAACAAAAGTTTCCCGGTTGAAAGTTTTAACAATTCCCAAGCTGGAATTATGTGGCGCAACACTTCTGTCTAACCTCATGGAGAAGGTTAAAAGTAGACTCGAACGAGATATCTCTAATACTTGGTACTGGACTGAAAGTATAACTGCTCTCTGCTGGCTCAGAGGCAAATTTACAAAATGGAGTGTATATATTGTTGCAGAGGTGCAACAATACTCCAATGTATCTCATTGGCGCTATATTTCAACAAAAGATAACCCTGCTGACTGTGCTTCCCGTGGTATATCTTCTGTTGAACTTCTCAACCACAAACTGTGGTGGTCTGGTCCTGACTGTTTGTATCTGTCTCCACAACTGTGGCCTGCCCAGCCAGAAATGTCCTATGAAACCGATCTTGAAATACGAAAGTTTAAAATTGCTGTTAACTTAACAACTACACCTGAATATCCCGAAATATTGCATAAGTTTTCATCTTTTTCAAAATTGGTCCAAACTACAGCGTATGTACTGAGACTTACCCGTAATGTTCAATATCGTGATAGGCGGAAACAATACTTTGGATGTTTGACGACTTGCGTGCTAAATTCTGCTATACAGACTCTAGTACTCTTATCTCAGAGAGTAGATTTCCATAAGGAGCTGGCTCAAATGCAGACGAAGAATGGTCTACATGCTAGAATCAAAATTACTCAATCAGGCCCCTTTATAGACGATAAAGGAGTACTTCGATTACAAAAAGCTAAGTTTGACTATGAATTTAAACATCCTACCCTTTTATTCAAACAAATTCCATTGTCTCTTATTATATTTGCAGATGATCATTTATTGACGTTACATGGCGGTCTAGTCAAGATGCAAGCTTATGTTACTCGAAGATTCTGGATACTAACCGCCCGAAATATGCCTAATAATGTGCAAATATGTAGTGTTTCATTTGTTGATGCCTTCAGAAGATTTATGGCTTTCCGCGGCACAGGTCACCCTAATTGGTCCAAGCTTCAAACGAATTTTGAAATTCGTGATTCGGTGTTTATTGTCGACGAACGTTTACCGTCAGACCAGTGGCCCCTTGCCCGAGTCACAGACATCAACCCTGGTGCTGATAGTCAAATGGAAAATTAGAAGCTTCCTGTCTCCCAACTACCTTGCTGCACATCAATCCTGAGTATTCTGGACCTGCAGAACAAAATTAGTTGCTATGAGCCGAGGCATCGCATGGTTATCTCTGAAAACCAAATAAAACACCTCTCTACATCTGTTTTGGTCCTTGTCAAGAACTAGTCGTTCTTTGTGCGGGGGAAATGTTGGAGATTTATCTTATTTTATTATGTAATTTGTTATAAATTTGTTAATTTCTTTCAATTCTACTTTAGTTTCTAAATCTTTATTAGTTTTTATTCATATTTGTTCATTTATCTACTCTAAATCTTATTTCTTATAAAACATTAATATTTTGGGTCACCCTACATGCCAATGTTCTTTTATGACATCACAACAACAACATAATGTAATGTTGTTTAATACGTATTTTCGGCCCTCTTACTGCTGGTGTCTTGTCTTCATCAGTCGTCGGTCCGCTAACTGGTGCTGTTGTTGTTGTTGTTTTGTCTCCAGCAATCGTCGGTCCCAACCATAGATAAAGGAAATAAGTACATAGATATCCCACAGGCGTTGTGAAGTACTGCCACTAGGTGCTGTGTTGTCGTTTTGTAACTTTCATTGGCGGTTCTCATAACATTCACTGACATTTATTCAACAGTGTGGGACATTTTTTCAATACAAAAATAGAATCATTTTCCAGGTTGTGCTATTCAAAAATCTAATTTAGTTTTTTTCATGTCGTTGTGTTCCCCACTTTCTAATTCAAATGCATTTTGGTTTATGAGCTTTTTTCGTGTACTGTTATTGTTGGTATTCGTTTGTGTTGACTTGTACAGCATCGGCCCACTAAACAAAACAAAATGCCTGTTGATGTTGCCTACAACACCTACTGTTATCACCTGTTCTAAATACATCTCGCAAGGTATAGTTTATTTGGGATCAAACGTTGTAATTATTGCATTCAGCTCCATCTAGAAAATATCCCATTGAACAAGAAATTTCCCACGGCATGTGCGATATCTAGTTAATTCCTTTATCTATGGTCCCAACCATTAGTTGGTTATTCTGTCCGTCGATGCATGCACAAGTATGTACGTACGTAGATACGTTTGCATTGTCTATTGCCTATGTAGTTATTGAACGTTGTTTATTATGTCAGCTGATCCTATGTATTTTCGATGTGCAATGATTGTTGATTGTGGAAATTTAGATATTGCAATTTTTGGAGATTTCAAAGTAAATGAAATGATTTACTCTGGCCCTTTTGCATACCAAACAACAATCGTTGGACATCAGTCAAATTAAAGAAGTCAACGTAGACAATTGTTTAACTGCCGTGCTGCTATCAATCGTTGTTAACTTAGACAGTGACCTGTCTGTTCCGCGTATAATAAAATCGTATTTAACTTTGACAGTGACCTGTCTGATAATTATTAATATATATTAAAATAGATTAACTGTCGTGCTGCTAAAATCGTTTAATTTTAAGTATTAGACCGTGACCTGTCTCTACATTTATTAAATTGTGAATTTTTCTTTATATCTTTAAATAAACGCTTTTTATAAACTATTTTAAATATTAAAACAAAAGTGTCTCTATTTAGTTTTTTTTTTATTGTTTCTAATTATTCTCTTACACATTTATTTATTGTAGCTGTGGCCTCAACTAAATATTTCAGTTCTTGCAACCAAAACAAAATTACAAATCAATTGATATGCACAACATTTTGTGATACTCAACACAAATGTTGCTAATCATACCTGAATAATGTGATAGTGGAAGGAACCGCCAAATTTTAGTTGGCTGTAAATATAGTTGTGACAACGAATCTATTCTCTGTGTGTACAGAATATATTGTAGGTGAATTAAATCCATTTTAATGGACAATCGTACCAAATGTTTACCCCATTTTTTTCATATTTTTTTTTTTCATTTAAAGAATTATTTATTGCATATTCAGTAGTTGGTTACAATAATAACATTTAAATACATGATATTATGATTACGAATAATGTAGTAGCACCTCTCGTGTGTCACTGCCGAAGACTCCAGTCACGTTACTTGTGAAGAAATTTATTAATCATTAGACAAGTAAGTAAGTAACTAAGTAATAAATTTATTGAGACTTCTTTTTGTTAATTCAGAGTGGTTGGATAACCTTATTTAATATAGAGTATTCTTAGAATTATACTTGTTTTCTTCTAATACTCGGTGAAAAAGTAGATAAGCAACTTGCTAAAGTGAGATAGCGAATGTAGATAAATAAGTACAACATAATGGTAATATTTAATACTAAGGCTTGCGCGCGGTCTTTATGATAGCTTACAGAGCAAAAGTCTGTTAACAACCTTAAAAATAAATAACAACTAATACTAATCAATAATGAGGTCTGTTAAATGACAGTGACAAAACAGAGAACATGATAAAAACATGTGTGCTGACAATAGCAGCATTTAAATTCGAAGATGTAAACATACACATATTTATGAATGAAAGCAAAACGATTGAATGATGAAACATCAATATCACAGCATCGAGTTGACTAGAGTCAGGTAAGTTTTCGTTATCATAGATTTTGTGTTAATTTTGGTCAGTATAAATCATAGATAAAGGAATTAACTAGATATCGCACATGGCTTGGGAAATTTCCTGTTCAATGGGATATTTTCTAGATGGAGCTGAATGCAATAATTACAACGTTTGATCCCAAACCAAATATATAGGTGTGGTAGGCAACATCAAAAAGGATTTTGTTTTTGTTTTGTTGTCCGTTGCTCTGTAATTCAACACAAACGAACACCAACAATAACAGTAAACAAGAAGACACAATCAAAATAACAAAATTTGAACTTGAAAGTGGGGAGCAAAACGACATAAAAAAATTAAGTTAGTTGTTCGAATAACACAACCTGGAAATGATACTTTTTTTGTATGTATCAAATTTCCCACAATATTGAATAAACTTCTATGAAAGTTATGAGAAACATCAGTGAGAGTTACAAAACGACAACACAGCACCTAGTGGTAGTACTTGACAACGCCTGTGCAATATCTACTTAATTCCTTTATCTATGGTATAAGTATAATAGTAGATATAATATGGTAATGTATATAATGAGCCTGTTTTTGTATTCCCTGCTAATATCACTTAGCTCCCCATACAAAGTGGTCGAAAAATTAGTTTAGCAGGGAATAAAAAAACAGGCTCATTATAACGAACATTGACCATATACTAATAAAGTATAATTTTAATTTTCTTTAGATCATTAGACAAAAAAATTAAGCATTTTGGTATAAAATCTGTTCGTTTCTACAAAGGATATACATTTCTATTCTTCAAGTGGCTAATAGGGCGTTTACATGCACTCGATCTTGCAGATTAACTCGATAATCGACAAATCACACTATATCTAGTAAATTTACCTCGATAATGTTACTATCATGTCACAAATCATTTCAACCGTAGAGTTGTATACGCACTTTCAGTATGAGACCGTGCGAACATGAAACGGAAATGGGATTGTAAAGGAAACGTACTTCACTGAACATGTACATTAATGACAACCCACAAAGACGATTTACAATTAGACGACCAGAAAATGTGCGCAACTTGGCAACCCTTTTAAAAGAGAACCAAAAAGTACTAGGAGTTCACTCAAACGCATTTCTCTCTCGCGTCATTTTACTTCAACATGGTTGGAATTTGTATAGTTATATACAATAACACTATCAAAAAGCTGCTCGTGTATTGAAATATTCAATGAAGAGAGTAAGAGAGAGAGTAGAAAAGTACTAGGGTTTCACTCGTTTTGTTTGTTGGCATTTGAGTGAAGAGAAATTTTGACTGTCTACTTGTACATCGTTTTTGCAACCCATACAAACATGCTTGATATAACAGAGTAGTGTTATAGAGATTGTGCTTTCTTTCATTACTTTTTAAATACTAGCAGAATTTCAAGAAATTCTAAATATATTCCACACAAAAATATCATTAATTAAATAAAACGTTATTTATAAACATAAATAAATAGAAAAAATGACTTAGTGACAGAATTGTATGATACTAATCCTCCTGTCATCACCTATTATAATTCCATAATGCCTTGATGAAATACAAAAATGTCAAAACACCTTTTTGCCGTAATATGATAGTCAGAACATTATCATGATAAAAGAGTGCACGTAAACGCGCTATTAGATTTTATTATAATCAACGCGTGTGTGGCTCGAGGAGTAAAAACGATTCCATGTCCACTTGTGGTTAATCAAGTGGATCCCCGCCGGCTCTTTCGATAATATGAACTGTACCTGTTCCACTCAAGAGCCATCTACACGCTGTGAAATTAATGTAATTGTTTACATTTAATAGTCTTACCGCGGAAATGGCAACCCTTATATGTCAAATTTCGGTTGTCAGAAATTTCATTGGTCAAAAGGGGAAGGAGTTGTTTAAAATCGATTTTTGGTGTAAATCGAAAATTTGGGATGAAAAGTCCTTTATAACTCAAGAAGACGGAGAAAATAGTTAAACAAAATACAAAAGTAAAATGGATGCGTAAGTTGGGATTGTTAAATGTGAATGAACTTGTGAATGTGACCGATTCAATCTCTTAACCGCAGGCTAATGGACGAAGTGGAGTCTTTGGAGGCAATTTTAATGGACGACGTACACATTGAGAGAAATGCAGATGGGTAAGTCGCAGAAAAATTACATTGTTGTGGGATGCTACAGTGACTTGGAATTTTTGTTATTGGTAGCATTCCGAGAGTGATTGAGACTACGGTGTTTCCGGTGGTTGGGGAAGATACTGAACAGCAATATGTATGCGTTACCCTACAAGTACTGCCAACATCCGGTTATCCTGAGGCGAGTCCAGAGTATAAACTTGTGAGACCACGCGGCCTGGACGACTCACGCCTAACAGCAATTAAATCAGCAATTGAAAGCAAACTCAAAGATTGTCTAGGGTTCCCGGTGGTGTTTGATCTGATTGAAGTGGTGCGAGAACATCTAACAGACAGCAATTTGCCCAGTGGGCAGTGCGTGGTTTGTCTGTATGGCTTCTGCGACGGTGACGAGTTCACGCGCACTGAATGTTTTCACTACTTGCACAGCTTTTGCTTGGGGCGCCATTTGAATGCCATGCGTCGCAATTACCAGGATGAGTATAACAAGCTGCCAGCTTGGCAGCAAAAGAGTGCTAAACCCTTTCAGGCTTATTGCCCGGTTTGTCGTGAGAATATAAAAGACGACAGTGACAGCTTGCGCTGCGCTATGCCGCCATTAGAACTGGAAAGCGCTCCAGAATTTCAACCTACGCCAGAGTTGCGAGATCTCCAGCAGCGCATGTCCACACTGTTTTTGCAACAGAAATGTCGTGGTGCTATCATTGATTCAGAAGCTGAAGGAGGTGCCATTATATCCATAGAGACTGAAGCCGAAATGCGACGACGACTGCATCGCAAGCAAGAAGACTTCTCGAATGCCGACAACTCTGAGAGCAGTTGTAGCAATGCCGCGAATACTGAAATCGGCAGTGGGAGCTATGGCAGTAGCAGCGGATCTGCAACGCCCGACACAGCATCATTGCCAGAACAACAAAAGGTATGTCTAGTACAGTTTAATTTAGATTGTTCCACTGTGTTCATATAATATAGCTGGCTGAACTTTACGAACTTGACTCAAAGCCATGGAAATGAAGTGAAATATTTCAAAATGAAGTGAAATTTTCTCACGTTTCCAACGGTTGGAAATAATTGAAAATCTCAAACCATTCGAAAATACAATAGTGGGTACTCAAATAAAAGGAGAATTATGCACGATTCGTATTCTCACAGAGCGTGGCTCCATTTAATAGCCGTATTTGCACCGAAACCTTACTGAACAGAATAGTTTATTGGACCTAACCAAAAGCAAAAGACATCCAAGATCATCGGAAAGCCGGCCACGCTAAAATGTGAATTAAAGAGAAACAATGCGGAAGGCAGTGCTGAAATCTTCCCAGTGTAGAAATCTGTAAACCAGTTCAAACATTGGACACGATTGTAAAATTTTCGATTCCTTTAATATTAAACCATCAGATCAAAGGGATCAATATCCGGAAGGAAAAACGGAGTGAAAATTTCTTTTCACCTGAGAGAAATCGTATATTAATGCAGTTTTTAATTTTCACTATCAGTTTTGAATAATGCAATAAAATCTGTCAGCAAACTGACAATTGCATTCCCCCACCGGGGGTAACCACCTTGTCGCGATATGGTGGCTTATGCTCACGCTAAGCGCAGAGTCGCGATGTAGGTCTATCTGTTGATAAATAAATAAATGGTTTCCCATTACATCCCATGAAGGGACTGGGGAGAACTTCTCACAATCACTGAGCTGTGCGCTTTCCAGTTTTCACTCACTGATTGGGACCTACAGTTTTACACCGATTCCGAACGGTAATTTGAGAAGCATTTTCATGGCTAGATACTCGATAGTGTCGCCGTCACTATGCGAGGTGACCGCCGCCGAAAGAAAATTTGAAGGTGGTCAGAGCCGGGTTCGAACCCAGGATCTCATGTACAAGAGCCGCGCACACTAACCATTGCACCACCGACGGCCACGATCGGTTGATCAGGCCAATGTAAATATTCGTTGTCAATGAAGCTTCCTCGACATGGCGTTTCTTTGCGAATCAAAAAACACTTAAAGTGCCAACGACCTGAATGGTCAGTTACCCTAACCTAACAGATGTCAGAATTTTTTTCTGCAAATCGTTAACCTCTTGTTTACACTATTTCATTCGCTCTCCGCAAATGCAAATGTTTGTATATCCAAAGATTGCTCTAGTAGTGTAACGTGGCTTTAAGCTCGTGGGTGACATGAAAATTTGTTTTTAGAAGCTATAGAACATTACCCTTCATTTGAGCCTTCACACTTATTGTTTACTAGATGAATTCGTTTTTCGATTTTTCAAATTCTGGAAACCTAAAGGAGTCGGAATTTTTGGATTTTTAAATAAACTTTGGCTCCACTGTTATGACGGCGTTAATAATCACGTATACCGTCATAACTCAAGAAACATAGTTCCGAGCAAAACGACATTGAAAGTATGGAGTTGCATAGGACTGCATGCAAATTGCTATTATGCTCAACATAAAATTAATTTAGCTATCGAATGTAATTTATCTGAAATATCCTGCCAGGTGAATGCCTTATGGCGGTGGTCCCCAACTTTATTGTCGCCGCGGACCGGTCAACGTTTGATAATTTTAATAATTTGGTCGTGCGGTGTTTTTTTTACTTCAAACGTATTGTGTCGGCGGCTACTTAGCGTAAAAACAGAATAATTATTTTTTACTCTAATTATTATCTTTTGCGCGGCCCGGTACCATTTAATCCACGGATCGGGGGTTGGGGACCACTGCCTTATGGTACTTATTTCAAAAACGGATAATTTTTTGTTATGACGTTTTTGTCGCAAATGAATGTCGCGTTCCATAAATCGTTCTTCAGTCACGGTTTTGATGATTTCCCATAATCCATTCGTAAGTTAAACTATTCTAAAAGCACTTATGAAAAACTTGTTTCCTGATCAACAAATGTACACTATTACACTTTGTCCAAACCCGAAATTTTTTGCGATCAAAAAATTAGATTCTTAGAGTTGCTTACAAAACGGTGTTAAAAAAAATTTATATGTATCACATTCTCCTCATTCTCTTTGTATCGGGAGTCTTATTTTATTTTTTATGAGTAAGTTTGATTAGAATTTGAAGGTAAAATTTTTATACAACCGATCTAAATGAAACTCGGAACTGGGAAATACACTCCGGTTCACTTAAAAATAAATTAAAAACTTCCATTTGTGAAAAAGAAATATATAGTGTATTACAAATTTCAATTATTATTATTTTTTTTATAATTAACTTATTTTAAGTAAAGTACAGAAAATAAATGAAAAATTCCATTTATGCACTGCTCCAAAATTTGTGCAAAATTTTACTGAATTGTGCTCGGTTACCCCAAGAGCAGTCATGCCAACTCTGCAGGAACGAAACGCGCCGACAAACTACCAAAAACGTGCTTAAACGCGCTAAGTAACGAAAACAACTACAAAAATCTCGAAAGTGCTAAAACGCGCTAAATAAATAAGTGGTTTCCAATAGGGACCGGTAGATTTTAACAGTTCTTGGCGGTTACATTGTGTTTGTCTATTGTTAGTCCCTGTTATTTATTTTTCAAGCAATAGAGACAAATCAACATTGCAAGTTACAGCGCCGAGCAATATGTGCGAACAATAAAACTTTATTATCAAAATGGATGATCAATTGTGACGAGAACACCCATTTTTGAATCAACCGGTACATTAACAAGCATTGCCGAATTTAGGAATATACCAGTCATTACAAATTGGCAATGCAGACACGATGCCATTGTTTGGTCTGTATTGTGGGTCGGAGGCATCATCCTCAGTACTTCTTCGAAGATGATGATGGCATTACTATCACCGTTAAATGAGAGCGCTACCGATCACGACATGTGGTTCCAACAGGATGTCCGCTACTTGATACACAGTTGATGATACAATGGACATTCGGCGCGACCAATTTTAGGGTTATCTCACGCAGAGGCGACGTGAAATGGCCACAGACACCGTGCATTTTAGCAAGTTAGACTTCTTGTGGGGTTTCCATAAGTCGAAGATCTATGGTAATAGGCCAGAATTCAGCTTGATCTATGTGCCAGTTATCGAAAATGTTAACTCGGTTTCGCGCCAACCACCGAAGCCCCGCCGGTCATTTGAACGAGGGCATATTCGTTGGTATCTCACTCGCAACTTCCTTTTATTAAATTGTAACTCTCCCTTTTGGAAAATCATTTCAGATGGTCAAGCAAAGAAAACGATGTTTGGAGTGCAGATTTGACGGAACCAGCATTGTCTGACATGTTTGTTTTTCTCTTTCATCTGCATGATACAAAAATAGAAGCAAACTTATACATCGATTCTCTGTTGAGCTGATAAATTATCAGACTTTTAAAATTTATCAGCTTTCTTGTCAGCTATGAAATTAATCGGTATTCTACAGAAACCCTGATAAGCTGATAGCTACGAAAACCCACCATAGCAAAAAAAAAAGCTTTTTGGTGAACAAACATTAAAATGGAAAAACAAACATAAAATATGAATTCTCTTTCGGGAAGAGTGAAGGGATCACTTGCATCACGCAATGACTTTAATTGCACTCTCCTTTGTTTTTTTTAAAACTGCTTCACTTTTATCTTCGTCATCACTCATGAGTAACAACGGCAACAATTCTTCTTCCATTTTTTTTTAATTTTTAGTAATTATTAATAATTTAACAACTTTCTTAAAACAATAAAATTATTGAAGTTTTTTTATTTCTTGCGCGCTCGAAAAGTAAACAAAAATCAATTGTCAGCTGCTTTTACGAAGCTGATAAATTTGTCATAAAAAGAGCTTTTATTTTAGTATGAGAATACCAAAAGCTGATAGTTATCATAAACTTGGTAATTTATCAGCTATGTTGAATTTATCAGCTCGACAGAATCGATTTGTTAACATGTGTGGTCAATGAAGATGAATATATTTTTGAAAATATTTCGCCCGTCATTCACAGTAATGCATCAATAATTAACAGTTGTTCAAGTTGTTCAAAACAGGCTAAAGGGCTAAAGAAAAATTCAAAACGCGTGCACATTTCGCGTTTTTTCCAAAAAAAACCGCCATTTTTCCGCGTTTTGCAAGGTCAAAAAGTGCTAAATCTAGCCCAAAAGAGCTAAATTGGCATCACTGCCCAAAAGTTCAGTAAATGAGAGCCAGAGCGTACATTTTGACAGTTCGATGTTAGGGGTCTTGCAAGTGTTGGTTGGAGAAATTTTAACCAACAAAAATTTGCAAGATAGAACAGCTGTTTGAAATCAGCGGTTTTATGTAAACAAAAATGAAAAGTAAATTAACAACAGGAGAAATAAGTACAAATGAGTTTTTAAATATTTTATTTAATATATCACTGAAATTTAGAAAGAAAATGGAAAGCTATAATCTCCAGTGGCATTCAGCAAATTCTGCTGAGCCGGCGACGTCAGAATTGGACCACTGTGGCAGTAGATATTAGGGTAACCATTCAATTAATAATTATTCAGTTAATCGATTAATCGTGTTATAAAATTAACCGAACACGATCGTAACCAATTTACGATTAACCGATTAATCAAAAAATCCGCTTAAATTGTTACCCTAGTAAATATGTAAAGTATCTACAAGTCAAAATATGTATATGGGTAATTGTACGTAAATTGTGACATTGTTATATCTTGCTCAACAATAATAGCAAGATGGTATAGTAGTGTTGATGTTGAATTAACAATACATCTTACTTTTGGGCAAATTGTCATAGAGTAAAATCGTTCTTACTCTCAAAAGTAGATTCTTGCAAATTGTTACTATTCAATTACTCGAAAATTTGTGAAAATTTTTAGTGAATCGTGTTCGTTTAGTAAATGAGAGCCAGAGAGCGACAATTTTGACAGTTCGATGTTAGAGACCAAGGTACAATAAACTAGGTCTGTCTGCGTACTTTTCCAGTAAAAAATATCCAGTAACTATTTTGAGAAAGTAAGATAGATTTTACTCTCCCAGAAGAAAATATCACAAAAAGTACACAAACGACAACGAAATACTACTTTGGTATGTAAACAGCTGATTTGTAATGTAAACTTTGGAAGAACCAACAACCGCAGTTTCAAGAAATCATTACAAATCATCAAAGCTGTCTTCTTTTTTTAAAAGAACTGGTGAAAGGTTAATTGCAGAGCATTCAAAATCAATCCCACTTTGGTTGGACATAAAACGGTCAGATTTCAAAGGGAACGCGTATTTTCGTTCAATGCAAACAACATAAAACATAATTTAACTGTCATTATGTAGTACAGTGAAATCTCTCCTAAGCGGGCACCGAAGGGACCATTGAAATGTGTCCGTACAAGAGGGGTGTCCTCTCAAGAGAGAACTGAAAAATTCTATCAGAAAAATTTGTCTAAGATGATGAATTTTCAATTAAAACATCCTTCCATTTCGAAACAAAACAAAGAATTCAATTGGTTTTATTAACTAATAAAACTAAATATGTACAATAGGCCGGGCCAAAAAAAAGTTGAAGGTACTGGATTTGGTTACAACAAAATCATTCTATGGGTCAAGTAGAATAGACACATACAATTTCAGACAAAACAATTAACACTTCGTGTCCCTCAATGTATTTAAAATTTTGGTAAATTATTAGTATTAAATTGGTATTAAATTAGTGCATGTCAAAACGATCAGATTTCAAAGGGAATGCGTATTTTCGTTCAATGCAAACAACATAAAACATAATTTAACTGTCATTATGTAGTACAGTGAAATCTCTCCTAAGCGGGCACCGAAGGGACCATTGAAATGTGTCCGTACAAGAGGGGTGTCCTCTCAAGAGAGAACTGAAAAATTCTATCAGAAAAATTTGTCTAAGATGATGAATTTTCAATTAAAACATCCTTCCATTTCGAAACAAAACAAAGAATTCAATTGGTTTTATTAACTAATAAAACTAAATATGTACAATAGGCCGGGCCAAAAAAAAGTTGAAGGTACTGGATTTGGTTACAACAAAATCATTCTATGGGTCAAGTAGAATAGACACATACAATTTCAGACAAAACAATTAACACTTCGTGTCCCTCAATGTATTTAAAATTTTGGTAAATTATTAGTATTAAATTGGTATTAAATTAGTGCATGTCAAAACGATCAGATTTCAAAGGGAATGCGTATTTTCGTTCAATGCAAACAACATAAAACATAATTTAACTGTCATTATGTAGTACAGTGAAATCTCTCCTAAGCGGGCACCGAAGGGACCATTGAAATGTGTCCGTACAAGAGGGGTGTCCTCTCAAGAGAGAACTGAAAAATTCTATCAGAAAAATTTGTCTAAGATGATGAATTTTCAATTAAAACATCCTTCCATTTCGAAACAAAACAAAGAATTCAATTGGTTTTATTAACTAATAAAACTAAATATGTACAATAGGCCGGGCCAAAAAAAAGTTGAAGGTACTGGATTTGGTTACAACAAAATCATTCTATGGGTCAAGTAGAATAGACACATACAATTTCAGACAAAACAATTAACACTTCGTGTCCCTCAATGTATTTAAAATTTTGGTAAATTAGTGCATGTCAAAACGATCAGATTTCAAAGGAAATGCGTATTTTCGTTCAATGCAAACAACATAAAACATAATTTAACTGTCATTATGTAGTACAGTGAAATCTCTCCTAAGCGGGCACCGAAGGGACCATTGAAATGTGTCCGTACAAGAGGGGTGTCCTCTCAAGAGAGAACTGAAAAATTCTATCAGAAAAATTTGTCTAAGATGATGAATTTTCAATTAAAACATCCTTCCATTTCGAAACAAAACAAAGAATTCAATTGGTTTTATTAACTAATAAAACTAAATATGTACAATAGGCCGGGCCAAAAAAAAAGTTGAAGGTACTGGATTTGGTTACAACAAAATCATTCTATGGGTCAAGTAGAATAGACACATACAATTTCAGACAAAACAATTAACACTTCGTGTCCCTCAATGTATTTAAAATTTTGGTAAATTTTAATATAATTGCGATACATTTTCAAAATTGTAAGAATGGTAAAACGTTGGTTATGTAATATGTGCATCAAAAGTTTTGAAGAACAAAATTATAAGTACGCAATAGATGCAATTTACTTTAATTTTTAAAGAAGAAAACGTACTTTTTTGCTGGTTTTGCTCTTTAAATTTGCAGCAGCACAATTTTGTGAACTTAGAATACAGTTGTATTGTGTTTAACGCAATTATTTTGCCACAAAAACACGAAATGCGGTTGGTGTTGCTTTGTTGGACGTTGTGTACTATGGTCTCAATCTGGTATTATTGAACCCATGTTTTCCACCATCCAATGTTTACTTGCAACCATACCTATGAAGTTAAAAATATTGAGAGAATAAACTACTCTATTCTAATTTGATCTATGGAAATTTCCTTCAGTTGCCAAACTCTACACAAAACAAGTATGCAAAATAGTACAAAAACAAAATGTACAAGAGATTGACAACTAAAACGAAAAGTGATATGAAAAGAATTAAATAAGCTGTTCAAACGAGCGTTTTTTGTCGAATGCGTGTCCGCGTCCGCTCAAGAGAGAGTCCGTTCAAGGGAGAGCGATTGCAATGATTTTCTTACGGCACGTTGCCGGGACCAAGCAACAGTGTCCGTCCATAGGGGTTGTCGGCGCAATGGAGGTGTCCGTTATGGCAGATTTCACTGTATCAATAAACACTATTTCAACTTAGTTCATGTTTTTTTGGTCTCTCATTCTACATCATTTCCCTAGTACCTTTTCGATCAGCTGTGACACAGAAACCCAAAGAGTATGAATATTAAATAAAGAAGAAAATTAACTCAAGGAGTAGAATGCCACCAAAGAAAACAAGTGAAGCGTCTCGTTTCTCTGCCCTCTCTCTTCATTGAATATTTCAATACACGAGCAGTTTTCTGATGTTGGTGCTGATTCCAAGCATGTTTTAGTCCGTTTAAGTGAATACTGTCGACTTCTCTTCTACGAGGGTTGCCAAATTGCGCCGGATTTTTCTTCTGTACTTGTACATCATTTTTAAGAGAAACGCCGGTCTGCTCACTCAAAAGACCGAAAAAATTAAGCGGAATCAGTGTTGCCAGGTTGGCATTTTTAGTGCAATTCTGGCACTTTTTTTGGCTCTGAACATTTTTTTCGAAAAATATGCTAAATGCAATTGCATTTTTCTAGAATTTATGGACATAAATTAACATTTATTTGCAATAAAGAATTATAACATAACTAGAATTATCTAGCGGTTGGATGTCAAATATGTATGTAAAATTCGTAATTGCAAAGCGTGTTTATCTAGACATTTTTGTAAGCAAATTCATAAAAAATGAACGGCCGATTTCACCATGTTCAGTTATCATTCAGTTAGAGCTAACGAACAGTTTTAGCTGTCAGTTTGTATGCAATTTATAATTTGTAACTGTCAGTTAGCTTTAACTTTGGCGAAATTTGGCGTAAGGGGATTAAACTATACTTCGATGAATAGAAAACATCTCTGAATCACAAAAAAAAAATAAATATTGGCCTTCCACAGATTTTAGCACCTGCGAGAACATATCTTTATGACGGATATCCTGGAGGCACTACAGAAGTTCCTGTTTAAATACAACTGCCAAACAATGGATAACCGATAGTAACAAGACCGGGCAAAGGACGCAAAGTCCACAACTATTTTGTAGACCTTAAATTTACCATAGGTGGCAAAGTCTGTGGTGGTTGTGCCTCCTTTCTGCAACTGTGGTGCAATTAAATATCTAGATATCAATGGTAGTCATTTAAAGTATGAAGCATCTACGAATGTCGGCAAATTGTGCCATGTATCATAGAGTAATACTTAAGAGTTTCCATTACTCTCTTCGATGCCTCTTCATGACGACAAGGTAGTAGGCCATTTCATCGAGTTTTATGTGCTGCTGTATTTTACCAATTTTACACTTTCGTTGGACAGAAATCAAAGGGAATGCGTATTTTCGTTCAATGCAAACAACATAATACATAATTTAGCTGTCATTAGTATCAAATACACTATTTAAAATTAGTTCCTGTCTTCTTTGTTCTCTCATTATCCATCATCGGCCTAGTACCTTTTCGATCAGCTGTGCCATAGAAACCCCTGCATCTATCTACGATAAAACTCAATCACAGACCCTTAGCCGGTGAGTTACATGCAGAGGGTATGAGATTAATTTCCGCCAGTTGGTATAACGGAAACACTTCTCAATAATGTGAAATATTTTTCAGATTTAAAGGTTGTGCTGGACTTTAGTGCTGAAGCGCCTTGGGTGGAATGTGAAATGAGTAAATTTAATTAAAATTTTCTAATGAATTTTAATGTCCATTTCGCGATACATTTGAACCTAAATTACCTCACTTTTTATGTATTTTCATGGTCAATAAAAATGTTTAATAAAAAGTAAGTGTTTTCCTTTTGTAGAAATATATATTTATTATATATGTATTTTGTTTCAATTAATTTAAATCTGCAACTGTAGAAATTGGCAAATTTAGTAAATAATCATTGTTAATAAACTTACTTGAAAATTATACAAAAATGTGCGCCTCAAAAATAGGCAAAGTTCCAATACATAACAGATAGAATACCAAAATTCCGAGGTAATATTCCGAACATAGAAATTACCTATAGTTTTTGGTATTGTTGCCCATAAAACAAAGAAAATGTCATGTTGCCTATGCCAATAGGTGATATTATACAACATTTATAGGCAGTATTACCAACATTTTTCTTTGTGTGTAAAAAGCAAACTCAAAATAGTATTTTTTTTTAAACTGTTTCTTAACGGACTGAAACTATAACTATACAAAACAAACGATAAAAAAATTATGATTTTTATCGACAATTATACTAAAAAGCCCGTAGTGCTGGAATTTTTGTTCTTTTCTGTTTAGCATTTTTTGTTTTAGCAAATTGCAGTTTTTTAGAATGGTTTTTCAGCTTCTGTCAACCCTAACTGAACAGTAACCCTCTTTTTCGTTTCGTTCGTGCTCTCGCTTCGGGTAGAGTGTAACATACGAATCGATCTCTTACTGGCCGATCGATGCGAACAGAAACGTTCGTCGCTCAGCTACTGAGAATTAGTAAGTGGGCAAATTAAGCAGAGTTCATAAAAAATGTCTTTATTTTTGTTGTTGCCTTAGATATTTCGTCACAGGCACTACCATAGAGTAATGACGTATAAAGACGCCAACTCTCTCAGTAGAGTGATGCCGTTTGGTGTGTTGCAGATGAGCAGTTGAATGTTGGAAAGTATTGCTTTAATAATATCAGATAGAAGCAATGGCTCAAACCATCCAACAATAAATCAGCAACGGCATTACGATTTGTGCGTTAAAATTTTTAAATACACCAAAAATATGTACTAACAATAAAATATAACAAAAGACGTCCAAAAAACGTTTAAATTGCACAGGGTTTCATCAAACTATATGAATAATTTCAGTCCATAAATTTTGTATTTCCACCTGGTGTAAGTCAATTTACGTCTAATAACTCTCTATCGCACCGACCGCACCACGAATAGTGTGAAAGGAAATGTCATGCGAAAAATGGCAGCTCCATACGTCATTACTCTATGGGCGAAACATTAACGAGGTAGGGAGAAGAGGATACGGCACTCATTTGTGTGCATATGCGTATGCATTAATATGTGTACATGCCAAATAAAATTAATCTTTATGTATTTTGTTCAACAATGCTTATAAAATGAAATAATAAAAACTTCGCGTCACTTTTGTCGTTTTGGTAGTTTATAAAACGTTACAACTGTTCGGTGACTACCTGCGCTGAGTTACGTTATTTAATGGGTAGTTTATAAAACACAGCGCAACGTTTTTGATCACTTCAACTGTCAAATTGAACACCCACAGTTCTTCACGTTAGTTGAAGAAATGACATATTTATTGCTTATAAGTAGTTGACAATAAGTGCGTTCGTTTACCAGCAAATTGTTGCTAGTTTTCCGTTTCTTTTACTCCAAAAAGCCAGCAAAAGAGAGCTAGAAAAT
Organism: Phaonia tiefii; assembly: GCA_963931995.1. NCBI lineage: Eukaryota > Metazoa > Arthropoda > Insecta > Diptera > Muscidae > Phaonia > Phaonia tiefii. The sequence goes on along the minus strand of OZ008371.1, from coordinate 79,050,121 downwards.
GTAAATTTTGACAGTTCGATGTTAGAGAGTAGAACAGCTGTTCAAAATCGGTTGTTTTGTAAACAAAGCAAATGAAAAATAAATTATCAAAGACAAGTACGTAGAATCATGTTTTTTTTTCTTGTTTTCTTTAATATTGTTACGAATTTCCTTATTCGACCTTTTTGCGTTGTTTTATTCCCAATAATAAAACAAGGTTCGTTTTAAATTACGATAATTACAACGGTTTAACTTCCTTTTATTTTACTTATATAGTACAACAGTTTACTTTATTTATAACACTTTAACAAGTTTTGTATTTTACTATCAATTCGCTTAACTGTGTCCCGAAGACGGCACTAACTGGTGTTCGGGCAGTGGTATCCTGGGTGGCCGATCGGTATGCTAGACGGAATTTTGGTATGCGTTCGCCCCAGAATTTTCTATCCTTACTGACGATCTTGCTCAAATATTCTTCAAGAGCCTGATTAAATTTCTCTACCGTGCCGTCAGTCCGAGGGCGCACTGATGTCGTTCTTATACCACGAATTCCATTCCTCTCGAATATTTCTCTCAAGATGGCAGATTCAAAATTCCTACCCTGCTCCGAATGCAGTTCTAAAGGGACACCAAAACGACTTATCCAGTTGTTCACGATAGCTTTGCTTATTGTTTTCGCTTCTTTATTCGGAATAGCGTACACCTCGGGCCATTTACTGAAGCAGTCCATAACGACTAGGGCATAATGGTTCCCAGAGCTACTTGTTGGATATGGGCCAGCTATACTCATGGATATTCGCTCGAAAGGAGCACTTGGGCTCTCCTGATGTCTCTGTCCGCAGCTCTTCCGCGTTGGTCCTTTAGTTGTCAAGCACTGAGTGCAGCCTGCAATCCACTCGGATACAGCTTTTTGACGACCAACCCTATAGAAACGTTCACTTAGTTTCTCCATAGTTTTGCCTTTACCGAGGTGCCTACCACTCGGACCATTATGAGATTCTGCAATTATCTCTTTCACTTTCAAGGCAGGTACCACAATTAGATTTTTCTCCGTTTTTCCATCTTCACTTTCCCATACACGGTATAGACAGCCATCTAGCAATCTCACGCTATACCACTGGACCCAATATGATTTTAAAACGGGGCTTTCTGAAGCGATTTAATTCCGCGTTAATTGTCTATCCTCTTCCTTTGCCAAAATAATTTTTGCCAATACAGGATCACTTCTCTGTGCCGTGAAACACTCGTCGTCCGATTCAATTCTCAGGGATCGGACGTCAACAATTTGCTCTTTTATCTCAGTCTTAGAATCCTGCTTACGCTAGACTACATGTGGACGGTCATTTACTCGTCCGGTATCGGCCGCTATCGCTGGAGATCTTGACCGTTTTCGTGGCTCTCTGCAGTTTCGTGCAATATGACCAGGTTTGCCATGATTGCCACCTTTCAATTTTGTTGCTTGCCATAGCGCTTTCGTGAGAATCCGAATCATTTCTTTCAGTTCGCTAACGGCGCCTTTCAAATCTTTTGATTTGCCTTCCGGAAACAACCCTTGCCGTCTCATTCGCCAAAGCAAATGAAACTGTTTCCACAAATGCCCCTAACAAATGCCTCTATCTTAAATTGCTCTAAGAAAGTTTGGGGTTCTCTAGGATATGCCATCAACACCAAGCGTTCCACATCGGTTGCGAAGTCCTGAAGTGTTTCATTATGCTTTTGCACTCGGCCTCTTAATTCCATGCGATATAAATCCTTCTTGTGATCGCCACCATACTTGCGTTGTAACGCAGCCAGTATATCCTCGTAGTTGTTTCTGGCACTAACGGGAATGCTCTGAAGGACTTCTGCTGCACTGCCTTTGAGTGCTAAAATTAGCTCTACTGCTTTGTCGTTGCTGTTCCACAAGTTCTTAGTTGCGACCATTTCGAATTGGAATTTGAAAACTTCGAATGGTGTAGAGCCATCGAAACTGGGAGCTTTCAATCTACTAGAGCCTTAAGAAAATACTCGCACTGGACCCTCTTGCAACTGAAGTTCACTCATTTTCCTTTGCAATTCGCTTACATCATTTTTTAGTTCCCGTTCGACTTCCTCGAACTTATGTTCGACTTCTTCAATCTTCTGCCCCATTTCCTCGATTTTTTCTTCAACCTTTTCGAATTTATCGTTCACTTGAATCTCCATATTGCCCACAACTTCAGAGATTTCTTGCAGTTTCTCATTTGTGGCATTTGATGTTTCCTGAATAATTCTAGAATTCTCGCTTAATTTATCGTCCATAATTCTAGAATTCTCGCCAAAATTTCTTTTCAAGTTTTTCGTCCATAATTCTAGAATTCTCACCAAATTTCGCATTCATAATTCTAGAATTTTCACCAAATTTCTCGTCCAGCTTCGCCTTAATAATTCTAGGGTTTTCGTTAAATTTTTCCATCATGGCTGCAAACATTGTCGAAACATCCATATTACCAGTTGCTTCCTTTACAGATACCTCCATTTCTTCTTTACACTCAAACTGGTATATGTCAATGTCAATGTTTCGGAGCTTGAATTCTTCTATTAATCGCCTCTGCAGCTCTACCTTATTACCAGCTGTCGGTTGATCCAATTTACTCAACTCCTTTTTTAGTTGTTCAACTTTGAGATCTTCAAACTTCATCGTTGTCCTTAAGTCGTAATCCCACTTCTGACACCAATGCTACGAATTTCCTTATTCGTCCTTTTTGCGTTGTTTTATTCCCAATAATAACACAAGGTTCGTTTTCAATTACGATAATTACAACGGTTTAACTTCCTTTTATTTTACTTATATAGTACAACAGTTTACTTTATTTATAACTCTTTAACAAGTCTTGTATTTTACTATTAATTCGCGTTGCTCACTTTACGGGGTTTAATCACAAACTGAACTCTCCATTCCAAAGACCTCAGCTATTTATACCAACTCACTATACTCAAATGAAGGTAGATCTAGCGAATTCAAGAACCTTCTAGACGTTGTTGTTGTTGCTTATCTGTTATTTACATACTGTTAGTAGAGTCAGCTTTTACTTATTCGTAACAAAACAAACATAAACTCATCGGCTGTTTTCTTGCAATTTTTTGTTGGATGCTGTTCGTTTACTTTTTCTGTAAATTTTCAAAAAGAGCGTAAAATCTTTCTTACTCTCTCAAACTACAATCTTTCAAATTTTTGTTGGGAAAGTAAACGAACACAACTAATTTTGACTGAAATGCATTCGACGGATAGAGCTCACATTTTTTTAAATAATTCAAAATTATATTGTTTACGCACGAAATTCTTAGTTACAATAATAAAATTAGAAATGGAACGCTCAAATAAATAATGCGTTGCAAAACTATTATAATTATATTTAAAAATTATAGACATCAGTTGATGTTGACAATAATAAACAAAAGAACCAATACATTACAATCAATACATACAGCCAAATGACATGTGTTATTGAAAAGACAACTAAGACAAATATAGATGGGGAAATTTATTGGACATTGAACCCCAAAATAACATACAGTGTGTCACAAAAATAAGTATACACGCTGTAATTTCGACGAATATGATATTTGGTCGTACTTTGCTCTTTCGCACTTCAGTCACCACTCGCTACGATATTCGTTACAAAAGCAACAATTTCAACCGTTCAATATGATCATGTTAATATCTGTGGCGAGATTTCTTAGAAAATTCCAATATTGTGGTCACAAAAGTAAGTATGCGACAAGTGGTTATCCATCCGGTAATTGACTTTAATCAAGGAAGTTTCTCTTTTTATGGATTCAGACGAATATGTACAAGCTATAAACTCCACAAAATATGTCTGAGTAATTAAAATCAATTTTTGCTGCTTAGGCACAACGATGATTTGAAGGATCTGATAATAAAATTGTACAAAGATAATAATTCTCTAAGAAAAATTGACAGCATTGTAGACAAAAGTGGTGCTACTCTATAAAAAGTACTAGAAAACTTTAAGTCTGAGGGCTCCACGAAAAATAAGCCGTGTTCGGAACACCCGAAAATGTTTAACAGCCAAGAAGAAAAGATTATAGTAAGAAAAGTTACGGCAAACCCAATGAAAGGTGCACCAAAAATATAAGCAGAAATTGAAAATGAATCGTGCCATTCAGAAACTATTCGCCGTGTGTTGCACATACCTAGATATCGTGGCTGAAGTATTAGAAACTCGCGATTCATTAGTCACATAAACCGTCAAAAGAGAGTAAATTTCACAAAAGGGTATATAAACCACCCCAAAAAACTTCTGGAACACTATTATTATTTCTGGTGAGAAAAAAATAAATCTTCATGGAGCTGATGGCCGTGATAAAGTTTAGAGAAAGAACAATTCCGAAATTGAGTCAAAAACAATGTCTGTACTGTAAATGACGGCATCTCGGGTGGAAAACTTGTATTTATTGACGGAATTGTGAACAAGTATTTATACCTCAATATTCTGGAAAACAATTTGCAAGAAAGCACCATAGAATTAGGACACTTTCATATTTCAACATGACAATGATCCGAAGCATACGTTTCTCATTGTGAAGGAATCGCTGTTGTATCACACAAAACAACTTAAAACTCCTCCTCAATCGGCAGATGTCAATCTCATAGAGTCCCTTTGGGATCACATTGATCGCCAAATACGAAAACGGGATATAAAAGGGAGAGATGATCTCAAAAATTTTACTGTGGAATAATTGTTGAAAATTCCAAGTTCTGTGACCCCACAGTTGGTAGATTTAATGCAATCACGACTTCATGAAATTATAAAATATAGAGGATACCCTACTAAATATTGATTTCTTAAAATATGGTAAATGAATCACATGCATCTTTAATACAAATCAAAATATCATACGTACTGCATACTAACTTTTGTGATGCCAATTTCGTTCCTTTCAAGCTTTATCCCTCACAGTTAAATACATACACGAATCCCACTTTTTTTAAATTAATATTGAATACTTCATTCGTTTGTTTTTTGGAATAAACATATGTATTTTGTTGGACTTTTTCTAATCTATAATTGTATATTTTAGTTTGGCAACTCTATAAACCACAAATTTCAGTGACAGCTGTCGTAAGGGAACGCAAGCGCAACGTGATGTATAAACTAACATTTTTTTACTTTGGCGTTCGCGTTCGCTTTTGCGTTTACGTTCACTTTCGGGACTTTTAGAATACTACCCCTAAATATTCGCGGCACTTAAAGAGGTGCTCGCTGTAAATATTTACCTATTCTTACGCTCAACACATATCAATGCTCAATAGACCGTTTGCCGAGTTTTTACGAAGTAAAGCGTCTCAAGTGACCACGCGAACCGAGCGAGCGAAAAAACGCTCTTCGGTTGAGCGAAGAGCAAGCCAAAGAAGAACGAAGTTTAAGGGTTTTTGCGCGACAGTTTCGCACGTCAGTTGAAGAGTGGTTTTTTCTGACAACAAGCTCGAGAGAGACCAATTATTACGAGCGCAGAGTAATAGTGTAAATGTGAATTTTTTTGGGTGAATATCCGAGAACCAAGTGGGTCTAAAAAAACAAACTTAAAAAACTTAAGAACACCAAAAATTAAAAAAATAGATCAACACAAAATGTGTCTACCTAGGGTCATCTAGCAACAGGCATCTGTGGGTACTCAAATGAAAAATATTCTTCCCACGAATTAAATTTAGAAAATAATATTGTTACGAATAAGTAAAAGCTTTTGCGTGATGTCAATGACTCTACTAACAGTATGTAAATAACAGGCGGTTAGTGCTGCGCCTGAAAGTATGCATTGTAACAACGTACCAGCTCGCTAAATCAGTAGCATTAATTCACCTCAGTAAAGATAACTCTCCGCCATTCGAGATTGTTCTACAAAGATAAGCAACAACAACGTCTAGAAGGTTCTTGAATTCGCTAGATCTACCTTCATTTGAGTATAGTGAGTTGGTATAAATAGCTGAGGTCTTTGGAATGGAGAGTTCAGTTTGTGATTAAACCCCGTAAAGTGAGCAACGCGAATTAATAGTAAAATATAAGAATTATTAAAGTGGTGTAAAAAAGTAAACTGTTGTACTTTATAAGTAAAATAAAAGGAAGTGATACCGTTGTAATTATCGTAATTGTAAACGAACCTCGTGTTATTATTGGGAATAAAACAACGCAAAAAGGACGAATAAGGAAATTCGTAACATTGGTGTCAGAAGTGGGATTACGAATCAAGGACAACGATGAAGTTTGAAGATCTCAAAGTTGAACAACTAAAAAAGGAGTTGAGTAAATTGGATCAACCGACAGCTGGTAATAAGGTAGAGCTGCAGAGGCGATTAATAGACGAATTCAAGCGCCGAAACATTGACATTGACAAACACCAGTTTGAATGCAAAGAAGAAATGGAGATATCTGCAAATGAAGCAACTGGTAATGCAGATGTTTCTACAATGTTTGCGGCCATGATGGAAAAGTTTGCAAAATTGGACGAAAACTAGAATTATTAACGTGAAGCTGGACGAGAATTCTAGAATTGTGGACGAGAAATTGAGCGAAAATTCTCGAATAATTAACGACAAACTGAATGAGAAATTTGGTGAGAATTCTAGAATTATGAACAAGAAATTAAGCGAGAATTCTAGAATTATTCAGGAAACATCAAATGAGAAACTGCAAGAAATCTCCGAAGTTGTGGGCAATATGGAGATTCAAGTGAACGATCAATTCGAAAAGGTTGAACATAAGTTCGGGGAAATGGGGCATAAGATTGAAGAAGTCGAACATAAGTTCGAGGAAGTCAAACATAAGTTCGAGGAAGTCGAACGGGAACTAAAAACTGATGTAAGCGAATTGCAAAGGAAAATGAGTCAACTTCAGTTGCAAGAGGGTCCAGTGCGAGTATTTTCTGAAGGCTCTAGTAGATTGAAAGCTCCCAGTTTCGATGGCTCTACACCATTCGACGTTTTCAAATTCCAATTCGAAATGGTTGCAATTAAGATCATGTGGAACAGCAACGATAAAGCAGTAGAGTTAATTTTAACACTGAAAGGCACCGCAGCAGAAGTCCTTCAGAGCATTCCCGTCAGTGCCAGAAACAACTACGAGGATATACTGGCTGCGTTACAACGCAAGTATGGTGGCGATCACAAGAAGGATTTATATCGCATGGAATTAAGAGGCCGAGTGCAAAAGCATAATGAAACACTTCAGGACTTCGCAACCGATGTGGAAAGCTTGGTGTTGATAGCATATCCTAGAGAACCCCAAACTTTCTTAGAGCAATTTAAGATAGAGGCATTTGTTAGGGGCATTAACGATCCTGACGTTAGATATTCGGTGTGTGCCTCACAAAAAGCTACATTTGTGGAAACAGTTTCATTTGCTTTGGCGAATGAGACAGCGAGGGTTGTTTCCAGTCAACAGACACATCAAGTGCGAACGGTAGAAACGGAAGGCGAATCAAAAGATTTGAAAGACGCCGTTAGCGAACTGAAAGAAGTGATTCGGATTCTCACGAAAGCGCTATGGCAAGCAACAAAATTGAAAGGTGGCAATCATGGCAAACCTGGTCATATTGCACGAAACTGCAGAGAGCCACGAAAACGGTCAAGATCACCAGCGATAACGGCCGATACCGGACGAGTAAATGACCGTCCACATGTAATCGAGCGTAAGCAGGATTCTAAGGCTGAGATAAAAGAGCAAATTCTTGACGTCCGATCCCTGAGAATTGAATCGGACGACGAGTGGTTCACGGCACAGAGAAGTGATCCTGTATTGGCAAAAATTATTTTGGCAAAGGAAGAGGATAGACAATTAACGCGGAATGAAATCGCTTCAGAAAGCTCCGTTTTAAAATCATATTGGGCCCAGTGGAATAGCCTGAGATTGCTAGATGGCTGTCTATACCGTGTATGGGAAAGTGAAGATGGAAAAACGGAGAAAAATCTAATTGTGGTACCTGCCTTGAAAGTGAAAGAGATAATTGCAGAATCTCATAATGGTCCGAGTGGTAGGCACCTCGGAAAAGGCAAAACTATGGAGAAACTAAGGGAACGTTTCTATTGGGTTGGTCGTCAAAAAGCTGTATCCGAGTGGATTGCAGGCTGCACCCAGTGCTTGACAACTCAAGGACCAACGCGGAGGAGTTGCGAACAGAGACATCAGGAGAGCCCAAGTGCTCCCTTCGAGCGAATATCCATGAGTGTGGCTGGTCCATATGAGGCGCTAAGCGCATTAGTGGCCTAACACACACCACTGTCGAACTGAGAAAAATGCACATAAAGTTTTGAGGCATTTTAGTTTATTCTTACTGCATTCAATTCTGTTCCGATGGATTACATTTTTGTATCAGGTATATCAAATATTATTCATATCAAGATTAATTGATTTTTTAGCAATTATTTTGCCCAGAAGAGAAAAAAATGTGGGATAGGCTACTATTGCACATAGTTATTCTAAAAATTGTTCAATTACAACTGTAGTTAGGCCGCAAGGTACTTGGTAATTTTTAAACAAAACACTTAATTTCGTGCAAACAAAAAAAGATTTATTAATTCAGTTAATTAGAGATTATATAAAAGGCACAACATATTTTTTAGAAATTATATGACGAATATGTGACGAAAAATACATATTGCAGTATTACAATTTATTTAGTTACATTGCGTCATCGTTTAATGGAATACAAATATCATTTCCTGTGTTTTCTGACGTTATTAGTTCCTGATAAAAATTATGATATATTGGAGGTGTAAAAGGATGAAGTTGAATTAGATCTCTCTTTTTGTCCATGCTTATCTCATTCCCTTGTGTATAAAGGGTATCCATTGTTGTATTTCGCTGACTTGTGCGTTTCTTTATGTTCAAAATATTGAATTCAACGGTTTCATCCTTACAATATTTATATTTGATTGTAAACGGATTTTCGTTTTCAAATCGGAGCCTCTGGATTTTTAACCATTCCACTTTTATATTTCCCACAGATTTGGTTCTTCTAACAACATTGGTTTCTAACTTCCGAGTAGACTAAAATTCAGTTGTAGTCATTGGAATAACGACAAAAGGTTGCTTTTTTCGGGCACTTTTTATCACTTGGTGCCAGTCATCTGGAATAAAAATATTTGGGTAATTTTTTTTTGATTTTTCTATAAGGCCAAAATCCTGATCACATGGTAAGTAAGAATGGCCGCTGCACAAAAACTTATGATCGATTTCAGTCACTATAAAGTCTGAGTGGTTTACTATAAAACCACATATCAAAGACATTTTTATATTTCTATTCTGGCCCCACATTGGTCAGAATACATTATTAATTTTTTGGTTTTTACAAATTTTTTTACGAAATGAAGTATGCAGGATCCAATTTCTTGTGGGCCTCTTGAAGCCACAGATTCGTTCCACGTGTACATTATCGCATCTCCCGTTGCCAGATTATGAACTCCAAGACAGTAAGTCCAAGCTGACGTTTGTAATAGCACATACCTGTTGATAGCTGTGGAGTGGCTAGAGTCTTCATGAGGTCGAAAGCGATTGAAGTGACATCTGAACTATTATTTTTGGCAAAATTAGAATCAAATTTCATACCATTTCTTGCATTGTCAGCTTTCTTCTGATGAAGCTCCTTTTCTTGAATTAGATCTTGTTTTATTTGTTCATCTTCACATGCCTGTATTTTTATTTTATACGAATCACAACGTTTGCATGAATCTGTGATTGGTGGATGGAACTTTAAGTTGAATAGACTGTCAAAAGTTCTTCTAAATACCCACAACGAAACACAATTTCCAGCACCTTCTTCCTTTTTATATATATTATACATGGTGGTAATATTCAAATTTGGTGCCAGATACTGTGTATTAAGGTTCTTATTCCTGGCATAGTGATAGGGTGATCAATTATTCGGGTTTTTGCGAAAACCGGGTTTCGAATTATTCGAAAAATGGCATTTAAAAAAAAACGGGTGCCTTTTTTGAAATTCAGAAAAAACCGGATAATCCGGGTTTTTAACGTATGCCAAATAACAAATTAAAACACAATTTTTGCAAAAAAAAATTTTATTAAAAAATAACAGAAAACAATTCAATTATACTTATAAAAAGTAAACTTTTAGTTTAATTATAATTACAATGCAAAACATTACTGAGATCAGTTTGTTATTTTAACAAAGACAAACAAAACATAACAATTCATTTGTAAATACTTGATTATATATAAATATATTTAATTTAATCTTGAGTTTTCCATAAAGTAACATTTAAGAAACAAGATACAATTTAAGTGCTTGGGTGTATACCTATTTTTTTCTTTGGTTTTTATAAAACTTGGCATTGAAAATGCCCTTTCACTCTATGTACTAGTTGGACTTATTGTGTACAAGTCGTTTAATAATCTGTCAAGGTTTTCAGTCCTTTTGCCGCTCTTATCCATATATAAAAAATCTTCCAAAAAAAATTTTTTGTAGATTTTTTAATGGTAGTTTTAGGATTTTGAACGTTTTTTTATAGCGTTATTTAGTTCTGTTTCTATAGTATCTTCAGTGGCATCAACGATCATTTCGTCATTTGAATCTGTAAACGAATCATGTTCTTCAGTAAATAATCGTGAATACAAAATGGTTGCCAACTCTTTTGTTTAATTTTTACTTGAATATTTTAGAAATGCGTCACTAATTGGGAGTTTACTCGTACTTAAATACAAAATGAGAGTATTCAGTGTTTGAACACGTCTTTCTGATATACGTCTTTTTAGAATTTCATATAAATTAACTGATAATTGGTTTTGAATTGTTGAAAAGTGTTTAACCCTGCTGTTAGATTAGAAAAAACTTACGAATCTTAGATTGAGGGACCATTTGGTCCATACTGCAATTTTCATCCAAAATAATAATTTTATCTTATTCTTTGTAACTATTTTGGTTCAAAAATTTCTAAAGCAAGTATTTGACATATCAAAAACATCCGCTAACATATCAAAAACATCTTCTAAATATTTGACATGAATTTACATTCGCTTGGTAATGAAAAAACTTACGAATCTTAGATTGAGGGACCATTTGGTCCATACTGGAATTTTCATCCAAAATAATAATTTTATCTTATCCTTTGTAACTATTTTGGTTCAATAATTTCTAAAGCAAGTATTTGACATATCAAAAACATCTTCTAAATATTTGACATGAATTTACATTCGCTTGGTAATGAAAAAATGTACTATTGACCAAATGGTCCTCTAATCTAAGATTCGTCATTTTGTATTTTTCTCAGTCCTGAATAAAGTTAGAAAATTTAATTTTCGCACATAACATTGTTTTATTAAAAGACCCCATTAGCAGAAAAATTTAGTCAGTATATATCACCGTTCCAAAGTTACAAGGGAAAACAGAAAAAATTTGGACCAAATGGTCCTAATCTAACAGCAGGGTTAAGTAAAAATTTAAAAATACCTTCAGCATCAGCTAAAGTCGAAGAGTTTGCAGAAAGTTTTTGTATAGACATTTCCAAAGGTTTAAGGGTGTCACTAAGCACAGACAAAGTTGCGATATCATTTTCACTAAATGGTGTCAGTCCTAAGTCCAATAAAGTATGATTCACACATTTGTGCAATTTTAAAAATTGAGAAACCATATTGGCCGTAGAATTCCAGCGGTGCTTAACATCATGGATAAGTTTAAGCTCCTTATTAAATTGGTATTTTACAAACATTTGTAATTTCTTTTGCTTTTCAGCCGACTTATTAAACATTGAAACGCATTTTCTAACACGTTTTATAATAGAGCTTACATTATCATTTAAAGTCGTGTATCCATCTACAAAGTCGAAATAATTATTTGTAGCATTATCGTTATCATATTCTTCATCGTCGTTAGTATCCTCTTCACTGCCAATTTCGTTATTGTTGACCACATTGCAGTTCTTTTTGTAAAAGCTCTCAACAACACAGAGATGAATGAGGTGATTTATGCAGAGCTGCGACTCTGAATCAATACTTCGGCCGTATTTCGCCATGACCCCTGCACCATCATGGGTCGATGCTACTATGTCATGCTGCATATCTAAGCCAAATTCTTCCAACTTTCGTTTGATGACTTGTTCCACGTTAACAGCTGTGCCTTTTAATTTCATCTCCTCCAAACCGAGGTTAAAAACTTCAAACAATTTGCTTTCGGGATCAAGTGTTCGCATAGTAACATTTATGTATTTTATGTAAGATATATCCGACCATTCATCGACCACAATAGAGAAGCGCTGCTTTTTTTGCTTTAAGTAAATCAATTTTTTCTTTAACTCATGCTTTTTGTATAGATAGAAATCATATATTTTCTCCCATATTGTAGTCTCAGAAGCCGGCATCTTGAATTGTTTTGATTGTAAATAAGCCAGCACCGCTCTAGATTTTTTTAGTGCACGCACAGAAAGTCCATCCTCAGCAAAACAGCGGGAAAAAATCTCACCAATAGTTTCTTTTCTGGAATCGTATTTAAGCATAGAACAATTTTCAACTGGTTTAACGGATCCAGTTGACGTTGTGGTCTGCTTTGGTTGTTGCGTCAATTTTATGTACACTCCTCAAATGGTTCAGTAGAGCAGAGGTCGAGGAACCCCTGCAACCTAATTGCTTGGGACATTGCCGGCATCTAGCTTTATCCTTTCCGTCTCGATCAAAATATTTCCATACAGAAGACATCTACATCTTACACCGTTGTAAGACAGCACAATATTTCATTATAAACCAAAAAACTTACCTGCTCAATGTTAGGTCAAACAATTTATTCACTATTTTAACTTTAATAAAAGAAATATAGCTCTGCTTTTAAATTTTGCTGTTTGGCATGTATCAATTTATTTGTAAGAATGTGAATGGAAAGGAAAACATGAAAAAACTGATGTTTGTAATAGTTACCAGATTTATAAAACTAACAATCAGGTTGTTCGGCCGAAACACTGGAAAAAAAAACATGTACGAGTACGCATTTAACACAATTATGAATAAAATTAAATTAAAAAATTCGACAAAAAAAATAACCGGATTATTCGATATTCGAAAAACAGGGATTTAAAAAAAACCGACGGTTTTTATGAGTGAAAAAAACCGAGTAGCCGGTTTCTGAAAACCGAACTGATCACCCTACATAGTGACTATAATATTTGGGAAATTTGTTTATGAATTTTTTAATGGCTTCAATTTTAGATGTTGGTGTTTTGGTAGCAGGAGTAAATTGACCTCGTCTACCAGATGGAGGTGGATTTCCGAGTGGTTTATTTTTTAAGACTGTTTATCCTGCCATCCGAAATCAGGAAGGTTTTTTTAAATAATGTTTTACAAACTATAATTTGTTTTCCCGATGAATCTGGTAGATGGTAAACCCGTGAATACATGCGTCGACACTCTCCTTTTTTTTTTATTATCTATCCTTTTTTTGTTGTAACGCTGACTAGTGCACACAGGTATGAAGTTTGCAAATCAAAATTTCCAATTTTATAATACCTATCGAATAACTTTTGACGTAGAATACGTCTTACCTTACGGTATGAGGAGTCATGTCAGGTTTTTATTGTTGTAATCTTTATTTCATTGAATTTGAGGAAACGGCTAGATGAATTTTTTTTAAATTTTTTTTGTAGGTAAATGAAGATGTTATCTTTCGTTTGATATACATTTCATATCGGTTGATATATTTCTAGTATTTTAATTTCTCAAATGAAAATTGTTTAAACACATACACTCAAACATATGTGTGGTGTTTGGTTGAGTGTTTTTGGTTGCTCAACATTGCTTAGGAACATGTATCTAGTAAAAAATGAAACGAACAGCAAGCTAATGTTGCTTGGCAACATGTATCTAGTAAAAAGTGAAACAAACAGTAAGCTAACGTAATAAAGCTTTTTTGCGAAAGCTTCAATAAAGCTGTTGTAACATTAATTTTGAATTGTAAAGCGTAAAGCTTTCACACAACGCTCGAATGCTAATGCGAAGACTCGATAAGGTAAACCTTTTTTAATATTAGGGCGGCCCTCTCAACATTCGCAGAACTTATTTCAATAAAAATATTAATTAAAATACATAAATTAAATTAAGTTTAAAAAAATTGAACATAATATTTTTTTTTAAACGGACTTGAATCAAATGCCGTTGGTAAATATAAAAATTACAGCAGACAGTTGTCCGAGGCCTTCGGCCACGGACTGTCCCTGCAGGCTGTGTCAGAGACACGGCCATTAAGTTTAACGTAGAATACGCCATCCGATAAGACAGAAAACATATATAACAATAAATGATAAATAATATAAGCAAATGAATTTATTGTTATATATGTTTTCTGTCTTATCGGATGGCGTATTCTACGTTAAACTTAATGGCCGTGTCTCTGACACAGCCTGCAGGGACAGTCCTGACAACTGTCCTGGACAACTGTCTGCTGTAATTTTTTTTTTTTTTTGTTGCTCACCATTAAATTTTTTGTAGCATCGGTTTGTGCAACAACTATCAACAGTTGCATGGTTTTTTGATTCGACTAATACATTTTTGCTGTTGATATAAGCCAAACCTTTATTTCTCTTCATTTTTTTAGTATTTCGTGACCACTTTTTTTCATTTCGGAACCTTTTTCTGCTGGTTAAGTTTTCAGTTGACGACTCTTCTGAGCTAATATCCATTAGAGACAAATTTGTATCTGAAGAAAATTCACGGACCATAGAAATGCTTGGTTCTGAGACATCTGAAATGAGGCACAATACAGAAACAGGGGAACAGATAACGTAAAAAATTTTAGTTGCCATTTAGTTATACACAAAGTTAATAAATTTTATTTTGAAAAATACAATAATTTAACTTACCGGTTATTTCGCAATCCATATGCACTTTCCTATGTAAAACACAAGTTATATATTTTTGAAATCCAACTCTCGTAAGAAAGACAATAACAATACATGTAACATGAAAACAGACGGACGACGCCAACTGTACAATCGAAAAGCAAGTCATTCACAGCGCTGGTTTATGTGGGTTAGGCCACTATTGCATTTCAAAGTAGTAATTTTTTTTAAACTGCAGATAGGCAAAAGTGCTGCCACCTAGCGGATAAAGTTTGTATCTTTTCAAGATTAATTTTTATCGTTAGAAAATGGATTGTAAATATCAAAAATGTGTCTAACTCAATTTTGTTGTCCTTGTGGGTTAGGCCACTAATGCGCTCAGCGCCTCATATACAACAAGTAGCTCTGGGAACCAATATGCCCTAGTCGTTATGGACTACTTCAGTAAATGGCCCGAGGTGTGCGCTATTCCGAATAAAGAAGCGAAAACAATAAGCAAAGCTATCGTGAACAACAGGATACGTCGTTTTGGTGTCCCTTTAGAACTGCATTCGGAGCAGGGAAGGAATTTTGAATCTGCCGTCTTGAAAGAAATATGCGAGAGGAATGAAATTCATGGTATGAGAACGACATCATTGCGCCCTCGGACTGACGGCACGGTAGAGAGATTTAATCAGGCTCTCGAAGAATATTTGTGCAAGGTCGTCAGTAAGGATAGAAAATTCTGGGACGAACGCATACCGAAATTCCTTCTAGCATACCGGTCGGCCACACAGGATACCACTGCCCGAACACCAGCTAGTGCCGTCTTCGGGACGGAGTTAAAGCTCCCTAGAAATTTGGAGTTTGGCAACTGCCTAACATCCGACAGTGGGGAGAATGATGGTATCCCAGGAGAGCTTAGCGAACTTCACGAGTTTGTTCGCAACAAAATAAAGATGGTCAGTAACAAAATGAAAGCCAGGTACGACCGAGCTGTTTTACTGTTCAACCCACAGCGCAAGAAAGGTTTATCTCCAAAACTGCGGACTCACTGGGAAGGCCCTTACAAGGTTGTCAAACAAAAGTCCAAGAGCTAAAATGAAAGTCGTGCATTTGGAAAGATTAGGCCTGTATGGAAAACGGTGGGTTGAGCCTGGTCGAGACGAACAGGCTTAAGTGGGGGGCAGTGTTACGAATAAGTAAAAGCTTCTGCGTGCTGTTAATGACTCTACTAACAGTATGTAAATAACAGGCGGTTAGTGCTGCGCCTGAAAGTATGCATTGTAACAACGTACCAGCTCGCTAAACCAGTAGCATGAATTCACCTCAGTAAAGATAACTCTCCGCCATTCGAGATTGTTCTACAAAGATTAGCAACAACAACAATGTCTAGAAGGTTCTTGAATTCGCTAGATCTACCTTCATTGGAGTATGGTGAGTTGGTATAAATAGCGGAGGTCTTTGGAATGGAGAGTTCAGTTTGTGATTAAACCCCGTAAAGTGAGCAACGCGAATTGATAGTAAAATATAAGAATTATTAAAGTGGTGTAAAAAAGTAAACTGTTGTACTTTATAAGTAAAATAAAAGGAAGTGATACCGTTGTAATTATCGTAATTGAAAACGAACCTTGTGTTATTATTGGGAATAAAACAACGCAAAAAGGACGAATAAGGAAATTCGTAACAATATAATATTTGGGTCCTTATAATAGGTAAACGGGTATTAGTTATAAAAGTGCAAGTGCGGGTGTGAATTGCAAGGGATTTTCAATTATAACGTATTTGTGGATGTACCAACTAATATTTTATCTTGACAGCGGCGCTTCTTCCTTCCATATTATTTTTTGTTTTAATTTTTGCATTCTTAAATGTCATGTCCTCACGCTTTAAAAGATATTCGCTTTTTAATTGTCCCATTTCCAAATCAATACATTATCAACCAAATAGTCGCTTCCTAGTGGACTTTACTTTTATACCAACAAAATGCCTTATAAATATCGTAAATCTTCTGGGAATCTTCTTGGCCAAAATGATGGTTAATAATTTTTTAATTGGGGCTGTGTGTGGCCGTTGGTGGTGCAATGGTGTGTGCGCGGCTCTTGTGCATGAGAACGTGTGTTCGATCCCTGCTCTTACCACCTTAAATTTCTTTCCACGGCGGTCACTTCGTTTAGTGACGGTGACACTATCGAGTATTTAGCCATGAATAAGCTTCTCAAAATACCGTTTGGAACCGGTGTAAAACTGTAGGTACCAACCAGTGAGTGTAAAACTAGAACGCGCACAGCTCATTGGTTGTGAGAAGCTCTCCGTAATCCCTACATGGGATATAACGGGAAACCATTTATTTTTAATTAGTGCTGTTTTTCATGCATTTAATGTGAATTTCGAAAAACCACTGCTTACGCACCTTCTACACACAGTCAACACAAACTCCAAATTTAATAATTATAGCTCTTCGCCTTAAATCAGAATGAATATTTTTCTGCGACATTGTCTGTCCTCCGCCCCTTATAAACTCCATGTGTTATGCGTTTCCACTATTCCAATTTCGAAAATCCCACCATTATTCCTTTCATATCTCAGATAATCTCCAAACAAATTCCATGGTTATTAGTCGAATTATACACCCGCTTCACTTATTTAAAGGCACTACAAATTCCATATTCAGCAGCATGTATCTTTTGCAATTTGTAACCGATTGCAGAATTTTAAAATGGAAATGGAAGCTATCCATCTTGAGATATAAAAAAAGTTAAAAAATTTGCTTTTTTTTTTGGTTTACTTGAATAAAGGCACTTTAACTAATTTTAATGAAAACCAGTTTGTGGGACAACCCCCTTTGTTTTTAATAACTTCAAATATACGGGTTTTCATTGAAAGATAAAGAGAATTTATGTAATCCAACGAAGCCTGAATTAGTGACTGCTTGTCATCAAATTATCTACCTACTTATTTCATATACCTTACGAAATAACCAACCCCAGACATTTTCGATAATGTTTAGATCTGCCGAATATGGTGGCCAGTCAAGAATATTAAAATTTTGGCTTGCAATGAACTCCTTTACCACTCTGGTGTTGTGTATAGGGGCATTACCCTGTTGCAATATCCAAGATATGGGACCAAATAGTTCACTGAACTTCGGAAAAGCCGAGTCCAATAACCTTTTATAGCTTGCACCAATCATTTTTGAAATTCAAGATCGATGGTGCCATAGTACGTAATAGCAGCCCACACCATAACGCCGCCCTCTCGACTGTGATGTCGGTTCAAAAAACGTTTTTCTTTGAGCAGATCATGGAAATAATAGTTGTAGCCATCAGGCCCATCCAAATTAAACTTCACGTCCGTAAATACAACGGTTCTCCAGTCATTTACATGACCTCTTGGCTGCACATTCCATAGTCTCTTGCGAATTAAAGCCACTTTTTCTTACGAGGAGCATTAAGTGGTGTGTTTTGTTTGTAATTTCATGTAATCAAGATACTCACAGCTCTCAATTACTTTGCGTACTGATGACTTGCTCGCTTCCACTCTAGCTTGAGCTCTTATTTTTGACAAGGATAAAGAAGAATTAGAAGCAATTCTGATGATTTTTATTTTCTCATACGTAGATAAAGACAATGAAATCCTTTCTTTAAAATTTTTTGCATACCCCTCGGGGTCCTTGATGTAATTGTCGACAACTGTTGGGCTCCGTCCGTTGTACCGATAGAATATCCTTCAGAACAGTAAA
Organism: Phaonia tiefii; assembly: GCA_963931995.1. Taxonomy (NCBI): domain Eukaryota; kingdom Metazoa; phylum Arthropoda; class Insecta; order Diptera; family Muscidae; genus Phaonia; species Phaonia tiefii. The sequence goes on along the minus strand of OZ008371.1, from coordinate 79,031,609 downwards.
CATCGATTTTAGCTTTTTCCGATAGATTTAAAATTTTTTGTTTTACTTTAAAAATAATAAAGTGCCTTTATTCAAGTGAACCAAAAGTGAACACATTTTTGGACTTTTTTTTATAAATTGCTCAAAAAAAGTTGTTTAGTTAAGAAACCACTATTGTATATACATATATTATTATATCTCAAGATGTCTAGCATCCATTTCCATTTTAAAATTCTGCAATCAGTTACAAATTGCAAAAGATACAGGCTGCTGAATATGGAATTTTTAGTGCGACACGGCCCTTGTGTCGAAGGGCAAATTGTGTCGAAGCCAGGTTTGTGTCGTTTTAGCCTTATGAGCTGGTGCTAAATCTTTCTGGAAAGTCCACGGTTGGTTTTAGAACAGTAAATTGTTAAGCGCCTTCACAACTTCTTCCAAAACAGTTTCTTGGTAAACTTTGGCCGATGTTTTGACCCCTTGTTCACAGAAATGCAAGTTAGTTACCCCATCATAAGAGACACCCCACCAAACCATGACTGCAGCTGAATGATGGCCCTTTTCGACCCGTGGCATGAGCTTAGATGCTTCTTTAGATGATCGTGCATAAACCCTATCATTTTGTTTGTTAAATTTTTCCTATACGGTAAAAATTTTTTCATCCGTAAACAAGATTTCAAGAAGACAAGAAGATCTTTGACGAAAGACGTTTGGAAGAATTTGTAAAATGTGTTTGAATTGTAGTATTCGTGGGAATGAGACCACAAGCACCTTCCTCCAGTTATCCGCAACTATAGCCATTTCAACGCACGTTCTGTATATATCCACCAGGTGAGGAGCAATGAAACCTGCACATTTCTGCAGCATTATCGGCAGGATACCATCAGGCCCTGGCGACTTTTAGGGTTTGAAGCTGTTTATGGCCCAAAGAATCTTTGGCCCATCTATCACCTCATTTATCTCTTCAATGTGTATCTGGTTGAAACATTAATGGCCGCTCAACATTGATACAGCATGGAAATTGGGTATCCATTAGTAGTTCCAGTGTTTCAGTACCAGAATCGCTCCACGGGCCGTCCGCCCATCTTACGAAGTCAAGAAATTGTTGGTCTTTGGACAACACCCGACGAAAGCTGCCTCGTTGCCCCGTCGGTGGTGCAATGGTTAGTGTGCGCGGCTCTTGTACATGAGATCCTGGGTTCGAACCCTGCTCTGACCACCTTCAAATTTCTTTCGGCGGCGGTCACCTCGCATAGTGACGGCGACACTATCGAGTATATAGTCATGAAAAAGCTTCTCAAAATACCGTTCGGAATCGGTGTAAAACTGTAGGTCCCAATCAGTGAGTGAAAACTGGAAAGCGCACAGCTCAGTGATTGTGAGAAGTTCTCCCCGGTCCCTTCATGGGATGTAATGGGAAACAATTTATTTTTTATTTTTATCAATTCACAGGTTGAAACTATTCTTATAAACCTCCCAGCCGGAGTCCAACCCCGACCTTTTCGCCCTATTGAAAAGAGTGCACATTGACTTTCGCAGCTCACCCAGCTCCTCAGACCGGCTGTTTCTTCTTACCGGGAGAGGTAAGGGGGCCATGTTGAACGAATTTTTGTTCACGAAAATTGAAAAGGAGGATATTGGCAACATTTGGTTTCAACAGGAAGGCGCTACGTGACACACAGCGTCAAAGATAAGTGTTACGCCGACAAGCCAGAGACAATTTACGCGTTGTAGAGAATACTTAGGTCAGTATTTCTTAGCCAATAGGACAATATCAACCTGCTTGGTTGCGAGGGATAGAAGTAAGTGAGTAGAGGCAGCCTCACAGTGGCTCGGGTTTATCTGCATCACACGAAGCTTCCTCACCTCACCTACGTTCTTGAAAGCTCGAGTGTCGGAACTAGACGTGTCCGAGACTCATAAAAACTACCCTCGCAAGCGCTCAATCTCGCTAACGACTCCACACCCAAGGCAATCCTATGATCCGCACAACTGCCTTCCTCATCGGAGACTTGGGTATTTTACCCGTTTTGACTCCCCAAAAGTCCCATGGTCCTATCGATCGTAACAAGGGGCGGAATCCATACGGTAACGACCGGACGAAGAGGGATGGAGGACTTCAGTACCACCTCTAACCTAACTCCTGGCCAAAAGTCTGCCTTCGGTTCCTGTTCACGATTAGGAGTAACAGAGGTTGAAAGCGATCTTTGGCGCAGTCTGCCTTCTTCTCCTGTTCACGATTTACTAGCCCACCGTACTCTTTGGAGCAGTCAGCCTTCCCTCTCTGTCTGAGAAGATTGCTGAGTCTTCCTGGGGGAAGCCTTGCCGTGCAAACCCCGGAGGACCCGGGAATCTCCTCTTGTCTTCTCCTGAGGCCTTCGGACATTCGACTCAACAGCCATTGTCTTTCAGCTACCTATTTTACTGTTCCACAGCGGCAGCGGTTCAGTCTTGAGTTTGGTGAAGGCACATCAGGGTACTCCACATCAGGGTACAATCTCTCGTACCTTGGAATACAGGATCGGTGGTTTGGAAGCACGTGCCTCTCCTTAACAGAAACGGAGTTGCCTTCCTGAGACCGCCTAAGTTAGGTTAGGTTTAGGACACGGGACAATAAGAGAAAGTATACAACTTATCGTCACTACACTCGGAGGTCGGTCGACCCATTGTGATTGCCCAGATATATGAGGAGAAAATAGAGAAGGGAGAGAAGAGAAGGTGGCGAGCTCTACTAATAGTGAACAAATTTCCGATAGATAGATGGATAGATAGACGTAGCACAAACAGAAGAACCACTCAATTATGTTCTCGGTAAATATATTTATACTCGTATATATATGAACATCACCGGATAAGCCCTGATCAATGCACACAATACCATCCAAGATGAGTGTCCACATGTGCAGGTCAGGGTTTACCATTCCAGATTACCAGTGGGGTAGAAATAGACAAATCATCACATCAGTATCGCCTGCCCGGATCCATGGCAGACTCCGCGAGAATTCCATCAAATCCTCAATGGCCGCATACCGCAAAGAGGCCAGGCCCTATGCCTGAAAACAACCAAAGCAACGTCGACGCCTACGCTGTAGGGCTGGACATTGACATATAAGGTGATCAGTGGTCTCCATCTCTTTATCACCACAAGCACGACAGTCATTTTACCTCGTTCACAATCCAATTGAGAGTGAAGCCTCCAGCATCCCAGTTAGCCGCGATTACTCCAATCAAGAAGTCGAAGTAGCGACTTAGTCCTCCCTGAGCCATATGTCTCTTGAAATCCAGCAATCAATCTCAAATCAGCAGAAGTGCATCCTGCTCTAGCACGACAGTTTACTTCAACATTCCCTGTGACATCACTATGTCCCGGAACCCAGCAGTGTCTTAGCTTGCCGGGCACTAAACTGTTCAAGATCCGCTTGCAATACCTAACCAATTTGGATTTTTTTATTCCTACCCATACAATAGGACGGGCAGTAGCATATGTGTAGTTCGACGCACTTGTCCTCCTCTTCATCTCCTCTGCTTCTGCAGTAATCATCAGCTCAGTTCCCAAGTGAAGACGCGTGTCTGCCTATAAACAAGTGCCCAGTGATCACAGCTACTAACATAGAGGTATCTTATCTAGAAATGAATATCAATCAAGTTTAACCTAATATTCAGGTCATAACTTGACCAGACTTGCCTGGTGATTCTGCAATTAGTGCCACGAGATCATCTATCGTTGGTATTGTTGAGAGTTTCGGTTTTAAGCATGAGCTTGCACACAGAAAGGGGCATAGCGACATGATCAATATCCAGTGGAATAATCTAATCTTGCCAGCTCATCTGATCTAAATTTCCCTGGAATGTTCATGTGCCCCGGCACACATGTAAGGTTAATATCTAACGTCATGTATATCTCATTAAGAGATGCTCGGCAGTTGTGGCCACTTCTTGAGGTCAGAAATACAGACTGCAGGGATTTTACAGCAGAGTACACACAGGGAAAATATTAGTTGGAAATCAATTCAGGCATTGGAAATTCCGTGCTAAAGTCTATATTTTGATCAGAGTTCGTAATTGTCAAACATCAGAATTATTTGGCGATGTTATTGATCGATTGAAAATCGGTCTTACTATATACAAGTTGCTACTACCGAATTTTAGTTGTATTAACCAATTTGAGTATTTCAAAAACCTCATTCATCTGAAATGGAAGATACAACTAATAAAAAGTACAATATTAGAATTCGTATTCAAATATTAGTTATTGTAATCATAATTTACTTTCTGGTACAAAAACACTTGTTACAAAGTTATGTATTCGTTTTTTCACAAGAGGCTTTGTTGTTAAAGAGAAACTACGTATAAGTATTTGAATATTACAGGAGAACTTTACAGAAAAAGTAATATTTTAAACAGAAAGTGATAAACAAAGTTGTGAAAAACAATCAAGTGTATAGATATCAGCCAGCGAAGAATACATATTATCATAAATTGAGGTGAAGTGAGACTTTTAAACATAATCGTTGAATATGACGCCACTATTGACGACTTCACAAACACATGCAAACAATTGTTTTTATATTTTCCATCAAAAATGGGCACGAAATACGAACCCTGGTTATAAATAATAATAATTTTGTTTATATTCACAAATTTATTCAAGCTCAAGACCTTTTTAAATAATATAAAGCTTATTATCTTTATATTACTTTCAAAAAAGTCGAGCATTAAAATGTTCCAATGATACCAAGGCTGTCTGTATAGCTATTTCGGATCTTGCCAAGATCTTCATCAGCAGACGTTTTTGGTATGTTTTTGGTGAATTCCTCAAAAATATATATCCAGAAACACTCATCATATTAATGAGAATTCCTTTATACACTCGTTTGAGGAATACCAAGCACAACCATTGGAACACCTTCATGCACAACTCTTTTTATCATGCCGTAAAACCATTGGTTTTAATCAGACATGATTTGTTTTTGTTATGTCATTACAAAAACAACAAAACAGAGGGTTGCCATCAACAATATTATTGTTTCAAGCTCGCGGTGCTCTTCGTCAACTTTCATCATATCCCTTACGGGAATTTTTATTCGGTCTGTTTTCTAATATTCACAAATTTATTCAAGCTCAAGACCTTTTTAAATAATATAAAGCTTATTATCTTTATATTACTTTCAAAAAAGTCGAGCATAAAAATTCCCGTAAGGGATATGATGAAAGTTGACGAAGAGCACCGCGAGCTTGAAACAATAATATTGTTGATGGCAACCCTCTGTTTTGTTGTTTTTGTAATGACATAACAAAAACAAATCATGTCTGATTAAAACCAATGGTTTTACGGCATGATAAAAAGAGTTGTGCATGAAGGTGTTCCAATGGTTGTGCTTGGTATTCCTCAAACGAGTGTATAAAGGAATTCTCATTAATATGATGAGTGTTTCTGGATATATATTTTTGAGGAATTCACCAAAAACATACCAAAAACGTCTGCTGATGAAGATCTTGGCAAGATCCGAAATAGCTATACAGACAGCCTTGGTATCATTGGAACATTTTTATGCTCGACTTTTTTGAAAGTAATATAAAGATAATAAGCTTTATATTATTTAAAAAGGTCTTGAGCTTGAATAAATTTGTGAATATTAGAAAACAGACCGAATAAAAATTCCCGTAAGGGATATGATGAAATTTTGTTTATATTTAAATGTAAAATACACAATTTTAATAAAAAATATTTTTTCTACTTTTTTCTATAAAATTCATAATGGGTTAAAGCATCGCCAAATTGTTGTGACAGCCATCAAATTCAAGTACATAATTACTTTAGTAGAGCATACCAATATATTATTTGGTACAACCGAATTAGTTTTTACATTTTTCGTTCATCCAACTAATATAATATTCACCACTACAGGATAATTTGATTGCTACAACTACATCTCGATCGACAGATCATATTTTTTTCTTGTTGCTGTGGCTTCAACTAAATATTTCAGTTCTTGCAACCAAAACTGAGTTACAAATCAATTGATATGCGCAACATTTGGTGATAAAGAACACAATTATTGGTAATCACAACTGAATAATGTGATAGTCCAAAGAACCGCCAAATTTTAGTTGGCTGTAAATATAGTCGTGACAACGAATCTCTTCTCTGTGTGTAGATGTTTATACTCCCAGCCAAACACCACCTCTCCAGTTGCCATGATTTTTGCCTGAAAGACATTTCAATAGCCTGGTAGCCTTTTGGCAAAGTGACGACTGCCATTGGCAACATGACGACTTATCGCAATATTTCCATGTTTTTTAAAACAGTCTTCGAGACCCGTTTTTTATATTATATAACATTTTATTTAATTTGTACTTATATTTTGAAGTATTCTATAAAAATAATGTTCATCACTTTTTTAAAATCGCCCTCGATTTCACTTGGACCCTGTGATCCCTATGGGTCCGACAGACAATTTTTTTTTATATTTTTGGTTTTATATTTTAATTTCGGTGTTTTTGTTTAGACTCGCTTGATATTCGGCAGTTTTGCTAATTTCTTATTAAAAAAAGGTTTAGCGCATAAAATTTAGCAAAATATACAAAACCAATATTATTTATTCACAAAAAATATTTTATCTATTATTTTTTGTGTTTATGCAACAAAAAATAGCAATTCCAGTTACAAAAACAAAAGTGGCTTCGTTCTTTAAGAAGTTTTAATTTTTCGTTTTCTGAAGGGAATTAATGACACTTTCGATCGGAATGGAATTCTGTGAAAGGCCTGATAATATAAATGTTTGTACACGCTCAATACTTACTTATCTACGAGAAATTAACTAAGTATATTTAAAATAATAATACTGAAAAACTGTATACTTTGCCTTTTGTCTAAACTGATGCATGATATGTATATTTTCTTATTTTAAGGAATCCAATGGAACAAACACAAAAACGAATTTTGCCCCGGTGGTTCAGCAAACGCAACGTGAAGATCCTACGAATAATAACTATCATCATGGAAGGCGTCATTTCCGAGGTGGACGGCGCCATCAACATCATCACCACCATCAACATCAATCACAAAGGGACCGTGAACGTTTTGAACACAACCACATTCCCTCTACGTCCGCATCAGCAGCTGCAGTTAATTCAACTAGTCATTCCAGCGGCTCTCAATCGTCGCAACACAATAATAAGCAGGCAAAGTCCCACGCAGCCGGTCATGGCCATTCCAGGTGACGATGGGCTCTCCCCAATCACATGAAATGCAATGCTGAGGCTTTTCTCAAGATACTGCTGTTGCTGCTACCTTCAGCCCAATTGCCATTACGACTTTGCTAATAGAGTAGTACATCGGAACACGATTATTTTTGTTGTTAAGACATCATTGATTAAATGACAATATTTTTTGTTATTCTACTTTTTAGTTAGTTTTTATATCGACAATTTATTTATTTTATCATAGCTTTTTTTATTGACTATAGTGTGAGTATTTTAAGAATATTTAGCGCTCCTTAGCTCAAGATCTACCACCTCCTCATATATCGGGTTTTCCAATAAGGACTTGACAACTTTTTTTTTAATAAAACGCAAACCATTTGAGATGTCTCCAAAACTTTATGATCGACTTGAAATACAATCAAAACATTTATGAATGGAACTCGACTTTGTTCATATGGCCACCGCGGGCACGTCGGCAGCGGTCGATTCATTGGACCCAATTTTCGATGACTCGGTCACACATTACGGCCGTAACGGCCGCTTTTTTGCGTTCAATGTTGGCTCTGAGTTCTTCCAACGTCGTCGGCTTGTTGGCATAGCCCAATGATTTGACGTAGCCCCAAAGAAAAAAGTATAGAGGCGGTAAATCGCACGAACGAGGCGGCCAATTGACTGGTCCATTACTTGAGATAACACGCTCACCAAACTTACTCTTCAATAAATCGATTGTAACGTGTGCTGTGTGGCTTGTAGCACCGTCCTGTTGAAACCACATTGCCAAGTCCTTCTTGCGATAACGATCGTCATTCACAGTAACGTGACAATCGTTATTGTCGACGAAAAAATATGGCCCAATGTCGCCGCCGGCATGCAATCCGCACCAAACAGGTATTTTTGTGTGGATGAAGTGGTGATTCATGAAGCACATGTGGATTTTCAATAAACCAATAACGCATATTTTGCTTATTGACGAACCCATTGAGCCAAAAATGAGCTTCGTCACTGAATATGATTTTGCGATGAAATTCATTATCTTGGCGCATCTTCTCCAGAGCCCAATCGGAGAACGTACGTCGCGTCAAATGGTCCATCAGCTTCAATTCTTGAGTCAGCTTGATCTTGTATGGGTGTAAACCAAGATCTTTACGCAAAATTCGCCATAATGTGGTCTTGGCGAAGCCCAGTTCTTGAGAACGCCACGGATCGTTTGCTACGGACGCCTGAACGGCAGCGATGTTTTCGTCACTTCGACCAACCCGTTGTCTCACTGGCACGGCAGCATCACACAATGAATATGTAGACTCAAATTTTTGCACTAAACTTGTTATTTCTTGTCTACTAGGGCGAGAATAACGACCGAAAATTGGAGTTAACGCTTTAAAGTTGCGGTCACCGACTCCGAATTTCGGTAGTACATTTATATAATTTGCATACATTGTTCGTTCGTGTACTTTACCATGATAAAAATGTTGAGTTTACTGAAGAAAGGAAATTAACAGTTAGATGATCAGTGAAATAGTGCGTTCACAAATTAAATTCAAAGTTGTCAAGTACCTATTGGAAACCCCTTTACAAACTCGATACCTTATTGGGGTATACGCACATGCACGTAACTAAAGTGTTTTCACCTCACAAGTGTATTTTTTATAGTTTGAAACTGTTTAGCGGTATTCTTTGTATAATTTTTTATACAAAACTTTATATTTATTTCTTTTGTTTGTTTATTTACTTACTATACACTCAATTCTGTAAAGAAGGTAGGCACTGGGAAAATGTGGCATCTTGTCTTGTGAAATTTGCTAATTAATAATTGATATTACATGGAATGAATGAGAAGTTGGAACCTATGGACTACAATTGTGGATGCGAGCGAAGGAATCTGTCACGTGCTATTGCTTTTCTGTCGTGAATTTGTCATTGTTATGATCATTTGCAATGTCAGTAGTATGTCATCCCAATAGAGGATATAATAGTTGCACAAAACAGTATTTACGAAAACATCTTCTTTTGAATAAAAAAATAAATAACATCCATCTAATATAACAATATTAAAATATTTCAAAAATTCCCGAAATTACAACTTAAAAAAAATTAATGAATGTAGTATGTTTGAATTACTGTGTCAAAAATAAAGCAAATATTTCAAATAAAAACAATAGACAATCATTTTACTCTTATTTTGCCGATGACAACTATTTTAGCGGTGCAAGTATGATGTTGCCCGGAGTATTCATGTGTCTACAATGTGTGTTCTATAGCGATGTTACTTAACAAAAACGTACATAGTATAGTAGATCACAGCTTGGTTTGGTTTAGGACAGGTGAAAATTAGATAGGGCGTTTTCGGAAGTGCATCACTGCAGAGCATCTGATGCGCATCAAGTTCGAAAATGCAACACTGCAAGAGTCGCATGTTCTAAAAGTAAGCAACACAGCGTATGATGCGCAAACAAGTCGCAAAATGCGCAGTACCAAAATGGCTGATGCAATGAATGAGTAAGTACGGAATTTGATATTAATTTATGTTTTTTTTTATAAAACTTACTATTTTTAAAATTTTTTAGAGTCGAGGTGGGTGCTAGAGATAATAACCTTATAGTAATCCAAAACTTTTGGAATTCTCCATTTTTTCCGCACATAAATTGTAATAACAAATTCATTTTTTTATTCTTTAAAAGTTTTCTTTGTTGCAAACTACATAACATCAATTCACTTGGCTTATCATCAAATTCACAAATTAAATTTATTAAAAATTTTCCATTGAAATATTTTCGTGATCGGAATTGCAAATCAAAACAAGCAGCAATCAAGCATCTGCATCAGCTGATTGGCATCAGCAGTGCAAACGCATCACAGTTGCGCATCAGATGCTCTGCAGTGATGTATGTATTTCCGAAAACGCCCATACTGTTTACAACCGCCTTATCATCACTACACAAGGAGGGTGGTCCACCCATTGTTATTGCCCATATAATCTGAAAAGAAAAGAGAGAAGGGAGGAAAGAGAAAGGGATGAGCCCCACTAAGAGTCTAAACATAATCAAGCACGCTACAGACAATGTCGTTTTTTCTACATAGGTTTCTTATGACAGGGAAAAATCGTCACGAAAATCCGACTCGTCGCTAGAATATAATCTTTTCTAATTTCTTGGCGGCGCTCTAACGAAATCTCTCAATTGAGAGAATGAAGTTGCCACATGTTCATGAAAATCATAAGAGAAACCAACATATATAAACCATACATGCGAATGCAAAAGAAAATTAAAGAAAAGGGGTAAACATAATATATTGTTAAACACAATACAATAAAAGGGAATACATTTTTAAAAGCAGTAAAAACAATTTAATTCCTATACAACAATATTATTTTTCCAAACTTTTAAATTCCAGAAAAGAACCGGAAATATATATGACGCAGAGAGAAAAAAATCAACCGAAGGCGCCACACTCTCTCTCTCATTTCGTTTAGACGCTAGAGATTTTTTCCGTCGTCGTCTGAAGCGTGTTTTGGACTCTATAGACGTAGACAGTGTTGCCAGAAGTCGTCAAAAAATTATGCTAAATGCCCAAAAAATTGTATAAAATGGAAAGAAATTAAGCTAAAAACACCAAAAAAATTGTGCAAAATGCAAAAACATTATGCTAAAATGAAAAAAAGTTAATTTATTATATATTTGCCTCTCTGTGTATTATTTAGTGCCCACTGCAGCGGTTTTAAGCACTATTTTTATTCAGAAATTCGTATAACTTTTATAAACAAAGAAAAAACATTTTGAAATCAGATATATGTATTTTTGATTCAAAAAATTTCATAAAAACCTTTCCGGGGCAAGATCAAATTCTATGAAAAAGTAATTTTAAAACAAAAAGAAAATTTGAATAGGATATATTATTAAAAAACTAATGTGAAATTGATTATTATGGTGGATGGTTGGGAATATAGCTATTTCAACGCCCACCAAGGCGTGTCATCAGCTCCCTTCTCCACAAGTATTTATGCACCTACATCATCACACATTATAGGAATAAACAAATCTCAACTAAGCGAGAATTGTCTAATCTCTTACTTGTGTGAAAACATCGACAATAATACTTTGCCATAACCATCAATATTCACAACATTTCTTTCCTATGCAGGCTTTCACCGAAAGGCATTGCATAGATGTTGGTGTTTCAAAAAACGAAACAACAGGGTACCGTCTGCGTATTCTTCCATTTTAGGGAGAAGGGAGCTAATGATATGCCTTGGTGGGCCTTGAAATATCTATATTCCCAACCATCCACCATAATATTCAATTTTACATTATTTTTTTAATAATATATTCTATGGGAATTTACTTTTGTTATAAAAAGTATTTTTCATAGAAATTGATCTTGAACCGGAAAAATTATTAAAGAACATAACATATTAAAGATCGAATAATAAAACTAAAATGGATTCCATAAAAACATTAAAATAAAAAATCAGTTTGTTAAAAATTTGTGGTTTTTTATAAAGCAAAAGCTCCGATGATTTCTCAGAAGTTTCTTGTGTGTAATTTTAAGACCATTTACATTTTCGTTTTATATTTGTAACTACACTTATTAGTAGTAAGGCCTGCAATTTTAATCTGATAGGCCCATTCCTTTTTAAGAAACAATGCAAAACATACCTATGGATTGATGATAAGGGGTTTTCAAAAAAATTGTACCTTCTGTTTATTCACGTTTTTGGCATTAATGAAAAGCTAAATTCCATTTTTTGATGCAAGTGTACCTTAAGCTTCAGTTTTCTTTTATTATTCTGAAAACGTATCAGTTTTCTTCTCTTTCAAAAGTACAATACGAGTACGATCTCTTTCAAAAGTGCGATTGATTCAGAGTGAAACCTTAACGGTGTGAACGAACTTTACAATTTTCATACTTTAGTATTCCTTTCCTTCATCTTCGTAAAATTGTAATACATTTAATTTTTCCAAATAATTAAATTATTAGTTTTTAATTTTTTTTTGCCAATAAGATTCCGTAATCATCACATCCAAGAGGTTACTGTAACAATTTTGCACGAAATTTAATATGAAAGTTTTGTAAATGGTTCGGGAGAAATCCGCCTATAAGGCAGAAAACACAGGATCAGTCAAAACGTATTTGACCCATGAGGCAAGAAAATGTAATGAACATAGTTTCGTTCCTCATCCTTTGGTGTGTGTTGGCTCATAAGAAAGAAAGTATTGTTACGTGAATCAAAATATAAACGTGCAATGTGTTTTCAGATTCCTAAAGATTCGATATTTATTCAGAAATATACCTGTTAGATGTAATTTAAAAGTAAAATACCAAAAAAATGTTGATGGAAAATTGTGCAATACGTAAAAAATTATGCTAAAAATTTTATGAAAAACATAAAATTTTCGAAGAATTATGCTAAAAAGCATTTACCATCATGCTTCAAAAAAATTATGCTGACGCCAAAAAAAATATGCTAAAAAAGCATTAATTATGCTAAACTGGCAACACTGGAGGTAGGACAAACAAGAACCACTAAATTATGTTCTCAGTGTACATATATATAAATATATATCCCCCAAGATGAGAATCCACATGATTTACCATTCCAGATTACAAGATTATACGCAACAGAATGAGGTATGATGTCCTAAGAGGGCAGCTCAGAACAATATTTGCAGGCATCTACAATTCGTGATCCAATTTCGTATGTCCCAATGACAATATCGGCAATATATTGCCCCCCCCCCCCCCCACGATTTTCGATATCGAGTGATACATTTATGAACTTTTTTCAAAGTCTCGGACATATATTTTTAGCTGCCGGAGATTACAATGTTAAACATACTCATTGGGGCTCCCGTCTCATGAACCCAAAAGGCAAACAATTGTACAATTCGAGTGGCTAGGGCATGTGTACACTTACACGAATAGGGAAATTGAACATATGGTAAATGAGAAGAAAAATTCTCGGCGGGATTGGCAGATATAGATCACCAGCTGCAAGTCTTCGACTTGCTGTTGCAACAAACGGCCTACGAGCTGCCCTCAGAAAGAATGATGACCATCAACATGTCAGTTACGTTGGGGGTCTAACTCCGACAAATGCGACCAATTGTTCCTTATGGGGCCCATAAGAAGTATAAGTAAGCCAGTTGAGGCTATCTTTCCCTTACGGAATGAAAGTGGGGAGTGGGTGACAACAGACGAGGAAAAATCCAAACTCTATGCGAATCATTTAAGTCAGGTTTTCCGCCCCAACCCATGCACTAACAATACCACTGGAGATAACCACCGTCGGTGGTGCAATGGGTAGTGTGCGCGGCTCTTGTACAGGAGATCCTGGGTTCGATCCCTGCTCCAACCACCTTAAAAATTTCTTTCGACGACGGTCACCTCGCTTAGTGACGGCGACACTATCGAGTATATAGCCATGAAAAAGCTTCTCAAAATACAGTTCGGAATCGGTGTAAAACTGTAGGTCCCATTCATTGAGTGAAAACTGGAAAGCCCACAGCTCAGTGATTGTGAGAAGTTCTCCCCGGTCCCTTCATGGGATGTAATGGGAAACCACTTATTTTTCATTTTATAAAGGAAACTGCTAACCAGGTTTTTATCTCATATCACAGAAAATGATCCGTGAACTCCCACCCGTGGGCGGAAAGTTTATCGTAAATGTGTTCAATCACATAATAAATCTTAGTTACTTCCTTAAAGCGTGGAAAATTTCCTTAGTGAAAATGATATTGAAGTCTGGAAAGATAGACCTATAAGCTTATTACCTTGCTTGTCAAAACTCTTTGAGTCTTTCTGTTGAAGCTTCCCTGATCATCAATCTGGCTGCGACAGGTAAACCGTCTGATTAACGAGACATTTGACATTTGAAAAAGGAAGTATTGTGCGATATTTTTGGATGTTGCTCAAGCATTTGACAAGGTCTGGCACGAGGGCTTCATGTATAAAATTAGGAAATACCTTCCTGCAAACACTCACTGCTCAAAGCTACTTGAAAAATATAAGTTTTAGGGTCAAACATGGAGACTGTATTTCAAATGATCGCGAAATAAATGCCGGGGATTCGTAAGGAAGAGTTCTCGGCCCATTTCTTTATCTTCTCTTTACAATTGACATCCCAACTAGACGGGCTTGCTCGCGGCCACTTTTGCAGATTATACTGCAATACTGAGCTGCCATAAAGATTCAGTTACAGTCGCAAAAATTATTAACAACCATCTCCAAACAATAGAAACTTGGATTGCTAACTTGAGAATAAGAGTAAAAGAAAAAAAGAGCAATCAACAGGCATTTTCTTTTTGTTTGGAGTAGTGGTCACCGTTTGTTTTGAGTACTGGTCACCGTCCACAGAGGGGCCGAACACGACTGGCATTTTACACGTACACAACACGAACCATGAATGAAAGAAATAATAAGATTACGTCAATAGTGCTTAAAAACTGTTCTCTCTGTTTGCGCATCTACGCCACGTTAGCGAATTGTGAAATATGTATGAAGATTCAACAAAAACTATAAACCCAGAAGAAATTGTTGTAAATAGCAGTGAAACGTTTGTTAAAAAAATATGAAAATTTTGAAAGCTAAATTTTGAAAACCTAAAATTTTTAATACATTTAAAGATATCTATATATATATTACTCTAAGGTATTTATAGTGTAATTATTGTAACCGCTTCTCCTCTTAAACTAAAGGTCGCACAGTCAAGTGCGATACACCGTTGGAAAGGTAGCGGTCTGAAGGGGTGCACTAAGCATTAAAATTTAGCAAAAGTTAATTCCAACAGTGATTTAAACCGGATTTAATTAATCCTTAATCCCTCCATCTACCGGCGGCAGTGGCATCATTTGAACTGGTGAATTTACATTGGTGGTGAAATTTTATTTAATTTGCTTGCTTTTTTAAATACATCTTTTAATTAAGTCTCTTTTTTGGCAGGACGAAGTCTGCCGGGTTTGCTAGTATTAAATTGTTAGAGTAAAATGTTTGGGAATTTAATGTATTTTGCAGGCAATTTTATTCAGGAGATATTTTACAGCCAGAACTACCATTTTTTTTATAACATTTTCAAGAAAATGTTTAACAAGGCAGGAGTGCCATCAAATTAGCATAGTATGCAAAACAAATTTTAGCTAACCTGACGTCACAGAGAGAGTGAGAGAATTCATTCAAACATAACGGACCTTCGCAAGGCGAAATCTTATTATCTTTCATTCATGAACACGAACGTCAACAAAAAGCATATGAAAGATCGTATGAGAGAAGAAAATTTCATTCAGTATCACATTAGTTTTCAACGAAGAATGGTCATGCCGCTTTGTTTTGGAAAATTGGTACACTGATGTGCGAATATTTTTTTATAAATTTATTATAAGGTCAATCTTTTGTACTTTAACATAAATTTACACTGTGTGTAATTTTTTAAGTCATGGCAAAATAACCATATACGGACACCACTACGTGATAAAAGACTAAAAAAAAAGACCCCTGTTTCCCAATTTTTCCCAAAGTCATGCACTTTTTTTTTATGGGCCGCCAAAGATTTGGGGCCTCGGTATCATTTTCGTAAAAATGTGATCATTTTCTCAGGCTCATATCTTGCAAACCGTTCAGAATTTCGCAGTGTTGTTGCATGTGTCGAACCGAAAACCTTCCATTCCGCTAGCAATGGGTATCAACATGAAAGAAAGCTATGAAACATTGAAAGATATAATGGAAAAAATCAAATATTACGAAAATAAATGGAAGATTTGCTGTGATTTGAAGGTCATCAACATTTTGCAAGGGATCATCGATAAGGGCGGCTTCCCAAAATTCTTTTGTTTTCTTTGTAATTGGGATTCACGCTCACCTCTGAATCAATTCCAATGTAACTCGTGGAGGCCAAGAGGAAGGGTGAATGAACAAATACAACAACATAGACTGAAGAATGCACATGGTTCTGGCCAGGCATATTTAATTTTTTGCTACCTATGGACCTGAACAGGAGAAAAAGGTAAAAAAAATGAAATTAAAAAATTTTCGGCAAATTTTTCACTTTTGCGTGCTACCTAAACAGTGTTAAGAATCATCTCTAGGAAGTTTATATGTTCTAGAAATTGGTAAATTTTTGTAGTTGATTGTTTCCTTGAATTTTGAACGGTTTGCTACCTATGGACCTGAACACGGGAAAAAAGGTAAAAAAAATCGAATTTTTTTAAGTTTTTTGCGATTTTGATCTGGAAGGTGAAGTTTTTTTTGATTTTATATGTTCGCAATTTTTTATGACAAGAGCTACAACTTTGCCTCAGAGAGTAAATCGAAATTCTGAACGGTTTGCAAGATATGAGCCTGAGAAAATGATCACATTTTACGAAAATGATACCGAGGCCCCAAGTCTTTGGCGGCCCATAAAAAAAAAAGTGCATGACCTTGGGAAAAATTGGGAGACACGGGTCTTTTTTTTTTAGTCTTTTATCACGTAGTGGTGTCCGTATATGGTTATTTTTTTTCGTGTTGCACTGTGTTAATAAATAGATATGTGGAATACAGATAGGGAATACGAATTTTTATTTTTTGAGTGAAGCTTAGTGCCTAATTTGTAGCTCCTCTTAAATTTTATAAAATTTAATTTATTTGTATTTTATACTATAATTTATTAATTAACTGTTTCTGAATATAAATTAAAGACAAAATGATAGTGTAATTTTTTTAAAATTGCTTAGTGAACTTCAAAAGAATACCAGCACCAATTTTTTTCAGTGCAAATACACCACTACATTCACATTTGATTAGTATTCTCCATAGACTAATAGTTATAGTAGACCTAATAGTTCTCGCACCAAATTTATGACATTTGGCCTGGTGTGATATTTACGTTCGATGTTGAAAAGAATTGCTTTACTAATACCAGATAGAGGCAATGGTTCAAAACAACGAACAAAATAACAACAGCGGCATTTCGTTTTGTGTGTTAACATTATCGTGTTAAATACAACACAAATGTATGCTAACAATAACAATCAATAAAAAAAAGTCTAAAACACATTTAAAGTTCACAGTTTTTCACCAAAACGACATGAAAAATTAAAGCAAGAAGTTTTTGTAATTCCACCTGGTGTATGCCACTTTTCGTCAAACATCTCTCTATCAAACCGACCGCATCAAGAAGAGTGGGAAAGGAAACGTCAGATGAGCCAAATATTCTCTCTAGTATGACATTACTCAATGGTATTCTCTTTTTGCCGACCACTGGTTTGGAGCATAGACTAATTACTATACTAGACTTAAGATTTCTCTCAGCAAATTTATGACATTTGGCCTGGTGTGATATGAACGTTGGTGGTTGAAAAGAATTACTTCAATAATACCAAATAGCGGCAATGGTTCAAAACAACCAACAAAATAACACCAACGGTATTTCGTTTTGTGTGTTAAAATCAACACAAATGTATGAAAACAACAACAGTCAATAAAAAAGTGTAAAACACAGTTATTCACCAAAACGACATGAAAAATTAAAGTCAGAAGTTATTGTAATTCCTCCTGGTGTATGTCACTTTTCGTCAAACATCTTTCTATCATCTGTGACATCTTTCATCATCTGTGAAAGGAAACGTCAGATGAGTCAAATATTCTCTCTAGTAAGATTTACTCCATGGTTTGGAGGGTCGCTGCTGTAAAATTCAATACAGTAAACAAAAAAGCACATAATGAAAATACATTTGAGTTTGATAGTGGGGAACACAACATGAAAAAATCAAATTAGTTGTTCGAATAACAACCTGGAAAATTACATTTGTTTCCAAAAATTTCCCACAGTGTTGAATAAACGTCAATGAGTGTTATGAGAAACTTCAATAAGAGTTACAAAACGACAGGAAAGCACCTAATGAAAGTGATTGACGAGGACTGTGCGATATCTAATTATTTCTGTATCTATGTTTTGTGGCATAGGCAATAAGGATGTACAAGTAGAGAAGAAAAAACCGGCGCAATTTGGCAATTCTAGTAGAAGAGAACCAAAAAAGTCAACGCGATTCACTCAACGCATTTCTTTCCCGCGTCATAACTTGATTATTTCATACTTTTTACATACTTTATGTAATTTTATTTAGATATGGTTGGAATTTCTATAGCTAGATACAATAACATCATCAGAAAACTACTCATGTATTGAAGTATTCAACGAAGAGAGTAAGAGAGAGAGAGCAGAGAAACGACGCGCTTCACTCCTTTTCTTTGTTGGCATTCCACTCCATGAATAAATTGTCTTCTCTATACCGCACATTCCTTGGGAAATATCTTGTTCAATGGAATATTTTGTAGATGGAGCTGAGAGCCATAATTATAGCGTTTTATTCCAAACAAATATACCTTACAAGATGTATTTACAACAGGTGATAGCAGTAGGTGTTGTAGGCAACATCAACAGACATTTTGGTTTGGTGGGCCGATCCTGTAAAAGTCAACACAAACGAATACCAACAATATCAGTACAGCAAAAAAGCACATAATAAAAATACATTTGAGTTTGAAAGTGCGGTACACAACGACAAGAAAAAATCAAATTAGTTGTTCGAATAACGCAACCTGGAAAATTATATTTTTTCCAAAAGTTTCTCATAGTGTTGAATAAACCACAATGAGTGTTATGAGAAACTTCAATGAGAGTTACAAAACGACAGGACAACACCTAGTGACAGTGCTTGACAACGGCTGTGCGATATCTACTTATTTCCTTTTCTATGGTTTATGGCATAGATAAAGGAAATAAATAATATCGCACATTCCACGGGAAATTTCTTGTTCAATGTAATATTTTGTAGATGGAGGTGAGAGCAATAGTGGTATTCATGCAAATAAGAAAACCTAGAAGTTTTGCTCAGCGTAAGTTTGCCCCGAAACGCTTCATGAGGCACCAAATAAAGTTGCTCAGTGTATCTATGCAGCAATTGTCAAAAAAGGCTGATAAAGTAAATAAACAAAGTAAAATTAAAAGTATATGCTTTCCCTATTCCATTATTCTATTTTTTCACATAAATCAAAAACCCTCTCTCTTTTTTCAATACAAAAATATTGACATTGAAATGTCAAAAGTTTTCATGTTTCTTTTTCCAGGTTTGCTCAGCAAATTTGCCTCGAAAACTTTCCACTTTTGTGCAAGTCTCTTTGTATGGGAAATTTGTTTGTTTTGACGTTTGTTGTGCAAGTTTACGATGTTTTCGAGTTTACGAGGTTCTTTCGAGCTTTCATGAAGACCACTAATAATTGTATTGTTTTATCCCAAACAAAATATATACATATACATTTCTAGATGTATTTAGAACAGGTGGTAACAGTAGGTGTGGTAGGCAATATCAACAGACATTTTGTTTTTGTTTGGCGGTCCGTTTCTCTCATATTCACCACAAACGAATACCAACAATAGCAGTAAACAAAAAGGCTCAAAAGACATGAAAAAAATCAAATTAGTTGTTCGAATAACCCAACCTGGAAAATTATATTTTTTCCAAAAGTTTCCCAGAATATTGAATAAACGTCACGAGTGTTATGAGAAACTTCAATGAGAGTTACAAACCGACAGGACACCACCTAGTGACAGTGCTTGACAACGCCTGTGCTATATCTACTTATTTCCTTTTCTATGGTTTATGGCATAGATAAAGTAAACAAATAGATGAAGCACAAGTGTTGGGAACATTTTAGTGTACTGGGTAATTTTCTAGATGTCGTTGAATGCAATAAATGGGATTTTGTCACAAAATATGACAATAAAAATCTAAAATTTCATATCGAAAGAAAAGATAATTTACAATCAAAATATCAAGAATACAACACGTTAGTTAAAGTAGAATATCTGTTGGTCATCGAATTGCAAAGCCATGTCACCACCGTCTATGTCCTAATAAATTGGTTCTTCCTCCGGTTCAGCTACCATTCCTTGTTGAGAGTCCTCAGACACTCTAACGGTTTTGGCATCTGCGACCACAGAAGTTGCTACAGTTTTTGGGCGGGGAAGTTTTTATATTTTATATTAGTCTTACGGGTGTTCTATTGATATCCCAACACCGGCCTCATGGTTTTGAAATAGTTTTTATATAAGAAACAAATGCTATTATGTAAAATCACATACATTTTGTCACATTTTCCATTATTTAAATTACTTTCACAAAAAATTCCCACAATATTGAATAAACGTCAATGAGAATTATGGGAAACTTCAGTGAAAGTGACAGTAGTACAGGACAGCACCTAGTGAACAAAGTTGACACTGGTCGCGCTATATCTATTATTTCCTTTATCTATGGTATTTACAACAGGTGATAACAGTAGGTGTTGTAGGCAATATCAACAGGCATTTTGTTTTGGTGGGCCGATGCTATAAAAGTCAACACAAACGAATACCAACAATAACAGTACAGCAAAAAAGCACATAATAAAAATTCATTTGACTTTGAAAGTGGGGAACACAACGCCATGAAAAAAATCAAAGTAGTTGTTCGAATAACGCAACCTAGAAAATTATATTTTTTCCAAAAGTTTCTCATAGTGTTCATAGAATAACACATACTATAGAAGAACTTATTCTCTCATCTGACGTTTCATTGCACACTCTCTCGGTAGGTCTGTGGAAATGTTTACATACACCAGGTGGAGTTACAAAATATGTTCACTTAACTATTTCCTGTCGTTTTGGTGTAGAACTGAAAAATTTAAATGTATTTTGCACTTTTTTGTTGACTTTTAACGTTGGTATTCATTTGTATTGTATTTAACACAACTAGTTTGCCACAAAAACACGAAATTCGGGTGTAGTTCCTTTGTGGATCGCTGTATACTATTGCCACCATCTGGTATTATTGAACCCATATTTTCCACCCTCCACTGTGTAATTTCCATCGTACCTATGACGTTTAATTTATTGAGCGAATAAAACCTTCTACGTATGTGTTATTCTATGATAGTGTTGAATAAACCTCAATGAGTGTTATGAGAAACTTCAATGAGAGTTACAAACTGACAGGACACCACCTAGTGACAGTTCTTAACAACGCCTGTGCGATATCTACTTATTTCCTTTATCTACGGTTTATGGCATAGATAAAGAAAGGAAATATCTAATATAGCACATTCCATGAGAAATTTCTTGTTCAATGGAATATTTTGTAGATGGAGCTGAGAGCAATAATTGTAATGTTTTATCCCAAACAAAATATACATACATTGCTAGATGTATTTAGTAGGGTAACCATTCCGTCGGTGGTGCAATGGTTAGTCTGCGCGCCTCTTGTACATGAGATCCTGGGTTCGAACCCTGCTCTGACCACCTTAAAAAAATTTCTTTCGGCGGCGGTCACGTCGCATAGTGATGGCGACACTATCGAGTATATAGCCATGAGAAAGCTTCTCAAAATACCGTTCGGAGTCGGTGTGAAACTGTAGGTCCCAATCAGTGAGTGAAAACTGGAAAGCGCACAGCTCAGTGATTGTGAGAAGCTCTCCCCTGTCCCTTCATGGGATGTAATGGAAACCCATTTATTTATTTAACCATTCAATTAATCATTATTCGGTTAATCGATTAATCGTGCTGTAAAATTAACCGAACATTTTAATAATTAAATTTTTCGATTAACGATTATCTCGAACAAATCATAGCAATTAATCGATTAATAAAATATAAGTATGTGTTTATGGCAAGCAGTCCGGCTTGAAACACTCCTACAATGTAGCAACTCATATGACTTGATTTGCGAACAAATTTCATAATTTTACACACATTTCGAACAGATTTGATAGTTTGTTGAGAGAAAGCGTCGCACAGTGCTTTGGCTCATACATATACATAAAAAAATTGTTTCTAAATTGTTTCATTAAATTGGGTGTAATAGTCTGATGAAATTTCAAGACCCACTAGTGACTTTGTATGGGGGTATCAAAATACCTGGTTCGATTCTGCTCAAACTAAAGGGATTTTCAACAGAGACGCCACAAAATTAAATCGATAGGGACAGCCAACGACGCCATATTTTTTCCCGCTCTTTTGACATTTCGCTTCAGTAAGGTTTGCCATTTCATCATGGAAAGATATACGAGCCAACAACGAGTCGAAATTATTAAAATTTACTACCGAAATTTGGAGTCAGTGGCCTCAACTTTAAGAGCGCTACGCCCAATTTATGGTCGTCATAATCGTCCTACCAGATCAACAATTGAGCGTCTAGTGGAAAAATTTGAATCCACAGGCACAGTACAAAATGTTCAAGTGCCAGTGAAACAAAGAAGTGCCCGTAGTGTCGAGAATATTGCTGCCGCTGAGTGAGTGGCGAGTTTGCGAAAAGATCTTGGCCTACATCCTTACAAGATCAAATTGACGCAGGAACTGAAGCCGCTGGACCACCATAAGCGTCGTATGTTTGTGAATTGGGCTGAGCAACAACTTGAAAATGATTCGGATTTTCATCGGAAAATCATCTTCAGCGATGAGGCTCATTTCTGGCTGAATGGCTTCGTCAATAAGCAAAATATGCATTATTGGTTTATGGGCAGGCGGCGTCATTGGGCCGTACTTTTTCCATGATGATCAAGACCGGCACATAACTGTGAATGCGAATCGCTACAGTTCAATGATAACCGAATATTTTTGGCCCCAATTGGATAATATGGACTTGGAGGACATGTGGTTCCAACAGGACGGCGCCACAAGCCACACAGCGAATGCCACAATCCATTTATTGGAAACCAAGTTTGGTGAACGTGTTATCTCACGAAATGGCCCAGTCGATTGGCCGCCTCGGTCGTGCGATTTGACGCCGTTAGATTATTTCCTGTGGGGCTACGTCAAGTCGATGGTCTATGCCAACAAGCCAGCGACGATTGATGAACTTCGTACGAATATCGAACGTGAAAATGCAGCAGTATCGGCCGATTTATGCTTGAAAACTGTCGAAAATTGGGTTCAGCGTCTGGACTTCTGCAAGCGTGGCCGTGGTAGCCATGCAAAAGAAATCGAGTTCCATACATAATGGCATCGAACGTACTTTTACAGGAATAAAGAATTTCATTGGTATCTAACTTTTGTAGCGCTCTTATTGAAAAACCCCTTACATATATACAATAAGGATAATAGTCAGGAAATTACGTTTTACAAAATTTTTGTAATAATTAATCAATCCAATAGGGTGGTATAGTGTGATATAGTTTCAGAGCGACCCTACCCTTTGTATGGGAGGTACCGGAAAGCGTGGCACTTTTGGATCCCAACTTTGAGTTATTTTTTAATTTTGGCTTGGTACCAAAAGTCACTAATTTTCATGTGTCTGCAACTACGATTTGTGAATTGTACCTACATATATTTTATATAATTAAGTTACTTTTGTTACGTTTTGTTTTGTTTTAATAAATGTGCCTAGTACATTGGTTGAACACTGCTTTCTTTTTTGTTGTTTTATTTTATTCGAAAATCCATTAATCGAATAATTTGAGTGCGTTTTGTTCGGTTAATTGTCAGATTGAAATTTACGATTAACCGATTAATCAAAAAATCCGATTAAATGGGTACGCTAGTAGTTAGAACAGGTGGTAACAGTAGGTGTGGTAGGCAACAGCAACAGGCATTTTGTTTTTGTTTGGAGGGGCGATGCTGTAAAAGTCAACACAAACGAATACCAACAATTACAGTACACCAAAAAATACAAAAGGACAAATAGCATGGTTACATAGTTTTTTCAATAGTTTTTGTTTTCAGTGAAATTTGCCCATATCCACCACTCCGGCGTCATCTAGAAAATTTCCCTTTACTTTCAAATTCATCACTTATCTATCACCATCTATATTTTTTATTTATCTATGATATCGCACATGACTTGGAAAATTTCGTGTTCAATGGGAAATTTTTTAAATGGAGCTGTATCCAATAATTATAACGTTTGATCCCAAAAACAATATACCTTGCAACATGTATTTAGAACAGGTGTGGTAGGCGACATCAACAGACATTTTGTTTTTGTTTGGTGCTCCGTTTCTCTCAAATTCAACACAAACGAATACCAACAATAACAGTAAACAAATAGGCACATAATCAAAATACATTTCAGCTTGAATGTGGGGAACACAACGACATGAAAAAAATCAAATTAGTTGTTCGAATAACGCAACCTAGAAAATTATATTTTTTCCAAAAGTTTCTCATAGTGTTGAATAAACCTCAATGAGTGTTATGAGAAACTTCAATGAGAGTTACAAACCGACAGGACACCACCTAGTGACAGTGCTTAACAACGCCTGTGCGATATCTACATATTTGCTTTATCTACGGTTTATGGTTTACGGTCACAATCACTGAGCTGTGCGCCTTCCAGTTTTTCATCACTGATTGGGACCTACAGTTTTACACCGATTCCGAACGGTATTTTGAGAAGCTTTTTTCATGGCTAAATACTCGGTAGTGTCGCCGTCACTATGCGAGGTAACCGCCGCCGAAAGATACTTTAAGGTGGTCAGAGCAGGGTTCGAACCCAGGATCTAATGTAAAGGGTTTTTCAACAGAGACGCTACAAATGTAAATCGATAGGCACAGCAAACCACGCCATATTTTTTCCCGCTCTTTTGACATTTCTCTTCAGTAAGGTTTGCCATTTCATCATGGAAAGATATACGAGCCAATAACGAGTCGAAATTATTAAAATTTACTACCGAAATTTGTAGTCAGTGGCCTCAACTTTAAGAGCGCTACGATTCGGATTTTCATCGGAAAATCGTCTTCAGCGATGAGGCTCATTTCTGGCTGAATGGCTTCGTCAATAAGCGGTTTATGGGCCGGCGGCGTCATTGGGCCGTACTTCTTCCGTGATGATCAAGACCGGCACATTACTGTGAATGCGAATCGCTACCGTTCAATGATAACCGAATATTTTTGGCCCCAAATGGATAATATGGACTTGGAGGACATGTGGTTCCAACAGGACGGCGCCACAAGCCACACAGCGAATGCCACAATCAATTTATTGGAAACCAAGTTTGGTGAACGTGTTATCTCACGAAATGGCCCAGTCGATTTGACAATTTGACGCCGTTAGATTATTTCCTGTGGGGCTACGTCAAGTCTATGGTCTATGCCAACAAGCCAGCTACGATTGATGAATTTCGTACGAATATCGAACGTGAAATTGCAGCAGTATCGGGCGATTTATGCTTGAAAACCGTCGAAAATTGGGTTCAGCGTCTGGACTTCTGCAAGCGTGCCCGTGGTGGCCATGCAAAAGAAATCGAGTTCCATACATAATGGCATCGAACGTACTTTCACAGGAATAAAGAACTTCATTGGTATTTAAGACCGGTTTTGTTTTATTTAAAAAAAACTTTTGTAGCGCTCTTGTTGAAAACCCCGTTACAAGAGCCGCGCACTCTAACCATTGCATCACCGACGGCCACAGGGTCTACAACTGACATTAACTCTGATATAATATCAGAGAGAACGTTGGCAGAGTATTGACAATAAAGTATTTATATCAATGTTAATGTCTAGCATGCAGAACACGTATTTTTATAAATATCATAATATTTCACAATCATCAGGCAGCCGTGCAGTAAACATATTTGTGTAATTTTAATAGTCGGTGTTTTTTATTAACATTTTGTCATTTGTTTTGTACATTGTGCATTGTGAAATACAAAACTTAATTTTCGAACAAAAAATTTGTGTAAGTTTAATAGTAAGTCTTAATATTTTAAACGATTTGACAGTTCATATCATGATATTGTTTTCTAAATATATATTATGAAAACAATATTATCATATTTGATATGATATTGCAATAAAACTAATATTGAAGTCCACACGTAATATAATTCTCTCTGCTATGAAATTTGACGTTTATATCAGTTGTAGACGCTATGTAAAGCAAATAACTAATATCGCACATTCCATGGGAAATTTCTTGTTCAATGAAATATTTTGTAGAATATATTGCTGAGAGCACTAATTGTAAAGTTTTAAGCCCCGTATTCAGTTCTTGCGAAATTTTGGTAAGAAATGTTGTCATTTATCTCTAAACGGAAAATTTTGTTGTGGAGAGTTACCATCTATCATTGATTTACCATGCAAATATTTCATTTATAATTCCTCAAAGCACTCCGTTTTATTTCTAATGCATGCGGTGTCACTTTTGGTTGTTAAAACTATCAAAATGTCAAAATTCCGGACCCAAACAATTATCAAACTATTGTTTTCGTACGAAATAATTTGGCGTAAAAACCCTTTAATTGATTTTGCCTACGAAGTTTTTGCAAAGAGCTGAGTGCCAAACATATGAAAATTGAGCGATATTTCCGCTTCTAGAAATTTTCGTTATTTTTTATACACGTACTTCTTATGGCAACGAAAATTTCATAAATACTGAATACCGGGCTTTATCCAAAACAACATATACCAAAAAGGATGTACAAGTAGAGAAGAAAAAACTGGCGCAATTTGGCAACCCTCGTAGAAGAGAGCCACAAAAAGTCGACGCGATTCACTCACACGTATTTCTCTCGCGTTATAACTTGATTATTTCATACTTTTTACATACTTTATGTGATTTTATTAAGACATGCTTGGAATTTCTATAGTTAGATACTGTAACGTCATCAGAAAACTGCTTGTGTATTGAATATACAACGAATAGTGTAAGAGAGATAGCAGAAAAACGAGGCGCTTCACTTGTTTTCTTTGTTGGCATTCCAGTCAATGAGTAAATTTTCTTCTCTATTTCAAATTCCATATTTTTTGAATATATTTCTCTCTCGCTCTTGCTTATTTCATACTTTTTGCATAGTTTATGTAATTTTACTTCAACATGGTTGGAATTTGTATAGTTATATACAATAACACTATCAAAAAGCTGCTCGTGTATTGAAATATTCAATGAAGAGAGTAAGAGAGAGAGTAGAGAAGTACTTGGGTTTCACTCGTTTTGTTTGTTGGCATTTGAGTGAAGAGAAATTTTGACTGTCTACTTGTACATCGTTTTTGGAATATACCTTGCAAGATGTATTTAGAACAGGTGATAGCAGTAGGCATAAAGCAACTATGGTATAAAGAAGAACATTTACTCATTGAGTGGAATGCCAACAAAGAAAACGAGTGTAGCGTCGTTTCACTGCTCTGTCTCTTACTCTCTTCGTTGAATATTTCAATACACGAGCAGTTTTCTGATGATGTTATTGTATCTAACTATAGAAATTCCAACCATATTTAAATAAAATTACATAAAGTATGTAAAAAGTGTGAAATAATCAAGTTATGACGCGTTTTTTAAAATTCCAATTTTTCTTAAAATGGTGTGCTGCATACGAGCGAAAGTACTCATTCGAAGTTCAAGTATGATTGCTCGGTACACTATGTCACGAACTGAGTTCAATAAATATAAGCAAAAACATGCCTGCTTTTTATTTAAAAAATTCTAAAAGAAATGCCTACTGGATAATTGCTGTAATTATGATTCGTAGGCGACAAATGAGTCTGGAACATGTTATACGGCATTTACATGGACCAAGTTTAGCGCATTTCGAAGGATAACACCGTTAAGCCACGCTAGCCTAGAAGATTACTAATACAATTTTAATCTGTGAAAGCTGAAGTTTAATTTGTAACCTCATTTTAAACTAGTGTACAATTTAATCCAACTCTCCAATTTACCAAAACATGCAACCATAATAAAAAATATTTTTGAAAATATCACATGAGGTGTCAGGGGACACCTGGTTGGAACGAAGTTCTTTTCGCTATATATTGTGTACTAGTTAGTTCCAACACGCCTAAGGCGCCCGTTGAAAAATACGATAATTTAAATGGATATTTAAGAAGAAGTACTTTCTGTAAGAAAAAGCCATGCACGTATGATTTTTTTTTTTACAAAGAAGTACTTTTTTAAGAACAGGTACTTTTAAGAAGTGGTACTCTTTTTAGGAAAAGGTTATTTTTTAAGAAAATTTACTTATTTTCAGAAAGGCTACTTATCTCAAGAAAAGAAAATGTACTATTATATTTTTAAGAAAAGGTACTTTTAAGAAAATGAATTTTTGTAAGAAAATGTATTTTTTATAAGAGAAGGTATTTCTTTGAAGAAAAGGTTTTTTTTAAGAAGTGGGAATCTTTTTAGAATTGGTCGTTTTTTCCAGAATAGGTAAATTTTTAAGAGTAGGTAGGTAGTAGGTATTGTCCTATTAAATGAGACAAAATTAAACCATACACACAATGTAATATTTCAAAATTATAAAAACGTAAGAAAATATCGAATTGATGCAACAGGGGGTGGGGGAACTGCTATATTAATCAAGAATAACATAAAATACTACAATTACGATAACAAAAGTATATATTCGCTAGGTGCTTTAGAGATATGCGCCAAAAAGATACCCCTTGCGCCAAAAAGATACACCTTGATCCTGCAGGCAATATAAATTCAATACGAGCAGATTTGCAAAAACTATTTAATTCTACGAATCTTCAAAATTCAAATAATTACTATGTACTAGCGCGAGACTTGAACTGCAAGCACACAAAATGGGGTAATACTGTTAATAACGCAAAATGCAATAGCCTAAAAGAAGGGTTGTCGGAAAACGAAATAGAATTCAGATGCAAGCTTTACACTTCTGTAGCACCATCCTTTCCTCGATCGGTCACATACCTCGATTTATACATAGCGGATTCCAGGCTAAATATACTGAGAATCAACGAAATGACAAAGTGCCTGAAAACATTGGGTTACGATAGCGACCACAACGCAGAGGAATTAATTTTGAAAATTGAGAGTGAGCCGAATGTTATGATAACTTTGAATTTCAAATTTAACTTTAAAAGGACAAATTGGAAAAAGTTTGAGAAGGTGGTAATGCAGAAAATCAATTTAGAAACAGTTATACTGAACTATCGAAATTTAACGAATGATGAAATAGATGTACGTATAACTAGATTACATTTTCTAATATCAGAGGTCATTGACAGTACGATACCAAAGTACATAATTAAAAAATTACACTCAACAAGAAGTAAAATATTATTTTGAGAAGCTTTTTCATGGCTACTCGATAGCGTCGCCGTCACTATGCGAGGTGACCGCCGCCGAAGAAATTTTTTTTTTGAAGGTGGTCAGAGCAGGGTTCGAACCCAGGATCTCATGTACAAGAGCCGCGCACACTAACCATTGCACCACCGACGGCCACTCACAATTATCATTAACCTCCTTAAAAGCAAAACTCAAACTGATTAAAATACTATTGAATGAAAATTTTATATTAATAGGTAATAAAGAAATTCAGGAAACACTGGAGAGATTAGATCATAGAGATCCAGTAAGAATGTTCCCAGGTACGAAAATATTTAAAAAACGTAAACCACTCAATTTAACTAAAATAGTTGTGCACGGATCCGAAAGGAATATACTAAGAAAAACTGGAATAAACACGCAAGATCTAGAAAAGGATAATACGGACAACCTATTAATACGTGACCAAGAGGAAATGCATGATGCAATAGGAGCTTTCTAGAATCAATACATTCATTCATATTCATATATAATAATCAAAAACTAGTCCATGACTCCATAATTTCCTTCAAGAAAGGACATTATTCGAAAACAACCAAAGTACTTACATAAGTTTCAGTGAAGTGTTACGCGCAGATAAACTCAGTGAAGAACAGGCAGGGTAGTTATTTAAAACCATGGAAAAATTCTGCTACATACTCGTATTTGCAAGGTTAAGAAACAAAGTGTTATCTGGATGGGGTAATATTCCAAATAGTATTTTAAAGAAGCTACCGGCACCTGTGATAAACAATTCATAATATGTTAAATAAAGTAAAGAAAAAGATCCTAGTTACTCACAAAATATAAGACCTATTAGTTTACTTCCGAATATAAGCAAAGCATTTGAAATATGTATAAATAAAAATATAAATAGTTTTATGACTCAAACCCATATATTGAGCGATAAACAATTTGGATTCAAATTTAAACATTCGACAACTAATGCAATTAGCTTACGCACTTCAAATATCAACTGGAATTGGAATAAAGGTCTATGTACAGATGCATGCTTTATTGATACGG
This sequence comes from Phaonia tiefii, assembly GCA_963931995.1. Taxonomy (NCBI): domain Eukaryota; kingdom Metazoa; phylum Arthropoda; class Insecta; order Diptera; family Muscidae; genus Phaonia; species Phaonia tiefii. The sequence goes on along the minus strand of OZ008371.1, from coordinate 79,001,355 downwards.
AAAAGGCCTACGATAAGGTGTGGATACCAGGTTTAATATCTAAACTTATTGCGTATAACTTTCCGATAAATATAGTGATTTTAATCTATAATATGATAAAGGACAGACAATTTATTATTTCACAGCAGGGAAAGAAAAGTAAAAACATATACAGCATTGAGAATGGGTTGCAACAAGGAGCCGTCAATTTATCCACTCTGTTTAACATATTTCTATTAGATCTTATTGAGAAAATCGACAAGATAGTACCATTCGCCGATGATATTGCCATTTATCATGCTGATAAGACAATATCTAAGATTAATGTAGGACTTCAAAACTTATTCAACATGGTCGAGGAGTATGCCATTGATTGACATTTAAAACTACACACTAACAAGTGTGAGACTATTATCATGTTTGGGCCACCAGTAGGAAAATGTAAAAACGACGTAAAAAGGAATTGGAAACAATTCGGAATCAAATCAAACCTTTCGAATAAGAGCATTGAGAACAAACACAAAATTAAATATCTAGGGGTGCACTTGTACAAATACCTATACTATTATGAAAATATAAAGGAGATAGTCTCAAAGGCAAGGAAAGCTTTTTTTTATAAAGTATACTGGCATCTTTTTCATTCTAAACATATGTATAAATTCCCGTGTCAAAACTATTATGTATGAAACGTTAATTCGTCCTGTCATAACAAATGGTTGTACTGTCTGGTTCAACGTACCGCCCGGCGTTCATGGAAAAATTAAGGGTATTCGAAAGGAAATGTTTAAGAGGCTGTACTTCTTTGTGCAGAACAGCATAAAGTCAGTACACAAAGTATACAGGGTGATTCAGGAAGTTCGGGCAAATTTCTCCAGCGTATTCCTTGGCTCATTTCATGAAGAAACGTCCACTAGGACCATGCCCGAAAATGCAATGGTGCGAAATGGCAGCGGGTTCAAAATTTTCGGATTGGCGGTCGGAGGGTAGTAGGGTAAAGTTGCTAACTTCTGAGCGAGCGGTTGGATTCTTGTTGGAAAGGTCTTTAAGAGGCCTTTCAGAATTAATTAAGTAGAAAAAATTCAAATCCCCGCGATACAGAGCTTTCGGAAAAAAATGGAAAAAAAATTCACATAACCTCAATTTGCTCAGCCAGATGGCAGGTAACTTATGTGTTGGAAGATGGCCATACCTCTTACCTTTCCAAAATGACGTAAACGAAGCCCAGAGGTTTTACCGTTCCAAAGTTATGAGCATTTTACTGAAATGCAAAAATGTTTGTTTTTGGAAGCGAAACAACATAAGTTGCCTGCCATCTGGCTGAGCAAATTGAGGTTATGTGAATTTTTTCCCCATTTTTTCCGAAAGCTCTGTATCTCGGCGATTTGACTTTTTTCTACTCAATTAATTAATTAATTCTGAAAGGCCTCTTAAAGACCTTTCCACTAAGCCCAAAAAATATCCGACCACTGGCTTAGAAGCAACTTTACCCTCCGACCACCAATCCGAAAATTATGAATCCGAAATTTCCGGACATAGTCCTAGTGGACTTTTCTTCATGAAATGAGCCAAGGAATACGCTGGAGAAATTTGTCCGGAACTTCCTGAATCGCCCTGTATATCAAATAAAAAATTGTATAATAAGGCAAAAGTAATTCGAATTGACAATTACATCATAAAATTAATAAGAAACCATATACTACGTTGTACAACAAACTACGGAAACAATTTAATAATGGCTCCCTACTATAAAAATGCAAATTATTTAAGTGATGGATTACGAAAAGGTTTTGTCCCACCCGAGGCATTTATATACCTGGACAAAGAAAAATATATCCAGGATACAAATGGGGTTATTAAAGCAGTAAAAAGTACAACGTACAATGTCGGTGACTTTAGATACAGTACTAACATATCGCATAAAGACATTGCACTAACGTTAAAAACGACAAAATTTTGGAGGCTATCTTAAAATTATTGTTATATAAAAAATAAATGTATCCTTTCCTTTTACTCGTAGACCATAGATTTTAGTATATAAATAATACGAGATTTAAATAAATAAATAAATAGTTCCAGTTACATCCCATGTAGGGATTAGGGAGAGCTTCTCAAACCCAGTGAGCTGTAAGCATTCTAGTTTTATGCTCACTGATTGGGACCTACAGTTTTGCATCGGTTCCGAACGGTATTTTGAGAAGCTTTTTCATGGCTAAATGCTGGATAGTGTCGCCGTCAGTAAGCGAGGTGACCGCCGCCGAAAGAAATTTAATGTGGTCAGAGTAGGGATCGAACCCACAATCTCATGCACAAGAACCGCTCACACTACCATTGCACCACCGACGGCCAATACGATATTTATATAACTTTTCTTTTATACAAATTTTTCATTACATTGTTATCTTATGAGTGTTAAATTGAAAAAATTTTTTATGAACTTTTTTGGTAAAAAATAATGATTATGGGCTGATGTTTGTAATATTACTCAAAATTAATCATTACCATTGTAAAAAAATTCTCAAAACTCATAATATAATCATTAATATATCAGTGCATGAAGAACAGCAGACGACGACGGTTTCGGAGATAAGAAAAGACTGTCCAAATTATCCAAGTTCGGAGTTATTGGTGCAATTAAATTACGATCACTAGAAGAGTTTTTTCCGTCTTGGAGAGGACGAGAAGTCCTGAGGTCATTTAACCCGCCAATGGTGACGTACTGGTCTGTGAGACCGTCTGTGTTAAAAAATTCGTATAACTTTATTCTTCGGTATTGTTTTTTGTTGCGATTTCGAGTAGCTGCAGCATTGCACATCCCCCACCATCAGTTAATGACGAAGCTGCTTAGTGAGCACAACTTCTGTATTTTTTTTCTAACCTGGTGTGTGAGTCACCGTGTATGTAAGTAAAATAATCGCAACACTTTTGTATTATATTTTGGAAGGATACCAATTTTTGTTCATTTTATAAAAGTTCCTATTGTCGAAAGACTAATAAACAGTATTTTCCTTAATGTATATGTGATTTTTTTATTTTTGCTTAATTTTAAACATTGTTATTTTTAATGCTCTATTTAAAAACATTTGTGAATTTTAATATTGAAATAAAAGAACTTAAAATGATTATATATCTTTGTTTTATTGTCAAAGTGCATAAATAAAAAAAAACATTAACTATTATCAACACGTTTCGAAAAATCTTCAGTTGAAAACCCCGGTGCATGAGACCGGCGTCACCATTAATCAAAGTCAAATTTGCGTCACCATTGGCGGGTTATTTAAAGTTTGAAATCCTTTCTTTGCTCCTTAAATTCCATTGGTATATTATAGGTATATAAAAAAATAAATGGTTTCCCATTACATCCCATGAAGGAATCGGGGAGAGCTTCTCACAATCACTGAGCTGTGCGCTTTCCAGTTTACACTCACTGATTGGGACCTACAGTTTCACACCGATTCCGAACGGTATTTTTAGAAGCTTTTTCATGGCTAAATACTCGATAGTGTCGACGTCACTAAAAGCCTAAATTGTGTTACATAGTTTAATTGGCCGTAACTCAGAAAAATCTTCATATCATTAGCATACATCAAAATATTCGAAAATTTAATAGATTGAGGTAAATCATTAATAAAAATTTAAAACAAAGGAGGAATTTAAAACAGATGACATTCATAGACGAATTTAGTTAGACACATTAATTCTCTCAATAAATTAATCGACATGGTATGGTTGCAAGTGAATATTGGATGGTGGAAAGCATTGAGTTCAATAACAACAGATAGAGGCAATAGCACACAACGACGAACAAAGCAACAACAACCGCATTTCGTGTTTTTTTGTGGCAAAATAGTTGTGTTAAATACAATACAAATGTATACCAACAATGAAAGTCAACATAAAAGTGCAAAATACATTTAAATTTCACAGTTCTATACGAAAACGAAACGAAAAAGTTAAGTCAACAGTTCTTGTAACTCCACCTGTTGTAAGTTAATTTTCTCTCATTTGCACAAACATACGACGAAGAGTGTGAAATGAACGTCAGATGAGAGAATTAATTCGTCTATCGTAAATTTGTGTATGTTGACATTACTCTATGCACCCATATTCGATAAGAACCAGTTTGTTTGTAGTTTCCAGATGTAGAAAATAATTGTTATTGAATGAAATTTCAACTAAAAAAATTATGGTGAAGAAAATTAGGTAGCAATTTTAAAAGTGGTCCAATACACTTGTTATGACTCTATCCATAGACACATTACTATACTAGACTTAACATTTATCTCACCAAATTCATGACATTTGGCCTGGTGTGATATTTACGTTCGATGTCGAAAAGAATTGCTTTACTAATACCAGATAGAGGCAATGGTTCAAAACAACGAACAAAATAACAACAACGGTATTTCGTTTTCTGTGTTAAAATTACTGTGTTAAATACAACACAAATGTACGCTAACAGTAACAGTCAATAAAAAAGTGTAAACCACATTTAAATATCACAGTTTTTCACCAAAACGACATGAAAAATTAAATTCAGAAGTTATTGTAATTCCACCTGGTGTATGTCACTTTTCGTCAAACATCTCTCTATCACACCGACCGCACCACGAAGAGTGTGAAAGGAAACGTCAGATGAGTCAAATATTCTCTCTAGTAAGACTCTATTTATCCAATTATGCAAAAACATAAAATCAAAATACAATAATTATTTCTGATTTGCATTACATCGCTCAGAAATAAAAATTACTTCTGATTTTTATTATGTTTTGTTTTCAATGACAATTATTGGGGACTTTTTCAAATAACAATTGAATGATTTTTATTTCGTCATACAAAAACTAAAAACCAGGAAATAATTTGTATTTTTTCTGATAAAATTTAAAAATCACCTAAAGACTTTTATTTCTTCTAGACTAAAATTTCCGTTGTTGCAAATACAACAAAAGTATATATAGTTTTGATCAGCTCACGAGACGAGTTGATCTCCATATGACAGCTTCTGTGCTAATTAAACAATTATAAGTTGGAACCGTAATTTCTTACTGCACTTTCTTTCGGTGTAATTAAGGTGTTTAATTGCAGTTATTATCACTACCATCTAAACCCGATTATTGTAACCAGTAGCTAAATTACATTTTTCATAAGCGGTTGTCGCAATTAATTTAAGGTGTTAAGACTTATTTTACCATAGGTATGATTTACCACCAATGGTACTCGATTTTGATAATCTGAAATTGACGGGTAATTCACTGAGAAATAGACGAAGTTACACAGGAACAGGCGGCTGGGTAGACATAGCTATGCAAACTCGTCTCCTCGAGCTGATCCCAATGTGTATACTTTTCTTTCGCCAGCAATAACGATAATGCCAACAAATGACAAAGACTTTTATTGAAACCCACAAAAAATAAGTCTTTGTTTGATTTTTATTTCCGATTTTTATCTCTGATTTTTAATAGAAAAAGTTCTCAATAGTTATTATTGAAAACAAATCGATGTAAATATCAAAAATATGTAATTGTTATTTCTGAGCGATATAATACAAATCAGAAATAGTTGTTATTTAGGGTGAGATATTAAACAAATCAAAAACCATTATTATATGTAAATAAATATATGGTTTCCCGTTACTTCGCATGTAGGGATTAGGGAGAGCTTCTCACAACCAGTGAGTTGTGCGCGTTCTAGTTTTACCCTCACTGGTTAGGACCTACAGTTTTACACCGGTTCTGAACGGTATTTTGAGAAGCTTTTTCATGGCTGAATACTTAGCGAGGTGACCGCCGTCGAAAGAAATTTAGGATGGTCAGAATCCACGTTCTCATGCACAAGAGCCGCGCACACTACAATGCGCCATTGGCGGCCACAAGCTCCAGTGGTATAATAAAAATCAAAAATAATTCTTAAAACCTGATTTTTTAAATAAAAATCATAACTGTTACTGATCCTGATATTTTATGTAATGTTTGTTCTTATTATTCTTGGTAGAAGTCTGGCCTGATGACAAACGATACTAGATGTCGTTAACAAACAGCGTTTCCCGTCCCGTCCGGAGTCAAAAAAGACAGTGGCGAATCTGTTATATGCTCAATACGGGTCAGTAACCATGCCCTTCCATCTACCAATTGGAAGCTTGGAAAGTTTAAAGACGCTGAAGGACTTGGGTGACAAGCCATGCTTGTCATTAACACGGAATCACTTCCGTTTTTTTAGAAAAACTGAATGCGTTTTTTTATGGCTTCGGTCAGATTCATTTTAGGGTGTATATAAGCAACCAGAAAGCCACACCAGACATCATACCCATCGAAGGATCACCAGCATTGGACGGAGTGGGAGACAGGAACTTGCATTAGACTAACCCTGTGAATACTGCGGGGGAAGTTATGTCACTGTCTGAATCCAAGTTCATTGACAAGCCCGCATGCTGCCTCCTCAAAGACACCGATGAGGTCAAAATATATTGGTAGAGAGAAACGTAGCTGCGAAAGTAGAAGAAAATACAGCGGAGGATGATACTTCATTGAACAAATCAAAGCTCATCGTCGCCTTCAGCCAAGAACCCCGGAGAAGGCACGGCAGGGTTTGCAGATTGAAGACCCCTGATTACAAGCTTCTCGTTTTCAAAGCCATAGGCACAGTGAGAACATGAATTTATTTTCTCACTATTGCGATAAACATTTGAACGCTACCAGTCTGGAGACGGACAATGGCAACATCTGGTTAGTGTCAGCCTATATGCCCTATGGAGATACTGGACCCCGTCCATTAATCTTTATTTTTCTGACCATCGTTACAAAAAGCTTTCACTCTCGCAGAACATCGCCACTTTGTCTGTTCCTAGAAACGTTCAAAGAAAAAACAGTACCGAGCACAAACAAAGTCTGAGTGGTTTTGTGAAAACCATTCCGCTCTCTGAACTAGCTAGTACTGTTGAGGTTGGCGGTCTTCAAGGACGGATTTTCGTCAGCGTCTAATCCATAATGGTCGGCTGAAGGCAGGAAGGAAAAATGCAAACCCACGGTGGGTTAGGCTTGCCTTCCGTCACCATTATATTGACAATAAAAATACGAAATGAGAATGAGAAACATAAAACCACCTATTTGTTGATGACCCCCGCAAACGTCGTAAGGATAACGATTTAAGGATAAGCACTCGGTATGTTAGAACATTATATAGATCCGGTGCCACTATCCAACTGACAGATGTCCTCGACAATTATAAGACTGACTTTACTGCTATCCAGGAAATGCGATGGACAGATCATGACTTTACAAGGAAGAAAAACTATGATATATACTACAGATGCCATGAGAAAAAGCATGAATTTGGTTGCGCATTTGTAGTTGGCTAAAGTCTGCGATATCTGGTCTCAAGGTTCAACCCCGTGAGTCAATATATAGCCACCATCCCGACGGCAGAAAAAGACGACGACACCAAGGACATGTTCTATGAGCGCCTAGAGGAAACATACTACCGCTGCCCTGACCATGACATTAAGATTGTTCTAGGTGATTTTATTGGTAAAGTCGGCAGGGTAAATATCTTTGAACCAACCATCGGTGAACCATATACATACCATCACATCCGATAACGGAATTAGTCTGTTAAAGACATCCAACATAAAGACATCCATCCATAAAACTACTTGGATATCCCCTGATCAACAGACGAAGAACCAGCTTGATCATCTGGCAATTGATGGAAGGCACTCTACTAGTGTAATGAACGTACGTGTTATTCGAGGAGCTAATATCGAGCGGATCACTAAATGGTTGCAGCAGGTTTGCATAAGGATAAGCACAGCGAAAGTCATTCAAAACCAGACAAGCTCACTCAGATACTGGCGAAGAACGCACTCCCGCCTCATGATCATGAAGAGCAGTGGAAGGAGGTACACTCTATGAAAACTGCTACAGATAGCGTACTTGGTTATAAGAACCCGCTTAAAGACAAACCATGGTACAATGAAGAGTGTGGCATGGCAATTGATGAAAAGAACGCTGCACGTATGGCACGCTTCAGTCAGTTGTAACGTGAGTCGCTATAGAGCGGTAAAAAGACACGAGGAGAGAGGAAAGCTGTTTGCTTAAGAAGAAAAAACGGTTGTGAAGAAAGCGCGAGAGTGAGCAAATTGAATCTTACAGATGGAAGAATGAATAAATTCTACCGAAAAGTACAAATCCAGACCAACGGAAATGGATCAGGGTCACCTTTTTTTAGAGATAAGGACGGGAATCTTGTTACAGATGGAGAGATCAGAATATGGAGAGATCACTTCTCTGCTTGACCTGTTCCACGAGACTTCAATATAGATGAGTGTGTTGAGCACATAGAGTACGATGGCTTCGACTGCCCCCTCCTATCCAAAACTAAGTTAGAACTGCAATTTCTCGGCTTAAGAATAAAAAAACCCGCTGGTGCTGAGGGACAACTGGCTGAGCTGTTGAAGGATGGCGGGTATAAATTTGAAAGATGCATGCATTAACTCATATGCAAAATCTGGCTAGACAAATGCATGTCTGACGATTGGAGTCTTAGAATACTGTGTCCTGTTTTCAAAAAGGGCGACCCGAGTAAGTGTACGAACTACAGTGGAAGCCTTTAATCCATCGCATACAAGGTCGTCTCGAGCGTAATGGTCGAAAGGCTAAAGCCGTTTGATGCAGACCTGATCGGACCAGTGTTATCAGCGTGGCCCTAGGCCCGGAAAGTCAACTATCGACCAGATATTCACATTACGACAACTCCTGGAGAAAACCCACGAAAAACAAATCGACACCTACCAACTCTTTGTAGATTATAAGGCTGTCTTCGATAGCCCGATACGGAGAAAACTGTACCAAGCTATGTCGGAGCTAAGCTGACTCGCCTTTTTAGAATGTCACTGACCTACACGAAATCTTCAATAAAGATTTGTAAAGAACTCACCTAACCACTGACGAGGCCTCAGGCAGGGCGACACCCTATCATGTGATCTCTTCTACATATTAACTGAGATCATCGTGAGAAAAGTTGCAGTTAACACGAAGAAAACTATCAACAGCAAGAGGCACATCCTACTCTTGTATGCTGATGACTTTGACATCATTGGTCGAAATGGTGTATTTTCGAGAATTGAGAAGGAATCAGCAAACGTGAGTGTGGCAGTAAACGAGGACAAGACAAAATTAATGGTTTCGACAAGCAGAACATCCACTCCATTGAAGGAAATGGTGCAAGTAGATAAGCTTTATAATTTCGAGGTACTGGACGAATTTATTTACCTCTGATCTGGGTGAACAGAAGCAATAACGTCAGCCTACCAATCTAATTATATTAGTTTCATACAACCTGTCTTGCTTTATGGCGCAAAAACCTGGGTCATATTGCATTTTGATGAAACATCACTGGAGCCTTCGGGAGAAAAATGCTCCGAAAAATATGTGGTCCTATAAGAGAAAACGGTGAGTATCGACGACAGATGAACCACGAGCTGTATAATCTGTTTCCCGACATCGACGAAGTTATGCGTATCAAAATAGCGCTTTACGGTGGCTAGACCATGTCAGTAGAATGAACCAGTGCGAAAGGTATTCGAAGACGTAATCGAAGACCATCGGAAAATAGGACGACCAAGAGTTCGCTGGAAAGGCCATTTTGAATATTGCCTGCGAGAGCCTAAGTAAGGCTACTGAAAGTTTATACGGCGGGAAAATCATCGTATATTAGTCCAAAGAAATTTACACCAAACACACACGCAGAGATGTGCCCCAGAACATAATCAGGAGACTCTAGTGGGTCACGGAGAATGGACTGGGTGTAAATCCAGAGAAATCCGAGTTCGTCCTCTTTACCTGGAAATTTGTTTAAGTATAGTAAGGGATATCTAGGTGTGAGTCTCGACAGAAATATTACTTACGAATCTGAATATGATCAGACGAGTCACAGTGGCCCTATATTCGTGTAAAAGGGCCACCGGGGTCGATGGGGCCTAGCCCCAAAAATAGTTTACTGGATATACACGGATGTTGTCCGACCGATGTTGCTCTACAACAAGATAAGATTCCTAGACAAGATATATCTATCTGTGGTAGTAGAGGCAGACATGCGTCTAGACCATAGACTAATTACTATACTAGACTCAACATTTCTCTCAGCAAATTTATGACATTTGGCCTGGTGTGATATGAACGTTGGATGTCGAAAAGAATTGCTTCAATAATACCAGGTAGAGGCACTGCTTCAAAACAACCAACAAAATAACAACAACGGCATTTCGTTTTGTGTGTTAAAATTATGGTCTTAAATACAACACAAGCGTATGCTAACAATTACAGTCAATAAAAACGTGTAAAACACATTTAAATTTCACAGTTTTGCACCAAAACGACATGAAAAATTAAAGTCAGAAGTTCTTGTAATTCCACCTGGTGTAAGTCACTTTTCGTCAAACATCTCTCTATCACACAGACCGCACCACGAAGAGTGTGAAAGGAATCGTCAGTTGAGTTAAATAATCTCTCTAGTAAGATTTAGTTTATGGTCTAGACCAGTGTTTGAATGTCATCAAGTTACTCAAATCAGAGAAGTCGTCGATCTTTTCTGGATTCTGATTCACATAGTTTTGGATTCGAACATAAGCGTTTGAACATATCACGAAAATAAAATGAGTAGATCTTTGAATGGTTATCCAAATCGTATTTTTGTATTTGCCAAAAAAGAAAAACGAGTTAGTGTTCGGATTGTAAGTAAGAAAAATCAAATCAATAAGGGTTGCTGTGCAACGGAGCAAGCTTCCTCCAAAATCTTCCTCCTCACTGAGCTTCCCTCCAAAATCGAAACTCTCTTAAGCGAGGTGCGTGTCTAGAAACCGTCATTTCAATTTTTTTTAATTTGTTAGTACAGGGTGGAGGGCGGTAATTTGCTTATTTGGGAATGAAATAAAAAAAATTATGAACCTCAGAAAATTTATTTTATATTTTAATTATATTGAACAGTAAGGGAATTTTTAAATTACATGGTTTTAAATAGAGTATCTGGCAAATGCCGACCTTCGCAATCCACACACTTCCGCATACGTTTTCATGAACTCTAACAAGCATGTCGACTGGTATTCTGCCAATTGCAGCCTCAATATTGTTAATTAGGTCTTCCAAGGTGTTGGGACGGTTTATATATACTTTCGACTTCAGGTAACCCCAAAGGAAAAAATCTAGGAATACTTCCGAGTGGGAGAACAGCTACTCGTAAACGAAAAGCACGCTGCACTGCAATGATCGAGTGCGCATTTGAAAAATACGCTTCAACACAAAATGACCTCTCCTCACATGTCCAATGCATGATGGCAACTGAAAGGCAGACGAATACAAATCTCCCGTCAGCCACTCTCCACTCTCTTCGACCACCCTGTACAAGTAGAAGGAAATATATAGGGTTTTACTTCATGTTGAATCTAATAGATATTCAGGGAGTACGTTCTGCAGAGTACTAATTGGTTCACCGGGGACCAATGTACGACTCCTCTTGCCACATTACGTGGTTCTACAACGGCCCTCATTACATTAAGTTTGTCGATAGTGACTTCCACTTCCACTTCTGCCTTATAGCCTTTTCACACTAGCGTACATTTTGGGGGAATGCATGGAAGATGTTGAAAAAATTAAACATGCGTTCACACTTGCAACATCTTACATCTTCCATCTGTCATTTTCTATTATTCATTTATTAATATGCCACATAGCGGTAGCAAAATTTTGGCGATCAAAAATAAAAATGGGGAATAACATTCGTCAAGCGTTTATTTTTTAACATTTCATATTTATTACAATTGTTGTTTTCCTACATTTATTTCGTCCAGATGTATCTATATTAGGTGGTGTTATTGCGACAATGACAATAGCTGTTTTGTATTTGTTTGGTGTCATACCACTGCCATATTCCAAGCAAATTTAGTAACTAATGCAATACAAGTACACAAAAAGTCCAAAAATAAATACATATGAATTTAACAGTGAGTTGACGCAAAGGTTTTAAAAGATTTAAATCAGCTGTTCTTGCGCTACCACCTGATATAAATACATATTTTGTTTTGTTTGTTGAATTTCTGTAATTTTTTCTAGAAATTAAATTTTGTTCTAGTGATGGACTTAAAATTATCAAATGATGTGGGGTGAAACGTAATGGGATAGGAACATTTTTCGAAGATTTTGAAAGATGTTGAGCTCACAAAGTGTCAAATTTGTATGGGGAAATGTTAACAACTTTGGCAAATTGATTGAAGATGTGGCCTAGTGTGAAAAGGCTATTACTTTACTTACTTTTATTGACTATTTTACATCCTCATGAGGTCAGACGTCTTACACATATAAATTAAACAAATTTCAACATATTCTTCCAAATGGCTCTAGCCTTCGCGTTTTCTCGCCAGTTGGTAACACCAAGGATACTCTTTTCCTGCTACCATCGGGTACGCTATCGAAAACCTTTCGCGCTGGCTCATCTTCATTCATTCTGACAACATGGCCTAGCCAACGCAATTGGCCTAATTTGATTCGCCTAGCTATATCCACGTCAGAATATAGACTATATAGCTCTGCGTTCCATCGACGTCGGTGTTCGCCGTTTTCTCTAACAGGACCATATGTTCTACGGAGAAAACTCCCAGGTGTTTTTCATCCGCTTGCGATATGGCCCAAGTTTCGGAGCCATATGTCAAGACAGGTAAAATGAGAGTCTGATATAGATGGACTTTTGTCCGTCGAGAGAGGGCTCTGTTCCTAAACTGTTTGCTGAGCCAAATATATGGCTTTTCGTGTTAATGGTCTTGTTCGTATTTACTGCAGCCTTTCTCATTATTATCGCCATTAAGATGTTGAAGAGATTGCACGAAAGTCCTCGCTTGGTACAGAATGGCTCAGTGAGGTCTTTGTTCACTTTCACTGCTGATTTGGTGTTGGTCAGCGTCATTCTACAGAGGCGGATCAGTTTTGCCGGAATACCAAGTTCAGACATAGCTTCGTACAGTTTTCCCCGTATGGGGCTATCGAAAGCAACTTTGTAATCGACAAAAAGGTGGTATGTATCGATTTGCTTTTCGTGGGTCTTTTCCAGGATTTGGCGTAGCGTGAATATTTGGTCAGTTGTGGACTTGCCTGCTCTAAAACCACACTGATAAGGTCCAATCAGGTTTTCAATAATTGGCTTTAGTCTTTCACATGATGCACTGGACAAGACCTTATACGAGATGGATAAAAGACTGATATCGCGATAGTTGGAACAGACACACGGATCACCCTTTTTGAATACAGGACATAATACACTGAGACTCCAATCGTCGGGCATAGATTCCCTCAGCCATATACCGCATACAAGTTGATGCTTGTGGGCTAGCAGTCCTTCACCACCTGGCTTAAAAAGTTCAGCGGGTAGGCCATCCGCAACAGCGGCTTTATTATTCTTAAGGCGGGAGATTGCCGTTCTAATCTCGTAGAGCTTCTGTCGATAGGACATTGATATCTCCGGTATTTGTAGCTTGTCAATATCAAGCTTTCCCTGTGTTCGGCTTCGTACGTTTTTCGCTCTGTTCAGTCTTGTGCGAACTTTCGCAGCCTCTAGGTAATGATCCGAATCGATATTGGCACCTCGAATCACACGTACATCCATTACACTAGAAGAGTGCCTGCCATCTATTACCAAGTGATCAATCTGGTTCTTCGTCCGCTGATCAGGAGATATCCAGGTCGCCTTATGAATGTCCTTATGCTGGAATCGTGTGCTACTAACTACCATGTTCTTTGCAGCGGCGAAGTCTATCAGTCTAATTCCATTATCGGAGGTGTTATCATGTAGACTGTGATTACCGATGGTTGGTCGAAAGACACTTTCCTTTCATAATTTGGCATTAAAATCGCCTACAATAATCTTAATGTCGTGGTCAGGGCCTCATCTTTATCCTCTGTCCTCAGACCTCATCATCTTTATCCTCTGTCGGTGTGTGCACACAAATTAACGAGATGTTGAAATATTTCGCTTTGATGCGAATTGTGGCTATGCGGTCACTCACTGGGTTGAACCTTGAAACTAGGTGTCGCAGTCCCCTGCCAACTATAAATCCGCACCCAAATTCGTGCTTTCGCTCATGGCAGCTGTAGTAAATATCGAAGTTTTTCTTTCTGGTGCAACCATATCCTGTCCATCGCATTTCCTGGATTTCTGTGATGTCAGCTTTATATTTTCCGAGGACATCCGGCAGTTGGAAAGTGGCACCAGTCCTGTATAGCGTTCGCACATTCCAGGTACATATCCTTAAATCATGGTCCTTATAACGTTTGCGAGGGTCGTCGACAGTTGGGGGGTTTCTTTGTTCATTATTTTCTACGTGTATTTTCATTGCCAATATAACGGTGGCGGGAGGCAAACCCAGCCCACAGTGGTTTGCATTTTACCTACTGCCAGGATGATTATGTTTCAGCCGCCCATTATGGATCAGACGCTGACCAGAATGGAGTGTGTCCAAACTGGATTTTGGTTTCTTCAATTTTGATCTTAAATTTTTTGGCTCATCCGGCTTCAAAGAACAGAAGAATATGTCCACTATTTCGAAGAGCTTCAGTGACAGGGTCACCTAATAATCGTGAGACGTATCAGTGATCCCTTTACCACTCAGGTTGCTCATTGGTTTCGCCTTCTCACTTTAGCTAGCTAACGGAGGTTTGCGATAAGCCATTGCCCAGGACATACTGCGTGGAAGTAGAGAGCTGCTTGGACTGCCCAATGAAGGGATCATTTCTGGCCACTCCCAAGTAAATGGCTATCAGAAGCTTTCCACCTCCAAGGACAGTCCCATGTCCCCCACTTCTACCTAATCTAACCTAAATGAAGCTATACTGAAGTTTTAAATTCGATAGTATAATTATTTTAATCTTACATGTTAAAGAGTTTTTGAATTGTTAAATCATTTATTTAATCTGTGTGTCGTCTGAAATTACATGTAAGCTGTTTTATAAAATTAATAGAGTCTATAATGTGAAGATTTAAATTTATGTAGGAATACAATTTTTTAATAATTGTTCATACACTTGAACAAATGTTTTGTAGAAATTTTTAACCACGACCCTGATCTGCATCTGATGCGCGAATTAAATTAATTTTTTGAATTTAATTTTTTATTTAGTCCTATTCTTTTCAGCGAATAGGTTTACAATCCGACATGGTGATAATTAGTCTGTTCGCGTACTGGATAATTTGTACAAATTTGTACAAATTATTACTATTTCTTACTTGATAGTGTTCGTTTACACCAAAAAGCCAGTAACGAGAGAGCAAGAAAGAGATTATTTTGACAGTTCGATGATAGAGAACTTGCAAGTTTTTACTGGAGAAATTTTTGCCAGTAAGAATTTGCAAGTAATAACATATGTTTGGAAACATATGATTTGTGTAAACAAACAAAATTAGAAAAAATAAAGAGTATAAAACAACAAATTAATCTTTGGAATCTTACATTTTAAGATAAAAGGTGAGTGTTCAATGCTCTGTAATTAACCTTTAGCTATTTCTTTTAAAAAAGAATACAGTTTTGGTGATTTGTAGTATTTTGTTCGAACTACGTTTGTTGGTTCTCACAATGTTTACATTGCAAATCAGCTGTTTACACACAAAAGTTCTTATTTCTTGCAAGTTTTTACTGAATGTCGTTCGCGTACTTTTTGTGATATTTTTTACTCAGAGAGTACAATCATTCTTACTCTCTGAAAACTAGTTACTTGATAATTTTTACTGGAAAAGTACTCGAACACAGCTAATGTAAAAATCGTAAAGCTGTATAATCTCTTGCTCTAATAATGCACGATATTTAGTTGCATGCTACTTGCTAAACACGAGAGTATGTGTATGCACAAAAGTACGTATGTAACAAAAGTAAAATGCTAGGTTTGGACTCGGGCCATTACTGTAGCTAAGAGAGTACGAATTAGTAAATACAGCAGACTTAAAACTAAATACCCCCGTTTCCTGTTACATCCGATGAAGGGATTGGGGAACACTTCTCACAACCAGTGAGCTGTGCGCTTTCTAAAGTTGTACACCGGCTCCGACCGGTATTTTGAGAAGGTTTTCATGGCAAAGTACTCGATAGTATCGCCATCACTACGGCTTAAAACTAAATAAACTTAAAAATATGAAATATTCGATAAACCGGTTTTTTATTCTTTTTCAGGTATTTTAAAATTGATGCTTTTCGAACTATTCGATAATCCTGTTTTACTGTGTCGAACTATTCGCCATTTTCGAATACCAAATTTTTCTAAGTAACCAAATTTTAAAAAGTACCAGCTTAACATCGAAAAGGTTTAAATTGCAGTGAAAGTTTGGACAAATCATTCCTGCCTTTGGGCAGTTGTGTTACACTTAAGCTCTACACTTATGTATGTATTGTAGAATGGTTTTGCAGAATCGTTGAGGTTCAGGATATCTATTATTAAAAAGATTCTGGTATCCATCGATTGAAGTGGAACTTGCAAGTAATATTCAACCAAAACTAGAAAATGTTTCAAAATATTGAAAAGGTCAAACGAAAATAAAAAAAAACTCTGCAACACTATTGGGTTCAGAAGGAGTATTTAAATTTTTACTGAGAACTAAACTTAAAACTAGACTAAACAACTAGATATTCAGCCTCATTACGAATGTCATTCTCGTATTTCGACTACGACAGTTTTGTAACAGATTAAAGACAAACTTAGCGTGTTATCTTTTATCTTTTACAAATTGTCGTAGTCGAAATACGACAAATGTGTTTTCATCTTTAAAACAAAGAATTAGTCCAGGAAACTTTCACGTACCTGAGTAATATTATTGATTTTGCGGAAGAACTTTATAACAGGCTATTTCTCAAGTCTCAACAATTAGACCTTACTGACAGCTCAGACTCTGATTTGGAGTACTTTGAATCTGATAGCCAAATTGGGAACAGCATCTCAATAGTTCCTTAAACCTATACGTTTATACACATGTTGTTATGTGAACAGGTTCAATTTCAATGATCTCTTTGAAAATTGATCTAAATAACCAAAATCTTTTAAGGAACTATTGAGCTGCTTTTCCAAATTTGGCTATCATATTCAAAGTACATCACATCAGTCAAAGTACATCACTATACTACATAAATTTGATTTACACCCATGTTCTATCTTCCACCGTGAATTTGATTCACTTAACATATTCATTTCACTCAGATGTATTGAATATGAACATATTTTTGTTAAAAGTGTTTTTCGATCACAAAACCTGACATTGCCAACATTCATGGTTTAGTTAACTGCGAAGGAACAAACGAAATCATCTTTTGCGCCTAATTCAACGAAAGTAAACGAACAATAAGAAGAAAAAAAGTATGGGAAACATAAAAGAAAACGGTTACAAAAATAAAATATTTGTAATCATTTGTGATTGGAAAAATTTAAAGCGTTCCATTTTCACTTACAAACGCAAGATAAATCATGGGTGTTATCTTTTACTTCACCCCGATCGCGATTTTAAAACGTCAAACTCGCGAGCGAGTTTTAAATTTAAAGATCTGGAAATATAACTCGCTCACGATGTTAAGAGGCAGAATCCACGAGCGAGTTTAAAAGATCGGATCGCGAGCCCAAATTTTCAAGTTGTTTTCATCCTTACCAGCTCTGACAGTGTGTGTGTATAATTTCAGATTGCTTTGCTATGAATTTTTTTGGTTTTATTTATGAATTTGTATTTTTTAATATCGACACGTTCCCAGCAGAATGTATTAAGCGACAAAATGGAAATTGTTCAGGAAACGAAAAAAACTTTCTGTCAAGTAGCTGATTTGTATTATTTTTTCGGTTGTTGCCATTTCATTTGCTTAATAACTCATGACGTGGTTATGCAAGGGACATTCTCTGTATATCAAAATGTGGAGCTTGGCATACATTTTGAGAATATGGAAAAAAGTCTTTGTCGCCAAATATGTCGCTTAATACATTCTGCCGGGAACGTGTCGATATTGAGAAAATTAGGAAACAAGATAAAAATAATTTTGCATGATAATAATCATAAAAAAATTATAGTTTTAATGATGTTTTTGGGAATCTCATATTGAAATATTATATTTCTTGTAAATTTTTGTTGAGCAAATTTTTCTATTTTCGTCATAAGAAACATATTTTTCGATTTTGTATTTATCAAGCGACGCAATCAACGTGTTACATGAAACTCACCACAATCAGTTTTACTCCATTTTTTGCAACAGAAGATCCACTATTTTTCGCTCGTTCACAAAATATGTACGACTAGCTCTCGAGTCGACTTTTACGACTTCAAATCGTTTTAACTCGAGATTCGAGACTCTTTCTTCCACTTCACCATGGGTTAATTGTAAATAATACTGAGGAAGTATCGTTACGACTGACAAAATATCGCCATGAACGCCATAATTCAAAGGAGATCGGGACTATTAAATGGGAAAGTTGTATATTAATTCATTCCTTTCCCACAATAATTATACATACGAGGGAGGACCAATAAGTCCTTGACTTTTCGAACTTCCCTATTATTTATATGAAATGCAATACTGCTCCCATAAAGTACCACCTGTTATTAGACTACTGTCAAATTTTAAGCAAGTTCCGTCATTTACTTTGCGTTTAACAGCTGTTCAGAACATACAACCTTGTGAATTTTTACAAAAATGGAAAAAACAATCAATCAAACCAAGGAAAAGCTTGATAAATGGGGACTCTGCACCATCGATTTCAATGGTAAAAATACACCCGAAAATGGCGAAACAATTCAGGATATGGTGTTGGCCGATCGAAGAGTAAAAGTGCGTGAGATTGTTTCGATTTTAAATGATCAGTTGGGTTTAAGAAAGCTGTCTGCAAGATGGGTGCCGCGTTTGCTCTTAAATGGCCATATACGCACGGTTGCACACGTGTGTAATCTCAATGGCAAAGTTCCATGAATTGGGCTACGAATTGGTCCTCATCCGCCATATTCTCCGGATTTAGCCCCCAGTGACTATTTCCTATTTCCAAACCTAAAGAAATGGCTCGGTGGAGAGAGATTTAGCTCCAACGATGAAATTATTGATCAAACAAATGCCTATTTTATGCCAAATCCTATTTTTTTGGAAGGGAGACAAAAATTTGAGAAATGTTGGACTAAGTGTATTGAGCTAAAAGGAGATTATGTTGAAAAATAATTTTTTTTTTTGGCAAAAAAACAATTTCGATCCAAAAGTCACGGACTTATTGATCCGCCCTCGTATTTGGATTATTTATATTTTTTTTTTGCCACAGTCAATACTTGCCTGGCATCACATGCAATAATTCCCAAATTCAAACAAAGTTTTCATGCGTTTCGATTCAAACAAAAGTTAACATTTTTAAAAACTCCTGAAAGTTCTTGAGTTTCAATTTCATATTTGTATACCTCCCACAATCTATCTTTCCTTTCTATAGCTTCATTTCTTCACAGGACAGTCGCAAAGGGTCAACAGTGGGGTATCTTCTTCAGTTGTTACGAGTCATAAACCTAACCTACAATACTCTGCAAATATTTTAGGGTGTGCGGAAACCTCCTGTGAACATTAGAGGAAATAGCAATGGAGCAACCCCAAACAGACCCCAGTGTTTCATAACATAAAATGTCTAACTTGCATCTGTAATTCTTATCGCAATAAATTAGTGCCATGTTATATTATTTTGTAAGTAATTTGAGTTTTATTTCATTTTTTCATATTTAAAAATTAATTTGCATTTGTTTGTTTGTTTTAAGAGATGTTGGCATTCTTCAATTTCCTTCTTTATGTAATGCTATTATTTATGTATTATTCATTATTATTTAAGCGAAAAATTATAATTAAACTAGAGAACATCTTAGATTTGTAGTTATAAACTAAACTTATGAAAACGAAAGGAAAGAAAAACAAAATCAAATCATAAATTAGATTTTGCATATAATTTACATTATATAAATATAACGAGGAGAGATTTATCTTGATTGTTTCTTTCACTCGTTCTTGACAGTGTGGCACGACAGATTAGAACAACTTGAGATGGCGGGACGATAGGAATCCGCACTGCCATGAAGCCATCTGCGCCACTTCAAGTTGTTAGCAGGATCAGTGTGCACTTGAATTCAACTAAATCTAAATCATCATTAATTTATGTATATAAGACAAATTACAATTTAAATCAAAATACCATAAGTAAATTAAAAAAAATAAATTTATAATAATATAATAAACTGTGTGTGCTTGTGTTGTTGAGGAGTTTTGTTGTTGCATGTGATTTTGTGGATCTGCTTTGCTAAAGGAGTTGCTGATTGGTTTTCAGTTGGTATCTATGAAAAATGACTTGTAGATTGGTTGCTGGTTGGGCTGTGTCGCATTGCATTAATTTGTTATTGAAGAGAGTTTCTGCGCAACTCCATTCACAGTCTTTGATTTGAGGACATCATTTTCGTAAGACAACACCGTTTCCTTGCCATTTTCATAGACTCTGCAATTGGAAGAATTTGCATATGGTCGGTCACTTTTCGCATTTACGGATGAAGAGAAAACAGAACTTACCTTTTGGTCATTAGTTTTTTACCATTAACAAATGTGGTTGATGTTGAAGTTCGCTTAACAGCGCCGTTGGTTCCTACGCCGGAGCTGCGCCCACCGCCGTTGGACATACTGCTATAGCTGGAGAAGGAGGTAAATCCATTGGAGGGCATTAAAAAGTCCATCATTGAATAATTGAGCATAGGTGAAGCAAAGGATGATGCCAATTTCGTATTTGCTCCATGATGAGAACGACTACTGTTGCTGGACGTACCATTTGAACGTCGGCTTCCATGCTGGGGGTAACTGTGAACATCTACAAGACCGCAAAATGTTAGTTACGATCACCTACATCCATATATCGCATATTATGCATTAATCAAGGCACGTCATCTTACCTCTAAATAAGTCAGCAAATGGCGAATTGCCTCCGAAAAACTCACGGAATACTTCTTCAGGCGGCCGGAAGACAAATGGATTTCCACCCATAATATCGAAGTCATCAAAATCGTGTGTATGATGTCTAGATGAACGATGGTGTCCTCGATCTCCCAATAATCCATCTTTGCCATACTGATCATATACTCGGCGTTTTTTCTCTAAAAACGGAAAACAAACCATCAATGAAATATGTACGTAATAATTTACAGATTCTAGGGGAAGGTTTTGTTTTTAGTTGCTAACAAAAACTTTTTAAAAACAAATACATTATAAACATGTTTAGTCATAGCAAGTCAAACGTATAAACTAATCACTAAATCGTCTATAGCGGCAATAGTTAAAAAAGGATTTCGAATACTACATTTATTATCAGCATCCAAATTAGCTTCTTTCAATTCAAAAACAAGACAGGCAGACAGACACATTGTGTGGCGTGTAACCAAATTATTGGTAATTTGTAAAGGGCGTCTTAAAAGCGGTAATTTTATTTGGTTATGATATATTTTCAATCCTGATTCGTTGCAAAAATGGTAGAGCTTGTTTTAGAGTATAACAACCGATGGTAATACTGGTATTCCAAAAATGTCCGGTCCCTACGAATTTACACAAAACGCTGCAAATGTGTAAATGTAGATTTTCAAAGAAAAAGTAGTCTGAATGCATTGTAACGTATAAACACTCAGTGTCCGATTTAAAGAATACATTTTGGTATACACCTGGGAAATTATGACAACAATGGAAATAAGCTGGTTTTAAATCTTTTATCACAAAGCTGGTGATGGTTTAATTAGTCTTGAAGAGGATTCATCAAATAACAATTCGGAATCGGTATCAACTTTATGATCGTATTGTTAAGTCTGAAACTAAACAGTGCACAGCTCTCTGATTGTGAAGAGCTCTTCCCTAAAACAAAAAAATGTCCATAACTCGGTAAGAGTATATAACCTAAAGAAGTCGTCATTCTCCATGGGTAATGGATACGGGATTGTTTCTCATTCCACACGATGCGTACGGGTTTAACTTGGGTTTAACGGGTTCCATTTCTAAATTTAATTTTTGAACGTACAAGTCCAGTGGTCAGAAATGACAAAATATGTCAAGTTTTGAGTTGGTAATAAAAAAAAAAGGTATCTAACTTTTGAACCCGAAATCAAACAATTTATATAAAAAATAATTTAAAATCAAAAAAATTTGTTAGCTAAATCAAGAAATTAAGCATGATTTTTGTAAAAGCAGCCGTAAGAAGTGTAGTAAGTTAAAAAATTACAAACAAGTTACAAAATGGTCAATTTACTGTTACAAATTTTCGATTACGTCGGTTTTATGACCCCCCCCCCCATCCCAAAGGGATATCCACATAAACTCGCGTGACTAAGTTGTAATTTACAATACAACGAAACTGATATTTCATTAAAAATATTGACTTTTAAAAATACATCATCACATTTGTAGATAAATTAATTTCCTATCACTTTCCCTAGAGAATAATTGAGGAGGTTCTTTTCAAAACTTGACTATTCCACTTTCAACAGAACTGATTTTGTATTTATTTGGTTTGGTAACATTGAAACGAAAACTCAGAGAAAATAAAATTGGGTCAAAACTCCAGAATTACACCGGAAAAAAAGAATAAAAGTAGTTTTCGTCAAAAGTTCCATTCCTAAAAACTATTATCTCAAATTGTCCCAAAACACAAAAAGTGGAATTGTCAAGTTTTGAAAAGAACCTCCTCAATTGGTATTTCTACATAGCAGCTATACCAGAATAATCCTACTTGATAAACAGCCGATACGAAAAACATGAACTTTCTTAGAATTGTAATGGGCAAAAGGATAGTTGGTGATTTTATAAGAAATTTTATATGACCCAGGCTATTTTCAAAATCAATGAATACGATTATGTATGTTCAGTATTTGAGAACAAGTACCTTAAAAATATTGCATCAGCTGAGCACGTGCTTTTAAAATAGTTTTATCAGAATGAACTCGCAATGAAGCTATTTGGCAGAAAATACAAAATACAAAAAGTATATAAATTATGATATTGATTGTTGATCTTTAATTTTATCTGTGTTAAATTAGTATGGCTTGAGGTAACAAAATGAATGCAGGGATCGAACCCAGAATCTCATGTACAAGATACGCGCACACTACCCATTGCACAACCGACGGCCACTAAAATGTCAACGACGTAAAAGTTAGGTTTATGACACGTCGTGGCACAATGGGCTGCTATTGCTGTTTTCTGTTCCATAGGTTTATTTGTGGCCCTTGAAACTGATTTGTGGGAAGATAGTCGTGTCTTCAATTTCGCCATCGTGGTGCCACCATATACCTTTTTGCATATGTCAGCCTTGTCCCCATTGTATTTTATCCCATATACATATTAGACTTATCCTTTACCGTCAATTTAGACTTCGTCCGGATAACTAACCTGTGATTTTAATGCCAGCTCCTTGACATAGATATCGAAGTGCTTTAGTCTCTCGGAATTTATTTGTTTTTTGTATAATTTTAATAATTGCCCATACAACAGTCATGTCGTTGTGGTTCAATAATATTGAAAACTCCAAAGTATTTCCCCCACCAAAAATAAAGTCCATCTTTTTCTCTCCATCATAAAAACTTCAATAACTTAGTCAATTAATACCGGGTATTTAAAAACAAAGTTGCGTTTTACTCACTAGGAAACGTCCCTTTTGAATAAATTCAAGAGTATTATGGTTTCTTTATAAAATAATGTGTAAAAACATCGTCGAAGTTGAAAAATGGCGAAAAAATTAAAAACTATCTGTTTGCTGGACAAATACACACGACTTCTCATATTTTCTTAAAGAAGGTATATATATATATTGTTTGAAAGCCCTAAGTTTCTTCTTCTTTTTAGATCCGGTGAGAAAGTGAAAATCGGTTGATAATAAACTAACTTATAAGTGTGCAAACGTACGCATAACCGGGTTTGTAACCGGTTTTCAAGATTTTGGGGGAGTTTGGGAAATTTCACAAGCAGATTCTTGTTTCACTCGACAATACCTTCAAGATAAATACGGGCTCTTCCCAGGTATTTCTACTTTAGTATCTTTTGTATCAAAGTGTTATACGTAGTCACCACCTGAAAAATGGAAACTAAAACAGCAAAACTCGAGCAGTCTTTACCAAACCTTATGTATCTATTGATCCCATGGGGATCCCATTTGGAAATTTGGCTATAATCCTCTGCAACTGACGTCGTAGTCTGACAGACAACGCAAAGAGAAGAGTACTGTTTTTGTTGTTTTATGAAGCTAACAATACCTTTCCAAAAACGTCTTTTATTTCAGATTTTAATCTTATTTTAGCTTGAAAACTATTTACTTTTTTAAATAAATAAGGCAATGATGACGCCACTCAGAATCTTCAATATAGGAAGTCAGTTTAGAAATGAGGTCAGTTGCAGAGGGATAATGTAGAGAAAAAGATGGACTTTCTTTTTGGTGGAGGAAATCAACAATTAAAGATACGTTATGTCAGGATATTCAAGGAATATCATTGAACCACAACGACATGACTGTTGTATGGGCTATTATTAAAGCGGTTTTTGCAAGCTTTAAAATGATATCCAACATTTTGAAATCCATTAACGCATTCCAAAGTTATGCCATTTTTTCAGAATGTGCCATACAATACCTACTTCAACGAATAATAAAACGAAAACTACTTTGAATTTTGATTCAATTCTGGTGTTATAAAAATCGTATGGACGAGGAGAAACTACTGTCCAAATTGTATACCAATCAAAAGTGGTCGGGTTCGAAAGTTCTGAATTTTGTGTATATTTTTTTTGGAATTACCCAATACATACATGTAATTATTGCCAATCGTTTTGTGATCAATATGTGATTAATGTTATACTTTTGTATATAGAATCCTGAGGATGATTAGCGATGTTAATCGAAATATTGGGAGTATTTAATAAATCTTGAAAAAACAGTCAAACCAAACTAATTCACCAAAGAAAAAGTATACAAAATCAAAAAATTATTGTACACTCAGTTTCCTTAAAAAATAGTTTTTAAATTAAATACTTATGGATTCCAAGATAAAGCGAATGTGCTTTTCGTCAGTAAGGAACATTTATATAGCATCGAAATTGATTATATCCATAAATTGGTAAGTGATTTTGACTGTTGGATTTTTAGCTGGACAAACCCTTGGAACAAAGGTGGTCCTGGATTAGTGGGATATGCCTGTATGTAGATTTCTACACGAATTATTTGTATTATCATGTTGGATAAGCACCTCTGTGAGCCTTTTTTGATTTTCATACAATCAATTTTAGCTAAAGCAAAAACAAACACAAAAAAAATAACACTCAATTTCGGAATATTCAAAAATTTTAGGGAAACAAGGACTACAATTATTTATGTACTTATAGATAATGAACCATTTTCACCATTAAAATTCACCAAGGGTCTTCGACGACTGATTCTGATGCGACAAACGTTCGTTCTGAAAGTACGTGAAATAGTAACTTAGGACTTGCATTTTCTTGGGAGCTAATTATGTATGAATCGATGTTTTACATAGGCATATATTTTAAAGGGTGCCTTGAGCTAGCATTACCGACATAATTATAACGTTTGTATGATTAAATTAACAAATAAATGTTTTCCCAGTACATCGCATGAATAGATATAATGTACCACTATGATACGAAAAAGAGTTAAAATTCCATTCCCTAAACATGTGTTGGAACAAAATGCACCGAATTGGATCTATGGAGGATACGTGTTTATTTAAAGAAATAAATATTACCAAATCTTTATGTACAATCGTAATTTATAAATGAAGATTCTACTCCCGTTAGCAATATTAGCTTAGAACCTTTTTAAGACGAAAAGTAAATCGTAATTTAAAAATCCCTAGCCTTCGTCCCGAATATGGATAATTATTAGAGAACAATAATTGGTCTGCCAACATTTCAATCAAGTACTCTAACATTTTAATTACGATCAATAAAATGTGAGCTCTTTACGGAAATGATTTGCGGGGCTCTTACCAATGCTCAAAGTGACAGGTAAGAGGTAACCTACACATTTGGATGGAACTTCCTACGAAAGATAAATGCAATAAATTATATATTATAGATTGGTCAGTAAGGCTGGCTAAAAGTGCAGAAGACGATAAATTTAAAGCAAAATTAGTAGGAACAACACAAGAAATACTGATGAATGTTTGCGATGATGGTTATGATAGTTAATTGGAATATTGCGTTTGCTGCTGCTTAACATATGATCGAATCGTACGGGGGAAAGAGCATGGAAGATGTCTCTTATATAAAACGTTTGTTTATGTTAGTTGGCCAACAGTTGATAACGAATTAGAAAATGGTTAAGGCTAATAACACATCAACAAACAACAACAGAAACTGGGAACTTCAACATGAAGCTACTTAAAACATGGAACAGTAGCAACTCAACGGTACAAGACCAAAATGCTGCCGCAACATAGCAATACACACTAACCACCGACCACACACAGCCTTGCAGTCATTATTTGTTAATGGTTCGATCTGGGATTCGAGTGGCCGGGTGTGTGCATATCTACATGACTGTGAGCGCCAAATGTGGCCAGTGAGTAATTAGTAAGAACGGATTTGAGCGAATGCTAGCTGAGCTTTGAGGATTTGGAGCGAGCGTTTCGATTACCGAACAATTTGTGGAATGGTGTGGAGTCGAAGAGATTTCTAAAGGTGAATGCCTGGTAGCGATTACCACGCTTTGATGAGGCGTAGCTGGGTATGTAATCATCGTAGTCTCTGGCACTTGTGGTGCGGTAACGATAGCCGTTCGAACCACCGTAACCGCCAGTCGAAGTGTATGCTGAGGAGTTGCTGTAACTGCTTTTGTGCAAAGTAGAGCGAGAATCGTATATTTTTCGTTTGCGATCTACCGTCCATGAATATAAGAAAGTATGTATAGTTAAAATAATATGCGTTCGCCAATATGTTCGCAGATGTTGGCCAGTACTGGAGGGAAGATGTGCAAGTGCGTAACGGCCACACTGAACTTACCGTCTGATAAAACTTCATAGGCTTCCGATAATTCACGAAAACGTTTGTTTGCTTCGTCTAGATTATCTGGATTCTTATCTGGATGCCATTTTAGCGCCAATTTTCTGTAACTGCAGAATGAAACAACGTCGTCATTGAAGAAACAACAAAAAACATATTTAGACATAAGCACGATCTGGCTACTTACGCTTTTTTAATTTCCCCATCTGTCGCAGAACGCGATACGTCTAAAACTTTATAGTAGTCCACCATATCGCTAGAATTTCTACTTTGTCTTTTATTCAATCAGAATTAACAAAACCTAAAAAGGGTTGTCCTGTGTCACAGCTAACGTCTACGATCCTTGGGATGATTTTGGCGATGAATAATGCTTATGCGATTTTGAAATTGTTTATCTGGAAAAATAAAAGTTACAACACATTATTGAAAAGGTTAAACGATGTTAATGCTAAAGTAAAATATGAAATGAATGTAATAAACTTGGTTTGAAATTTGAAAATTTGAGATCTTAGGGGGAACTTTGTTTGCAAACTTTTATGGGTGACTATTTTTTTTACACAGCCACACATAAATTCAAGATTCACAAAACAGATCCTTGGTAAATTTCGCGTTTTAAACGATGGGTGGCAGAGAATGTTTTGAAAATTACGGTTTGTAATATTGTGCTACTTGGTATATGATTTCAAAACTATATCCTTGTTTCTCATTTAGCACCCAGAATTTTGAAGTCTATCAGATCAGTTTGTTCCATATTTTGAATGTAGTTTTGTTCCCGTATCCTATGAGAAGTTTCACGTGACAAAGACTTGGCCAAAAGAAGTAATATTGTAAACGAGTCGAAACGTGTTGAGTATGAGCGATATTAAGCCATTTTAAGGGACTCATCACACAAACCGGTAGACAAAGTACCAATACAATTGGTATTTTCTATTATTCAAGCTAAACTAAAAATTCGACCACTTTGTTTGAGAAGGCAAGCGAATTTAACTGGTGCTGCTTAAATTAGTTTAGCGCCCCGCACAAAAGATAGAAAAATTAGCTTAGTGGGGAAAAATAACATAAACAAAATGACAGAAAATTTTACATTTTATCGTGCAACATTCTCTCCGTGACTCGCAGAGAGGGCAGAAATGCAAAATTGTTGCACTTCTTGAACGAACACAAAAATGCACTTTTAGGGCAAAGGGCAGAAAAAAGTTTGAATTTTTTGTCAAAAACGAAATCGCCATAAGTCTATCATAAAATCCCAAACGGAAACAGTACCTCGAAATGAATCACCCGATACAGCATTAAATACATCTGATGGAATAACTAAAAAAAAATACCAAAACAGCAAAATAATACGATAATACAAACAACCAGCAGAATACTACCAAAACATCAACAATCAAAGAAGAAATTAAGCCAAGGTAAGAGGGGCGGGCAAATATTTTGCGCAAAATGGCTGACAATTTTGACAAATTGTTTTGCCATGCAACAAATGTTTGTTAAAATGAGTTTGTCATCGTTTTTAAATCACGTTCATGTTGCCGCGAAACCATTAGATTTCGAATAAAAACATCACACGAGATCCACCTCACTTACACTGGGGCATTTTGAATAGATTTCACCGAATTTAAGTGTAAATAAACAAAAACATTTTGTTATACATATTGACTATGGCACAACTGTCAATCAGGTAATCGCATAAATTCAGCTGATTGGTATTTTTGCCACAATTCCGTACTTGAGCTGTCAAACTTCGTTTTAGTTTTGTTTTGCTGATAAAATGCCAACGAATTTCAAATAAAACGGAATTTAAGGCGTAAACGTTGTATCATGTTAATCAAAAATTCCTTTATAAGTGATGTCTTCTCCATACAGGAACGTGCGCCCAATTTGCGAGACTAGCTTCGAGCGCCTGATCAGAATGTCGTTTAATTATATTTAATGCCGCACCCACTTTTCTACTGCCCCAACTCGAATATCGAAAACGCCTTTATGGCTAAAGATTGATATGCAATGGTAACATCCACACCAAATTTCATGATTATAGGATCATTCGTTTTCGCATGATCCGTATTACTCTGAGTTTGTGGCACGCCGATTCCAATCACACCCAATTCGATATTTTATAAGTCCTTTCAACGCTTATGCCTATTCCATTAGGAGAAGATCCACCCAAAATTTCCTAATACCAACTTCAGCCGTTTGATTAGGACGCCGATTAGTTCAATGTACTACCCAACCCCGGAGTCTACAGCTTCTAATTTATATTTCGAAAAGTCCCTAATTAGTTACTCTTTAATTCTTAAGAGACCATATTCCCAAAATGTCATGACTGTAGGATGACACTTAGGTCAAAATAATAACAACTCTGGTTAAGTGCCACGTCCATTTAAAAAAAATGTTTTTCAATTACATCCCATGAAGAAATGTGAATGCACTCACTTATTAGGACCTAGAGTTGTACACCAGTTCCGAACGGTATTTTGAGAAGCTTTTTAATGGCTAAATATTCGATAGTGTTTCCGTCACTAAGCGAGGTGATCGCAGTCGAAAGATATCAAGAGTAAAAGCCTCCACCGTGGTCGGCCCAGGTATTTCTCATCTGGGGCAGGTCCAAAACCGACTTCGGCGTAGTTTTTTCTCGTGGCTTAGGGATTGGCTTAACGGCTTTTCAGTTTTTTTTTGTTTATTAAAGCTTTTGGCGTGGTCGGACTTTATCACCGGCATATATTTTTCAAACAGTCAACCCCCGACATCTCGATAACTAGGTGAGTCAAATGGAGAAAATGTACGAGCTTGGTTTTTGAAAATTTAAGAAATCACAGAAAATTTGAAATTTTGTGAATGAAATATTTATTTGGACCGATAAATCAATACCTGTCATTTACCTATTAAAGACTATTTCATGAAATTGTTGCCCGCAGCTACGCTTCACGTGGTCCATTCTGAAAGTAAAATTTTGGCATACATTTCGGCCGGTATCTCACCAATGACACGTGTAATTTTGCCTTCCAAGGCAGTAATCGTGGTTGGTTTATACATATAGACGAGAAACTTTACGTGTCCCACAAATAATAGTCTCGTGGAGTCAAATCGCACGAATGAGGCGGCCAATTGACAGCGCCATAACCTGAGATTAATTGTTCACCAAACTCGCCTCTCAATTGGTTCATGGTATCTCGTGCAGTGTGGCATTTTGCACCGTCCTGTTGTAACCACATGCCAGCCAATTCTTTAATTTTGGGCAAAAATAGTCCGAGATCATCGAACGGTATCTTGCTCCATTGATCGAATCGTTTCTGAAGAAGTGTGAAGAATCGTCTTTGAAGAAGTGCGGTCCAATGATGCCGCCGGCCCATAAACCCCACCAAACATTGAATTGACAGGGTGCATTTGCAGCATTTGCAGCATCTGCCTGCTCTTCTGACCAAATTCGGCAGTTCTGTATATTGACTTATCCATTGACTTATAAATTGCCTCGTCTCTGAAGACCATAAAATGGATTAAACCTCATTGATTTGCTGGCGTTGTTCGTTTGCACGAATTGACAAGCCAAACTGAACAATTTTGACTCTGTCACAAGACAACTAAAATGGGGAATTACAGTAAACTTGATAAAGGAACCGTATGTTTAAATTAAAGTTCGAGCCAATTAATTTTTAAAAAACTTGTCCGTCTGTTCGAAGAACGCCTTATATTTTGGTCCATTTATGCAAAATATGTGGCCGTCGGTGGTGCAATGGTTAGTTTACGCGGCTCTTGTACATGAGAACGTGGTTTCGATCCCTGCGCAGACCACCTTACATTACTTTCGACGACGGGCATCTCCCTTAGTGATGGCGACACTATTGAGTACTTAGTAGGGTACCCATTTAATCGGGTTTTTTGATTAATCGTTAATCGTAAATTTCAATCTGACAATTAACCGAACAAAACGCTATCAAATTATTCGATTAATCGATTATTCGAATAAAATAAACCAAAAACAAAGAAGAAAGAAGTGTTCAAACATTGTACTAGGCACATTTAATCCAAATCTCAAAGTTTGGACCCAAAAGTGTCACGCCTTCGGATATAAAATATATGTAGGTACAATTCACAAATCGTAGTTGCAGCAACATGAAAATTAGGAAAAATTAAGAAAATCTCAAAGTTTGGACCCAAAAGTGTCACGCCTTCGGATACCTCACATACAAAGGGTAGGGTAGGCTCTGAAATTATATCACACTATAACACCCTATGGAATTGATTAATTTTGGCCAAATTTTACAAAACAGATTTTTCTGCCTATTATCCTTATTGTACATAGTTTGAGCAGAATTGGAACAGGCTTTTTGGTACCCCCATACAAAGTGACCAATGGTTCATGAAATTTCATCAGACTATTACACCCAATTTAATGAACCAATTTTGAGAATTTTTGTGTGTTCGAAATGTGCGTAAAGTTATGAAATTTGTTCGCAAATCGTTGTCATATGAGTTGCCACATTGTAGGAGTGTGTCAAGACGGACCGCTTGTCATATACACGTACTTATATTTTATTAATCGATTAATCGCTATGATTTGTTCGAGTTAATCGTTAATCGAAAAACTTAATTATTAAAATGTTCGGTTAATTTTATAGCACGATTAATCGATTAACCGAATAATGATTAATTGAATGGTTACCCTAGTACTTAGCCATGAAAAAGCTTCTCTCTCTCCTCAATCCCTTCATGGGATGTTATTGGACACTATTTTTTTTATGCAAAATATTTAGGCACGTATTCATAAACGCTGAGTTTTCATACAAAAATTGTCTCAGAAACCTTTCAAATTCTATGAATAGGTTCAAATTGAAGGCACATGAAGATAAATTCGAATTTAACTAGCAGACACTATCCGCTTTAGTTAGCAGAGCACTGATATTACGTTAACAGAGATCTGGCAAAGTATGAAAGTATATTTCGTCACCTAAAATGCAAAAGGCCGTAACTACACTTTTTAGTTTTTTACAGGAGAAGGAATAAACGTTATAAATTAAAGACTACTTAAAGCTTATATAATATTCAAGCTTAGTAAACAGAGACGGATTTGTTTCTGAAAAACAAATTAATGGCAAAAAAAGTAGTTTTTAAGAAATGCTAGTTGCGGCCTTTTACACTCTATTTTTCTGAAACCAAAAGGCCGTAACTACAAGACTAAAATGGTGCATAAAATGAAACAAATGGCTAAGATAAGAAAATAGTGCTTTTGGGCCGTAACTAAAAAAGTTTTTAGCCAAGTTATGTTTTCCGTGCGGAACCTGTGTAAAACTGTAGGGTCCAATCAGTGAGTATAAAACTAGAGCGCGCACAGCCCACTGGTTTGTGAGAAACTCTCCCTAATCTCTTCATAGGATGTAACGTAATCTCTTCATAGGATGTCTTTTTGTATCTATTTATTGTAAGTATTTTAAAACAAAATTCATTATAACTATTAAAAATAAAAGATTAAGATAAAAAAGAGAATTCCGGCTCAAATATTCTCCAATTTCATTAAATATTTTGTATTTTATCACTTCACTTTTGTTTTGCAAATGGCGTCAAGTTGAGTCATTCTAACGATTAACCGATAAATGTATGAATACCGGTTATTTTTCGTAGCATTTGACACTGTTGCCACATGGTAGTTAGATTATATGACAAAGCACTGAAAAACTCTTTTCGTATTTAAAGTCAGATCAAACATAAATCAAAATCAACTGATTACCAATTTAAATAACCAGTCAAAAATTAGGGCTAAGAAAACAATATCGCAATAACAACCATTGAAAGAAATCAGAGGCAACTTGATTTTATTGTATTTTTTTTTGTTTTGAAAAAAAAGTGTAATTACGGCTTTTTGGTTTATTAAATTGTTGAAGTTGCAGTTGCAGACGATTTGAATAATGGAGGTTTTTAATAACGTCAATATAAAAGCACAAAACTTTAAAACTGAATCTTACTGGTAATTTTTGAGAAGAACCAGATTGAACGCTCTTTGTTAACCAAATTACTGAAGGAAAATGTGTAGTAATAATATTTTCTATTAGATATTTCGCAACGATAAGAGATATAATTATTTCGGTAGCAGTAATTGCGATGATATGCGGATTAAATTATAAAACAATGTCAGTTAGTTCCTTGTTGTTCTAAGGGCGCGAGTTAACAATGGCATTATGACCATGTCAAGAATTGGAATATTCAGTCGGATTTCTGAATATCCTAATTTTAGCCAAATTCATTTAATATATAGTACATAGATATAGAACTTTATTTCTACTTAATAGATACAGAATGATCGGTCATGAGCTTGAATAAACCACATCATCAGTCCTGAATACACAAAATCATCAGTTAAAATTAGTATGATCTTCGCCGATATACCCTGAATTTTCAGATCATAGTACTCGTACGATATGTATTTCTGTGTTTCCTTCGCTTAACATTTGTATTTCCTGCGCTAACATGAACTTGTAGGCAATCAATTATTATTCATATTCATTTTCAATGTTTGACAGTTCGAGTTCAATGTCGACCAACAACACTAACCAAGCCACCCACAATGGACGTAGTATGTCGGCCAGTGAGAGAGAAACAGTGTTGCCACCAGTGTAATCAAGAATTACACAGAAGATGTTGAAAAATACCCAAAATCATTTCAAATTATACAATGTCTGTTTTTAAACACAACACACGTTTATTTCATTTATGCAATATATGTATACGTATAAATATATATATATTCTTATAGTATAGTAAAAATTGAATTGATTTATGCCTCTGTCGATGCAACTTCTCTTGCTGAATGCGATGTGAAGGCCCCGGGTCCCATTAACCCAGCCAGTGGCGGAAGTTATGACCTGGAAGGCCTGAAATCATTACATATTAAACATATTATGTGCTTGTGTGCGGTCGCAAACAGAAGCGATGTCGCTGTCGAATTGTACACAACGGATATACAGTGACTGATGTTTTGAACAGAGCAGCGAAACTCTCAATGGCTTACTCTTCTTGAAGGCCTTGCTTGCATTCGTCCCGAAGGCATGAAATACTGCTTGGTTATAGAAGGCAATGTAGAAGGTGTTTCTGTTTGTTAGACATTGCCTTTCCATTCTTGTTGAATGTCTCATGCAAGCGAATATTTCGAAAAAATACAATTACGATAGTTGACAATGTAGAAAGTGTGTGTATGCAAGACATTTACATTTCGTTCTCAAAGAATGTTATGTGCAAGCGAAGATTTTTGAAAAAAAAACATAGTAAGAATTAGAATTAGTCCCGTAAGTTGGAACTCCAGAAACGTTTGCACGACATCATTGATCAATAGAGGGTTTTAGTTGTGTTTTAGTCGCGAAAGAAAATATACATAAAATTGTCTTATTTAATTTATTTTCATGAAATATAAGTATGTTTTTGTTTCTGTTTGTTATTGTAATGTAATGTGAATTATATGTTAATTTTTTTTAATAAACTGATATTTTCCGTGTTAATTTACACATTCTTAATGTTTTTATTAAGTGATTTTTTCCATGGCTCTAAAATGCCTTCATAAATAAGGCCTTTTATAAGGCACTGTGCTTCAGAGCTCTTGAATGCATTTATGTATAAGGCCTTCTGGTGGCTTTATTTTAAAGGCCTTATTGTAGGCCCTCTCATAGGAAGGAAAGAGCAAGGTCTTCCTCACTAATCTCACTACATGTAATTTAGAAAGGAATATGCAATGTGTTACGAAGGTCCTCCGAATCCCAAAGAAGGCTTTCTGCAAGCCACGAATTCCGCTGCTGGGTAGTTGTTGTGTACATGTGAATTGCCGATCGTGTGTGTGTGAAAAATATGATTATTTTCTGCCTCGCGAGGCTATGGGTTGGTTCTCACTGCATTAAATGGTTCAGAATTACAACGAAGCCTCTCTTCGTTACCTACAACCACAGCAAAACAAAGTAACTTGGAAAAGCTTATGAAACTGCCTTTAAAATTATTCGACTCTTCGCTGAAAACTGTCATTATTTAAAATATGGCCGATATGAACGTACACTGAAAAAAAAACACTTAGAAGTTGGTCACGGACTATTTAAATTTTATAAATTATAAGTCCTTGATTAGCCGGCACAATCACAATCCAATTGAGCATTTTTTTGGAATCCTCAAACGCAAAGTTGGTGGAAGGCATTTCAACAACCGCCAAGATTTTTTAAAAACCATAAAAGACGAATGGAAATCTATTTCGATAGAAACAATAGTCAACCTCACGAAATCCATGCCGAAACGTTGTCAGCAGGTTTAAGACAATAAAGGATTTTATACAAAATATTGAAGTTGTGTAGGTTTTGCGCAGCAAAATTTTTTGAGTATATGTACATACATATATTGTTTTCGTCACATATTTTACCGTTATGATTTTCGATTTTTTTTTTTGCAAATATTTCTGTTGCTAATTAATAATATGACATAAATTGAATTCTGTATTTTATTTGATACCTTTCTAAAATATTTTTTAATGTAATAAATTTCTACAAACGTTTCTTAGGTTTTGCGCAATACTGTATGTAAAATATAACCATCACGTTTGTAAATGAAATATATTCATCGCAACAATCAAACACTTTTATCGCAACAATGAAATATATTCAAAGTAGCAATTATCCCAAGGCATCAAGTTTTGTTCAAAATTTTAATATTTTTTAGTTGTCGAACAAAAAATTGTTCTGATATACAAAAAAATTACTTCCTTCGAAATAATTTTTCATTGAAGGTTAAGACCTGGATGTTATACATTTTTTATTATATCGATATTTCGTATTTCTGTAATTATAAAAAAAAATTCATTTATTTGATTAACATTTTCGGTGGATGGTGGTCGTTCCCCCATAAGAAAATCACACCATCCACACACAAAAAAAGATTTAAATCGTTTAATTTCTGGATAAATATCCGGAAAGTGGCAACGCTAGACAGACAGCATTCGTCAACAGGGGAGAGAGATAAAGCGGTTGGACTGCCGAACGAAAAACAAAAACAAATAAAAACATGCATACATTTTATTTTGGGTACAAACAAAAGGTGTGGAGAGGGAGGGAGCGAATCCAAATATAACTGCCCCAATGCATGAGGTGAGCCACCCAAAACTGGCACATGACAAATGATCAACCACCCAAGTGCGTGGAGTACTTTTGTGTTTTGTTTTTGCATATTCTCACAGTCGGTGAAATGTTTCCGGCTAACTCACGAGACATAATTGGTAGCTATTAAAACAATTTGCACAGATTATAGTTTCCATTTGCGGCAATCCGTTTGTTCCCCTCGTCGCGCAACGATTGTTGCGAGTGAACTCGTAACACAAACAAAAAAACAATTACCACTATTTTCATATTGCGTCTATCGTGTGGCGTGCAACTAACTGGGGAATTACGAGAAGCCAACACACCACTCATCAGAAAACACACAGATATCTATAAAAGTGAATTTTACATTGTTTTGAGTTTCATTCAATTTCCAGTGCGATAAAGTTCACATTTCCTTGACACAATTTCTGCAAAAGCAACAATTCTAAGTTCGCACATTGTTGTTGTAGTTGTTGTTGAAGGTTCTGCGCGTAGGTTCTCAAGTTAAACTACTAAAGCAGCAGTAAGTAGGCAACGTGTAAGCGAGAATAAATGTTGTTGATGGAATGATGGAAACAGATTCGAAATATAACAGAAATATAGACAAGCAGACGGCAAGAAGGCGGAGTTTAGTTTAAGCTACAAAATTACTTCATATCTACCTTGCACTTTAGCTTATGCACATTAAAGCGACCCATTCTGCCCGGAGTCAAAAAAGCAAAAAAAAAAAACAAGTTACGTCCTTGAATATGAGCCTTGGTATGTTTTGATATTCATATTTAGTTCATGGTGGGGGGTAACGTGCACGTAGCCGACTTTGTTGGCTGCTGGTGGTCCACACCCTCCGAAATGAGGTTTATTGCCCAATTTTAACAGTCCTTATGAGGACGAAAATATAATGAAGAAAACATGCAGAATAAAGTAAGAAAGAGGAATAGCGATAGATGTCTGGAGGTATGTTGGGTTGCTCAATACGTTTTTTACACATTTACCTTTATGCATTGAACCAGAAGTACAAAACTCATCAATTGAGAGTATTTTTGTGATAATTAAATCGAGGAAGAAAGGATAACAAGTGAAATAAAGCAAAATGTAAAAAAAAGGCTTAGAGAAAAATTAATTATAGAGAATTAAGGTAGATGTTATCGGTAGCAGATTTTACACATCTAGACCAATTTCCAGTCTTAGGGATCCTAGTCTTAGAATTAGGGATCGACCCACATACAAGGTGTATCATTTAAACCTTCCGCACCTCCTCGCTTCCAGACTTCTTCCTGCGTTATTTGAAGTCCAATGTTTATGTCAACAAGCCACGGACCCTGGAAACATCGAAGATAACATTCGACATGAACAGCCCGAAACACTACAAAAATTAATGGAAAATGGGGGAAAACGAACACATTGCGCCATTCGCTCTGACGGCGACCATTTGCGCGATATCATATTCCATAAGTGGTCAAAACAAATTGCACGGTTTATAATAAACGAAAAATAATTTGTGTTGTCGCTAGTAGAATAAAATTTTGTTAAATCGAATCTAAGTGATGCCTATATATATAAATAAAAAATATAGTGTGTCTTCGTTTATCTAACTCTTGTGTTCGTCGCGACACTTGGTCGGAATACAAAAACTTTCGAGTCCAGAGTTTGTGAAACTCTCAGCCCGCTGCAAAAACCAAAAAAAAAACTGTAAAACTACCATTAAGTAAAGGGGAATTGAGTGCAAATGCATAACTCGTCTTTGAACTGAAGAGCTGCCGTGCAGGTACTTCTAATAGAGGTTTAGATTATTTCAATTAATTTTTCAAATTTTTTTTCGAAAGTAGAATTTTGTGATTCCTGCGAAAACCGGCAGTTTAAAGTCCGATTAGCCCGATTTGATTTAGATATATGTATGATGATGAAGCAATGTGACATTTTAAATCTAGGTAACCAAAAAAACTGGAATAAGTCGCGCTTGTAAAATCGCAGTTTAGGGATCTGTATGGGCCCTTCAAATATACAAGATACACACAGTCCCGACAAAAATAATAGCACCGCTGTGAATGAAATCTATGGCATTAAACAAAATCAAATGTAATGTTTTTACGAATGTTTTTTTTAGGGTAAACATGTATATCATATATTACCACTCTGGTAAATGTATTCTGACTCTCTCAATATCTACGGATGTGTTTACATTAGGCAACGTTGAGAGTAAAGAGCAAAATCAAGCGACAAAAATAATATCACATACATATTTGTTGGGTACCAAAACCTGTGTTGCGATACTATTTTGACAGCATGTTACTAAGTGCTTAAAGAGTCAAGTATTTTTAAATATTTAATCCGGTCGATCAAGAAAATTACCTCAAATTGTTAATGCAAGAGAAAAGCTCGGAATTGGTTTGAAAACAATTCAATTGACGTCATGAGGTGGCCCGCGCAGTCTCCAGACTTGTACTCGTATCCAATACAGAATTTTTGTGCTGACGTCAAAAAGACGTACTTGAGGCGAAACCAAAGAAAAATTGAGAGCATTGTGGGGCCTAGAATAATACTTCAGGAGTCGTAATGCAAAATTCCCAAAACAAAATGTGTGACGGCTTACTAAATTCGAGCCATTATAAACAGCCAGTGTCATGCAACAAAATATTAAATGACTCACAACATATTATAATATATTTCGATAACTATTTTAGAATTATTTATTTTTATTTTTTATTTTTGGGTGTTAGTACTGTCCCCCTTCGTTTCAATTAATGTCTAATTTTTAGAAATATTTTATGAAAATGTAAATAAAACTGCAAAATCAAATTGCCACGTTATATAGAAGCTTGTTATTAGAGTGTTCAAAACCGAGACCGGCGAACGTTTTTGTTTCAATTAACCGTGCGCCGGTCTCTTAAAAATATACTTTTCGAATAAACCCATAACCGGCTATTTGACGTCGATTAACAGGCTTTTACTCAATTTGTCTTAAATACCTTTACTAAACGTGGAAAACTAAACAAAACATACTTTTTTCAAATATTAATGAATTTTTTGAATTCAGTAACACGATATCTATTTTCAAATATAATTATATAGCTTGAGCAGTTATACATAATATTTAAAAGAAAAAATTTAAATTTAACAACGATTTTATAATTTGAATAACCATTAAGTAATTTAAATTAGTATATAAACTAACACTTTATAACTTTTTTCATAAAAAAATTGTATTCTCAACACTAATTCCAAATTGGAAAATTACTTACATATATTAAAATAAAGTGGAAAATTAAAATTATACTCGTTGTCAAATTGAAATACGGCTACAAAATTTTGAGATTGAAACACGAATAAGAATATTCAATTTAATTTAGTTCAGTTCAGTTCAATTTAATTTAATTCAATTCAATTCAATTCAATTCAATTCAATTCAATTCAACTTAATTTAATTCTGTTCAATTCAATACAAATCAATTCAGTTCAATTCAATTGAATTAAATTAAATTCAATACGGTTCAATTCAATCCAATTCAGTGCAATTCAATGCTGTGCAATACAATTAAATTCATTCAATTCAAATCAATTCAAATCAATTCAAATCAATTCGATTCAATTCTATTCTATCCAGTCAATTCAATTCAATTCAGTCCAATTCAATTCAGTTCAACTCAACTCAACTCAGTTCAATTCAATTAAATTCAATTCAGTTCAGTTCAGTTCAGTTCAATTAAATTAAATTAAATTCAATTCAATTCAATTCAATACAGTTCAATTCAATGCAATTCAATTCGAATCAATTAAATTCAATTCAATTCTATACAATTCTATCCAACCCAATCGAGTTCAATCCAATTCAATGCAATTCAATTCAATTCATTCAAATCAATTCGATTCAATTCATTTCATTTCAATTTAATTCAATTCAATTCAATTCAATTCAATTCAATTCAATTCAATTCAATTCAATTCAATTCAATTCAATTCAATTCAATTCAATTCATTCATTCGGTTCAATTTAATTCAGTTCAACTCAGTTCAATTCAAAACACTTCAATTCAATTCAAATCAATTAAATTCAATTCAAATCTATACAATTCGATCCAATCCGATCGACTCCAATCCAGTCCAGTCCAATCCAATTCTATTCAATTCAATTCAATTCAATTCAATTCAATTCAATTCAATTCAATTCAATTCAATTCAATCCAATCAATTCAATTCGATTCAATTCAGTTCAATTAAATTCAATTCAATTTAATTCAATTCTATACAGTTCAATCCAATCCAATTAAATTCAATACAGTTCAGTTCAATTCAATTCAGTCGATATACATAAGTAGTCTAATTTTGGTAATTTTTTTATCTTCATAAGAAAAATATAAACTGATGACCTTTTTAAACAAAATTTAAATATATTAAAAAAAGGATGCTTAGGGATCTTCGATCGATACTAATTCGCACATGTGAATTGCAGAATTGAGTTTGTATATATACGATTGATGATCAAACGATGGTATCAATTCAGGCACAGTAGTTAGGCATCTGATGATGAACTTGTCACGGAGTTCGAAACTAGTCATGCCAGTGAGTGTGTGTTGAAACGGAATTGTCTATTATTTCCAACAAACACCAACCATTTTTCAATTCGAAAAATGTTCATGACTTGTAAGCTTGTAGTATGAATTTCTCATACATTAACCAAAAAGGAACAATGATGTTAGATGTTATCCTTCAAATAGGTAATACTTTTTTTCCTGGGCTGCCATATAAAAGACAAAATCACTGAAATTGACTGATTCAATATTTTTGTACCGCAGTTGTGTATATGATTGATGAACATAACCTTTGGCACAAATTTGCCATAGAACAATTGATTTTTTTGCTACTCCCCATTCAGTTGAATCCGACATAATAGGGCTTTTACAAATCTTTTCCTCTTGTTTAGACTTCGACGTCTGAAACAAATTGTTGACACTCGAAAACGAAGCAAATTTAATTTTAATACTTGCATCACTTTATGCTGACGCAAATACAATTATTAAAATCTGAATTTGGATTTAATTGGGTGTTCAATTATTTTCTAGCAAAACAACAGAGCTGGCCAACGGTTTTTAAGACCACACAAACACTAAAACATATGATTATCTAATTTAAGTAAAGCGCGATCCATGTCTCAAATGTTGTCAATCGAACTTCATGTCAACAATGTTTGCCGGTCGTAGGTATCGACCGATCGTTTCTATTCGAATGTGCTGTTTTTATTTATAAATGTTTGCTAAATTTTTAGCAAATTTAATTATACTATGACCGCTTACAAATACCTGTTTCATTGTGTTGACATATTTGGCGCTCTTTAAGTGGGAGTAGCGTTCAGTCATCTGGCGTCCACGCTGCGTTACTCACAGCTCACAGATTAACAAGACAAGTTGGCTCTCTCCAACAACTAAATAGAATCTGAATTCTTTTTAGCCACACAATTACGATGCGATCAGCAGTGAACTCAAGAAAGAATACTTTATTATTCTAAACACATATGTATGCATGTGTATGCATGTTTCTTCAATAAGAAAAGAGTTGCCACATGTTAGTATTTGCTGTTCATAAGAAATGTCCATACTTGCGCTGTGGTTAATGGAGTAATCAATAAAACCGGTTTTTAAACCAGGCTTTAGAATAAAATAATATTAATAATAAAATAAAAATAATAAGAAATAGTTCAGCCGGGTTCTTATGCTCTATGTTAAATTAATCTCTAAAGAACTGCTTTCAAAGATCTTTCGCTTGAAGCTGTGTTTGACTCTAAACCTCTATTGAAAAATACATATAAGCGGGTTGCTCGAAACTGCACGTCTTGGACAGGCCGGACGTGGTATCACAAAACTCGCTCGATTCTGAAATGGTCCCCCCCTTTTTTTTTACAGACCAAAGAATATTTCCTTTCAAGATCAGTGGTCTACTCAAAGTTTACTTCAATAAATTTTAAGCAGTTTGCAAACGTCATTAGTTTCAAACGATCTTTCAATAGAATCGCAGAGTCTGCGAATTTGTTAAATTCGAACGGAAAATGGTGAACGGCTTCATCAAACATGTGCACATATTGAAGAACGTTATAAAGGCAAGAGTATTTATAATATTATTCACAGCTAACCTACGCTGGACATTGTTTGATAACGGTATAGACGAGCTACAAGAAAAATGTAAGGAATAAATTCTTGCTTAAATACCCACATTACTGATCATTTAATTACATATAATATATCAACAGCTTTCTTTTCCATACCAATCCCCTAAAATTCAGTTTTGTGGGACATTTTTAGCAAAAGTTCGGAATAAGTATAAAATTAACCCTTAAACGGGTTTTCAGTTGTGACATATATTTGGCATTCAAGATGAGTTTTAAGCTGTGGTGTATTCAAAGAAAGGCATAGTAGAATTTTATGCAAATATTTTTGTTGTACTTATACCCGTTTCAGGGGAGGTTTTTACTCTTTT
Organism: Phaonia tiefii; assembly: GCA_963931995.1. Taxonomy (NCBI): domain Eukaryota; kingdom Metazoa; phylum Arthropoda; class Insecta; order Diptera; family Muscidae; genus Phaonia; species Phaonia tiefii. The sequence continues at coordinate 78,958,782 of OZ008371.1, read as the reverse complement.
CCACAAAAGGGGCAGAAACGACCCATATATTGATTCATCACAAAAATGTTCTCAAGGGGGGAAAATTTTAGCCTAACCTTAAACAACATTCCTGCGTGATCCTTCACAACACCGATACACGTAGATTTAGTTTCATTATTTAATTTTGAAGTTTAATTTTTTCCCACAGTGTGGCAACTCATGACTGTCAGGTAGTTCATAAGAAGTTATGCTAAAAGTACAACTCAAATGAAATTTTAATTAATGGTAAATCGCTAGAGAAGATGCAGTCCAATTAATTTATTTTGAGGTTTTTTTTTCCTGCACGTTCAGTTTGTACAAATCAACACTCAACTAAAAACATAGGAAAACATACAAAATAGAATGCACCACCAAAGAATTGTGGTATATTAAATTTGTCATTCCGTTGGTACAGGATTTTCCATTTAAATCATCCGAATGCCACGAAGTTCCCACAAGCGACGTGGCGTGTCGAGGGTAAAATTCGATGCGATAATTGAAATTTGTACGGGAACAACTTTAAGTCAGCACCAATTATGCGACAGAGAGTCGTGCGAGGGATGCCCAACTGCAGGTGGCCTCTACAGACTGAATGTTCTCATAAGACCGCCTCGGCCTTGATGACTCGCATTACCAAATACTTAATGTTGTGCTTTTACCGTTACGCACGTTGCGTTCTCTTGTTTTGCTTTGTGGTGGCGTGTACTGTTCCATGGCACAAATTCACCTTGGACTGGCGTTTCAAGCGCGGGCTGTCATAAGCCGATCTGAAAACAAAAGAATAAGCTACAGGGTGGGCCAAATAAGACCTACCAATGTTAAACCCGAATAACTTATTTGTTTTCTAATATAATTGTGATTTTTCCTTTGCAGGTTATAATTGAGTTCTTGGAAATTTATAATGGATAGATACAATACACAACAACGTGTTAAAATTATGTAATTTTTTTATTCTTGTCAAAGATCAATAGTTATGACGCAGCGAAAGTATCGTCAACATTTTAATTCAAGATTAGCTCCCACAGCCTTCATGATAAGGAATTTGATCAGCCGTTTTGAAGAACGGGGTTCAGTGGCCGACTGGCCCAAAATCCAATAGCATCAGTTACATCCTTCCAGATGCACTGTTTGGTTTGGTGTTATGGCCGATAAAATTAACGCCAGAAACGATTTTACAGAACAATGATTGACAACTTTTTGCGGGCAATGGTGGAGCAGCCTCCTAATTTGTGGTTCCAACAAGATGCAGCGACTGCGCACACTGCAATGCAAACTATGAATTTGGCGAACGTTTGATTTCAAAAAATTCTGATTTCCCTTGGCCACCTCGTTCACCCGATTTTTTTATGGGGATACTTAAAAGACAAAGTGCATGTCAATAAGCCAGAAACAATTAGCCAGCTAAAGCAGAATATTCGAGACGAAATACTGAGCCTGCAAACAGAAACATTACGCGGTGTTATGGAAAACGTGCTTAAAAGAGCCAATGTTGTATCGAGCAAAATGTTGGGCCATGGAAATGTAATGTATTTAATATATAAAAAAATAATAAAAAAAATATTATTACAAGAGTTATACACTTTGGTAGGTCTTATTTGGCCCACCCTGTATATGGTTGTCGGATTCTGAACTAGTGTTACCATATTTATCTCTTATTCACAGTTTTTTGAAGTGCTAAAAAGTGTTTCAGATTTCGTCCTAAAACCCCGTTTTTTAGAAATTTTAAATTGTTTCTCCCTTATTTCAATTATGTGCACAAAAAAGATTTATTACTTGAATGTTGCAAAATTATTTGGGCCGTTTAAAGTCAAAGTGGTGCGTGTCAGATTTGAGTCACGTCAATATTTCAACATTGACAACACAAGGACATAACAATGTGAAAGTGTAGTCACAAACTGTCTTGACAAAAACTTCTTGAAATCCATTTTACTTTCTTAATTTATACTACTTTGGCTTTAAACAGTCCATTTATCAAAAACTTAATCTTTTTAACTTTGTAGCAGCCCGAATATTTATGTGTTATTTTATATTATATTATCCGATGTCTTTTTTTATGTTACCTGAAGTCATTTTATGTTTTTTTCTGAACACTGACATACATATGTATCTCTGTTACAAGTTGTAATTAATTGATGTTTATTTTCCTGACGATGCTACCCAAGGGGCAGCGAAATATTGAAGAATAAAATAATTTAAAAAACGACCAAACGCTCGAATATTTTAATTTTGAATACAATACGAAATGTCGGATAAATCGTCACTTTTTCAAAATTCATAATTTATTTTTAAAGGTGTAGATTCCAGATTCAAACAAATATAATAATTAAATGGGGCATTTAAGGTAAATAACCAACTAATAAATACTAGGACTAGGAAACCGGTTAGTCGAGTTGGATTTACGTTTTTGATTTCCTAGTTAATGTATCGTTGTTCTTTATCGCGTTTCTAGGTATGTTTTTTGGTAGACAAACTGAACAAATTGTGTTGTTGTTCTTAAGTTTTACGGACGTGCCCAACGTTTAAATTCAAATCGGCTGCTTCGACAATTGATGTAGCATATGAGATACTTATAGGCCAATTGATCTAACTCTACTAAGCAAAAAGTAGTAGGCCTAGATGTTTGGGACATCGGTGGATTCTAATACAAAACTGACGCGACGTTCAAAACTACTTCACAATTTACTCTTTAATTTTTATGATAGTAAACTAGGGGAGTTTAAATTGAATTTTCAAATCAATTGAAATGTGGAGTTAGATCAATTGGACAGTATCAGTAGATCAGTCAAGTGTTTTACAGGAATACCTCGCACATTACGGTTAATAGGGCTGAAAACACACCGGATAAAGCAAAACGTGTTTATTTTGTTTCGCGAAACAAGAGAGAATTGCTTCTTATGAGACCACACACACCAAAGAAAACGAAACAAAACAACCCAGCTAGCATTTGAATGTTTGTTTCACGATCACGATTGTTTCGCGACTGGATTTCCAATCGTCACCACAATTGTCGGAGCAGAATTATATTTTTCTCTACTTTTAAGACTTTGTGCTCACGATTTGTTTTTGGGTTTATAAAGAGACAGAACATGCCAATAAACTTACTATTGATAAGCTGTGGATAGAAATAGCAACTGCAATTACTTGTTTTATTCCAACGCACACCAAACGAAACAAGAAACCAAAACGTTTTGTTTTGCTACATTGTTTCGCTTGGTGCGTGTTCACATAAAAAACATTTTTTGACTATCGAGTCAAAAACGATTTGTTTGATCCGGTGTGCTTTCACCCTAAGTATCCGTCGGTGGTACAATAGCTAATGTGTGGGGCTCTTGTACATGAAAAAATGGTTTCAATCCTTGTTCTGACCAGTTTACATTTCTTTCGACGACGTCCACCTCGCTTTGTGATGGCGACACTATCAAGTACTTAGCCATAAAAAGCTTCTGATGAAGATCTTGACATCATAGAAAAACTTGTGCTCAACTTTCTTGAAAACAATATAAAGCTAATAATGAATAAGCTTTATGTTAAATGGAAAATGGTCATGAGCTTGAATAAATTTGAAAAATCAAAATAATTTTTTTAAATATTTAGTAAATTATTGAAGGCAGGCGCAAAGATATTTAAAATCCAACCCCAGAATTAGCATCAGAATTCCCATCCCAATTGACAAAATAGTCGTCGCCGATTTCTGTTATACATTTTGCTGTGTCGATCACGACAAGTTGTCGCTTAAACTGTCTTCAAAGCTTAACTGTCATCACAAAATATCGTCGTGTATAAAACACCGTCGTTGACAAAATGAGCGACAGCTTCACATAGTGTCACTTGTCGCATTCTATTGACGACATTGTGAGCGATACTATCTTTGGGTTGTCACCCATCAGAAACAATTTGACATTGCCGCCAGAGTAAATGTGAGGAAAACCCAAGACGGAAAAAAAACTAACGACACAATAAATTTTACAAAAAAAAAGAACTCAATCGATAATTAAAATTATCACTTAAACTTGATCGTTGCAGCGAGAAGGTTATTATCAATTTCATGTTAATAAATCAAAATAAAACCAACATTTACATTTGTGCACGAAATTTTTGCTAACTGTACTCTCTATTGCGACATGGCGGGATATAGCCTCGCCAATCTAATCATAGTTGACCATATTGGCAGAAATGACGGCCAGTTGGTCGTCAACGATAGGATTGTTATGATGTCGCCATATTATGTTACGTATGTCACCAGGAACGTCGTTATTGATAACATTCCCAATGTGTCACCCACAGGGTCGTCAACGACGCTACAAGTCAAATGTCGTTTATTTGTCGCAAATGTCGCTTATTTGATTTATAATGGTCGTGCACCCATCGCTTAAGATGTCTTAATAAGCAATCTAATGGGCAAACTGGGACGTATCGTAGTAATTGGATGTCAGAAAACTGGTGATTAATATTTGTTTTAAATCTATTAAAGTTTTAGTCGAGCGTAATTTAGTTTTAGTTAAACGTTTAACACGTACGATATTTTAAAGTTGCTTTGTTTCGTATTAATAAGCAATCTAATAATCAAAACCGGATTACAAAAATATTTCGGAAGCCAAGAAAATCACCTGGATACAGGAATTCTTCACAACTTCTCCGTATTGGTATGTCGATCTCTTAAACATGGATACCCCGTTCTTTGTGTTATGGTTCCATAAACCCAACCATGAATCAGATAGAAATACAATAATGTTGAGCCAACGGAAAGACCGGTGATTGCATCTGAACAGACAGTGGGCGGACTACGACAACTAGCAGAGAGAATACTGTACGACAATAACACAACAAAATAGAAATGTGTGAAAGATTTACGATGATTACGCAGTATCCACCACTACTCTATCGCAACACGATTCGTTTCGAATCTTTATGGAAGTGAGTGAAATTCAAATAAAATAGACAATATATGTGCTCACATCGATGACTCGTGAAATTTGTATGTACCTCCATTCAAATGTCGTATTCCTATTTTATCGGGTGCACACATATCTACATGTGTATAGATTTGTGCTGTGTCTTCGTTTTAGGAAGCTGAACGAAATGTATTCCATTTAACAAAACAAAACAATTTAATTGAATTAAATTTTGCGCTAAAATAAAAGTGGACCACTCTACTGTGTGGAAATGGGAAGCATAAAAACTGTCGATTTGCCACAGTGTAACACAAAACTGAACTGCTTTTTTCATGTTAAATTTAAACGTACACAAGTACAAAAGAGTAACATTTATTTGTCTGAGTGTAGAGTGTCTATCTACTAAACTTATAATAAAAAGAAGTTTTGCATACATATGACTTTGATGCCTGCAAGTAAATAAACGTTTGGAGTTGTTGCCACAAAAACATTGTTTTTCCCAACAAATATTTCGTTTGCTGCTTCGTCTCATGGTTGATCGCAAAAGTTAATACTTTCCCGCAAAAAAAAAAAACACTTTTATTGTAAACGTAATTTCATTTACCCCAGAACTTTCATAGTTTATTTACAGCAAAATAAAGAACCCCGCTTATTATAAACAAGAAAGTGTAAAAGTGAAGAAGCTCACACAGATGAATTCTCAGTGAACAATATTTTCCGACATGTCTGACATTCGAAAACGTCTGCTAAATCTCTGCTATTTTATCAGACATTTAGCCGAAAAAGTCTGTTCATGGTCTTATCTTTTTTTCAGACGTAGTCTGTACAATCTTTAAAATTCCTTGCGAATATTATCCGACATCGTCTGTACATTCTCTGACGCGAATTTTGCAAGCGAGATTTGGCCGACAATTTCTGCACATTCTCTGACGGGTATTTCTTTTGTCAATTTTTATGGTGCCTGGGTTCAGCCGCATGTCAGGAAATCGTAAGTACAAATATTCAATAAAATGCTTCTATTAATGAGGATTTACTTTCAAAATAAACTCTATTCAGTAAAATATAACCCTCTTGGCGTTAATCAAAAACAGTATTTCCCAAATTTGTTCGCCTCTCGTAAACGTTTTTTTGATTTTGAATTTACTAAACGTTGAAGACATTTTTGAATATGTTTACACGTAACTATAATATCTTTAAAAACTACTATGTATATGTTAGTTTGTGAATATGACTCCTATTCCATTATTATTATACATATGTTTTTCGGAAAATATGGTAATGTTTGTGCATATATATTTGATTGTTTTCCGCACAAAAATAATATTTTTGGAACTTTCATTTTACCATTAATATAATTAGGGTTCTCTAATCCATCATATGACTGTGTATTGGCAACCCACCACGTCACACCCGTTGTCACTTTCGCACATGCTAGGACGATAGATTCTACCTGTCTGCTTATTTAAAATAAATGCAATAAATAATTCAGTGACTTCTTCTAGACCCGTATAAACTACATAGAAAGACTACAAAATGTAACACTTATAAACAATTTTTAGTTTAATTAAATTCTTAGTTAAATTGTGGTTAAACATCGAATTGTGCTTTTCAGTCAATGTTTAACAATGATTTTTCCACCAAATGTTTGTTGGTTAACCTGTAGTCCGAACCATATGATTTTGGCAATCACATTACTGATTGTCAAAACCAGTACATAAGTTTCAGTCGGGTGAATCGACTTAATCATACCCTCACCATACCGTACCTCATCCATTGCGTGGGAGTCCTGTTAAAAAATGCCAATACTCAAAAGTGACCATATTCAACAGCAGATTGAGATAGGTAGTTTCCCTCCCAATATTTATATGCGAGGTACAAAAATGGGCATGGCAAGTTGTTGCCAAAATGTTGATCAGTACCACATTTTATTAAGATCGGTTATGATTTATTGGAGATATCGAGTCGGCAAACCCCAAATACGCCCAACTTTTGTATGGGATGTACGAAACTGGATGTGGCACAAGTCAGTTATTAATTACACAGTAGCTTTTAGCAAGAAATTGCCTAGTACCGAATTTTTATTAAGATCGGTTATTGTTTATGGAAATTATCGTGTGGATCAACCGGTCATCCGCCCAACTTTTATATGGGAGGTACCGGAATAGGTGTGGCAAAACAGCTCATTTTCTATAGAGAGCTTTATTTGGCTAAATACTGACTAGTACAAACTTTCATAAAGATTGGTTTGGTTTTGCGGGTCTTGTCATGCCGAACAACCAGACGCCCAAACAACTTTTGTATGGGAGGTACCACAATGGGCGTGGCAAAATCACCCTTGTTTTAATCGGTGATTAGCTTTTGATAACGTGAAGCCTTATACCTAATTTCATTAAGGTCGGAAGTATTTCACGCGATTTATCGGATTGACAATCCGGTCGAACAAATTCCATTTAGTGGTTCCTCTTTGTTGTGTTGGTATTTATCTCAAAACCAAAGAGTAATATAAAGGGTCCGCCATCTAACGTTTTTTTTTTCAACTAGTGCTTATTTCGTGAATGGTAACAATTAGCTCATGTCTGATTTGACAGATAATTAGTTTTATCCTTCCGCTGAATGAATATGGTTGTGTATATGCTTGAACAACGCTGGGAAATATTGCGACATTACTTTGAAAATCATGGTAATGTTACAGATGCCGACTTTTGCCGATTTTGCCAAAAAAATCATCTTTTCAGATGAAGCTCATTTTGATCTTGGCGGGTATGTAAACAAGCAAAATTGTCGCATTTGGGGCACAGAAAACCCGCACGCATACATTGAAAAGCCGATGCACCGAAAACGAGTCACTGTTTGGTGCGGATTTTGGTCCAGAGGCATAATTGGGCCATTTTTCTTCGAAAATGAGCAAGGAGTGCCCGTTACAGTCAATGGCGATCGTTATCGGGCCATGTTGAACGAATTTTTGTTCCCAAAAATTGAAGAGGAGGATATTGACAACATTTGATTTCAACAGGACGGTGCTACGCGCCACACAGCCGAAGCTACACTCGATGTTTTGCGCCCTGTTTTTGAAGATCGCAGTATCAGCCGCAGAGCTGATGTCGTTTGGCCACCTCGGAGCTGCGATTTGACACCGTTGGACTATTATTTGTGGGGTGCCCTCAAAGATAAGTGTTACGCCGACAAGCCAGAGACAATTGACGCTTTAAAGGACAATATTCGTGAAGCCATTGGTGAAATACAGCTGCACACAATCGATAATGTGCTTAAAAATTGGACCGATCGTGTAGGCTACTGCATGGCCAGCCGAGGCAGACATTTGAATAAAATTATTTTCCATTATTAACCGGAAGGATTGTACTTTCAAATAAAAAAAGAAATTTGAGAAAATATTCAGTAGTTTTTTTTTATAGCATTTTCAAACAAAAAAGTTATTTGGCGGACCCGTTACATAGAGTCTGCAACAGTTGTTTTTCTTGGACCGGAAACCACGAAGTTACTGCAGAAGTTGTATTTTAATAAATTTGTCTTTTAATTGCAAGCTTTTTAAATAACTAGCTGAAAAGCCCGATACTTCGTTATCGGTAGTTTTATGAACTTTTTTTAAGAGTTTTCTGTGTTACATAATAAGGGGGGGGGGAACAATTTCCCTCCGTTTACTCGCTAATTTGCCAAGTTTCTGGGCTAAACTGCAAATAGTACCACACCAGGGAGTAATGGCATATCCGAATTAACAAATATTGAAAATTTCAGCTTTTTAACCAAAGGTGTTTGGGTAGGCCGCCATGGGAAAGACTTTTCCGGTTTTTCCCCTCCCCGTAGGAATTTCCCAAAATCCCGTCTTAGCGGACGTCAGCGCTAGAGGATGGATCTCCATGCCAAATTGCAAGTTCCTAGCTCCAGCGGTTAGGGCTGGGCGATGTTGAGTCAGTCAGTCAGTCAGTAACGTTATTCTTTTATATATATAGATTTTACTCTAACACTTAATTACATTTTTCTTCATTTCACTGGTTACAGTTGATGAGTTTTGTACTTCTGGATCGATGCACAAAGACAAATGTGTGACAAACGCATTAAGCAACCCTACATACTTCCATACATACTCGTACTCTTTCTTACATACAGACTCTTACTTTCTTTATGTTTTCCCAAATGTAAGTTTGATGAGCTGTGCCATAGAACCCCCCTACAAGGGTTGCCATAATCGTTAAGAATATTACGGTTTACATTAACTCGTCACTGAAAAACAAAATGCAAAGTTAACCTCTAATTAACTTTCATTAACGATTGAGTAATCCGATAGTTAACTACCCACTTAAAAACTGACAATTAGTGTTTATATCCATCCTTATGGCCTTATTCATAAAAAGTTGTGAGAGATTAGAGAGACATTTTTTGTATGACAAATCGTCTCTCAAACATCTCATAACTTTTTATGAATAAGGCCGTTAATGTTTTACTTGAGCTAATCAGACGCCAACTGACCTAACTCCACTTTCTGAAAATATCAAAAGTTTGATAAATTTCAAACCCGTTTATTTATTACATAAATGGGGTAAATTAATTATATGACAAATATAATTTGTAGTTTAATGTGAATTACCTTTAAAATGCAAATTAAAAAAAATAATTAAATACCATTGGAAATTGTTCTTATTTTCAAAGCATTTCCTACAAATAGATGAATAAAAAACCATAGATGGTGAAAGATAAGTTGTGGATTTGAAAGTAAAGGGAAATTTTCTAGACGGCACCGGAGTGGTGGATATGGGCAAATTTCCCTTTAAACAGAAACTATTGAAAAAACTATATAACCATGCTTTCTTTCCTTTGTATTGTCAACAAATATCAAAAGCGATATGCTTTTCTATTGATTATCTTCTATTTTCAAATTTAAACAACAGAATCGAAATAAAAATGATCTTTGAGTGTTTTTTTGTCGCATCCGAGTATGAAATTGGTGAATTAGCGAATGAATCATCTATGGTATTTCTATCATCTTTGATATCTGGCAGTTTTTGGTTACTTACTTTAGACAGTACAGTTTATGAATTTGAAAGTACTAGAAGGCAATACCTTTCGAAGCAACAAACCTCTTCATATAAAATACTTTAAAAACAGAATTGCCATCAGTCAAACAAACTCAAAATAATAAAAAGCATTCCCATTTTTCATTGCAATTGGCATCCGATTTCACAACCTGTATTTGCATTGCCTGAGCAAATGCGAATTCCAAATTTTTTCCATTGCGAACAATGGTAATAATTTTGCTTTTGCATTAGATAAAGTAATGCAAATTTAAATCGAATGCAAATTAAAAAACCCATATATGATTTATTAACAGAATATAATGAATAATTTGGTGACCTATAAATATTACAATAAATTGTCCATTACATTCCCTGAAATGAATAGGGTAGAGCTTCCCATAATCAGTAAGATGTGCGCTTCTATTTTCACCGAGTAATACTAACAAGAGTTTGCAACAGCTGTTTTATGTACTAACGAAGACCGTGGAATACGTGGAAAATATATAGATAATTTTAACAATTTGCGTGTTAATTGGGATCTACACAAATAATTTTACTCTAACAATTCATTACATTTCGATTTCTTGCACTGAATATCAATTTTTTTAATCCATTTAATTGGCAAAATTTACTCCCAGTTGATGTGTTTTTTACTTTTGGCTTGACACGTGGCAGTAAACGTATCCTCTTCTTTGACAACATTTTCTATATTTGTTGTCCAAGTAGTAACTTGATCAGCTGTCTCATCGATACCCCTTCTGTCTTTCAGTCGATTGACCATAGTTTAAGATAAGGTATATCATTTGCTTTGCTCATCGGACGTTTCACCATAGATAAAGGAATTAACTAGATATCGCACATGCCTTGGGAAATTTCTTGTTCAATGAGATATTTTCTAGATGGAGCTGAATGCAATAATTACAACGTTTGATCCCAAACAAAATATACCTTGCAAGATGTATTTAGTACAGGTGATAGCAGTAGCTGTTGTAGGCAACATCAACAGGCATTTTGTTTTGTTTAGTGGGCCGATGCTGTACAAGTCAACACAAACGAATACCAACAATAACAGTACACCAAAAAAGCTCATAACCAAAATGCATTTGAATTAGAAAGTGGGGAACACAACGACATGAAAAAAACTAAATTAGTTGTTTGAATAGCACAACCTGAAAAATGATTCTATTTTTGTATTGAAAAAATGTACCACACTGTTGAATAAACGTCAGTGAATGTTATGAGAAACGTCAATGAAAGTTACAAAACGACAACACAGCTCCTAGTGGCAGTACTTAACAACGCCTGTGGGATATCTACTTATTTTGTTTATCTATGGTTTGACTTTTACCTTTTCGAGTGCAATCGAGCATCAGCCGTCTGATGAAATCCAACGAAAAGTGTGACCATTGAACGAAATTCTCCATCTTTATTTTTGTGAATTCGCGCCCAGCAGCAAAAGGAATGGCTTTGATTAGATTCTAAGGAGTGCGTACGAAATAAATGGTGCATACTTTTAGGCTTAAAACTTTTTTGTGTGCAATGCATTTAGATGCCATTGACATCTGTCAGTGCCATCAAAAACCACGTGCTTAATATAACGTCAATCGCACATTTAGTTTTGTTTACTGGAGAGCCAGCAAAAGTTCGCGGTGGCCGTCGGTGGTGCAATGGTTAGTGTGCGCGGCTCTTGTACATGAGATCCTGGGTTCGAACCCGGCTCTGACCACCTTAAAATTTCTTTCGGCGACGGTCACCTCGCATAGTGACGGCGACACTATCGAGTATCTAGCCATGAAAAGCTTCTCAAATTACCGTTCGGAATCGGTGTAAAACTGTAGGTCCCAATCACTGAGTGAAAACTGGAAAGCGCACAGCTCAGTGATTGTGAGAAGTTCTCCCCAGTCCCTTCATGGGATGTAATGGGAAACCATTTTTTTTTTTTTTATTTGTGTCCAACGGAACTTTTTTAAATTTTTGTGCAATTTCTTTAAACTTTTTCTAAAAATGGAACGGGGAAAAGATTGTACGCCAGAGGAAAAGCGCATTATAGTCAATATGTGTATTGAAGGCAAAAAACCATTTGAAATTGCAAAATTTTGTAACCGATCGAGAAAACTGGTCTATAATCTTGATTATTTCATTGAAAGTAATACAAATTTTATAATGGAAACCAAAAAAATTAACCCAAAAAAACAACTGAATCAGTGGACCGAGCTATTGTCCGGATGTCGACGAAGGACCCTTTCCTAGCATCACGCGATATTGTGAATGAAACTAACTCTCAATTTGGATTACATTTATTAGACAGGCTGATCCAAAGACGCCTGAATGGGCTCAGTTATTTGGGCGCGCAAGCCGAAAGAAGCCACACTATCAAAAAAAAATATTGCCAAGCGTTTATTGTTTGCTCGCACCCACAAGTCTAAAGACCTCTCATTCTGAAACAAAAAATACATAAGAGTGATGAAACTAAGGATGGTAGGGTATTTGTTCGTCGACTAAAACGCCAGGCATTGAATCTACGCTACTCTCAGAAGACCGTGAAGCATGACGGAGGAAGCAAAATGGAGTGGGGATCCTTTTCATGGCGGGGTGTGGCCCCATTGTGAAAATTAATCGAAAAATAAGCTGTTTCCAGTATTTGGAGATTCTTGAGCACCAAATGGAACCTTATGCTTTTGAAAACATGCCAGTTTCATTCACATTCATGCACGACAATGACCACAAATACGCCGACGCTTGTAAAGGAGTGGTGTTCGAAGGAAAGCATCCCGTTTTAGACTGGCAGGCTCAAAGCCCCGCCTTGAAACCGATTGAAAACCTCTGGAACGATGTGAAATGTGCGATTGCTCAACATAAGTGCAGAAACTTGGATGCTCCTTGGACTGGAATACAGAATTGCGTTGCCAGAATTTGATTCACAGCATGTGCCGTAGATTCCAAGCTGTACTTGAAAATAAACGTTACACTACTAAATATTAATATTTACATTAATTTTTAAAATAAATTCTTTTCATTCCAGAAATTTTCATTTGTGTCATTTTACTGCCCAGCTACAATCTGGCGTATGAGATGTTGATGGCATCATTGGAAAGTTCTGGGTTTTTTCCTAAAGAAGAATATGCATTTTAAGCTTTTGTGTTTACAGTTTTTTGTTGTTAGAACTAAAATACAATAAAAGAGAATATGATGGTTTTTATGACAACGTTTTGTGCTAATTTACTGTCCATGGCTGTATATAACGATATTACACATTCACAGTAACAATTACAGCTGTGTTATTCAAACGACGCAAATCTTCTCTTAACGTAGAACATTACAACACAGAGTACGAACAATTCAATACCTCTCCCCTTTCTGCATTGGTAAAAAATATTTTTGGTATAACAAATAAAAACATAGAAAAAGTGGATCTAGAATTATTTGTTTAGTTCGAAATTATTACTACAGACGGCATCACAAACCTATTTTCGTAAAAAAAGTAAATTACCGTATTGTAAAGGGTGGGCCGTGTACAATTTGGAATTTAATTTCGCTTTAAAAAACGTACTAATAGAATTTTTTTCAAAATTATGATTTTATTGGTAAGGCCATCATTGACAACTATGAATGAAACACAACATTGATTAAATGGCTTCCACAACGTGCTTTACAGTACCTCATTCTATATTCCGAAAAATTTTTCAGTACATTTTATTTTGTTTGTAGCTCTATCTCGTGAACGATAGAGTCGATTTCATGTTTCTCAATGAACTCGGTACTGTTTGAGTAACAACTATCTACCACGGCGCCCTAGAGATAATAGTCCGACGGGGTAAAATCGCAGCTGCGAGGCGGCCAATGGACTTCGGTTGATTGTGCGGTTTTCGAACACAGTGCGCAAAAGATCGACGTCCTGTTGAAACCATATGTCGTCCATGTCATCCTCTTAAACATTTCGGATCTAAAAGTTGCTGACTATGGCACTGTAAGGCTCGCCATTGACGGCAACGGCGGCTCCTTGCTAATTTTCGAAGAAAAATTGGCGTATGATGCCGCCATGCTAAAAACAGCGCCCAACGGTCACTCATTGTGAATGCATCGGCTTCTCCCCGAGGTGAAAATTAACTTAATTGGAAAATATGAAACGATTAATCCAAACGATCTTCAGCCCATTCAGCGAAGATGGTCACGAGGCTTGAGTTATACCGAGGTCTGCAACTTTGGCGAGTTGATTTTGATGACTGTTCGACCACACTTTCAGCTACACAGTTTCAGTTATTTGCCATTGAACGCTCTGAACGAGCACGTACACGAGTTATTTTGTGCAATAAGGATCCGGACCCACAAACTGCGTTGATGGCACTATATTTCTATCGAATTTATTTCGTAGATTTCTCACAGTTTGAGTTGACGACTCAGAACTTTGGAAGAAAGTTTTTAATATTTCCCAATTTTCTTCAAGCGTGATGCGTCCCATTTCCAACCTATAAGCCCAGTATTCAGTTTTTATGAAATTTTCGTTGCCATAATAAGTTTGCGTATAAAAAATAACGAAAATTTCATGAAGCGGAAATTTCGTTCACTTTTCAGTTGCTTGGGACCCAGCTCTTTGCGAAAATTTCGTAGGCAAAATCAATTACAGGGTTGTTACGCCAAATTATTTCGTACGAAAACAATCGTTCGATAATTGTTTGAAATTTTGACATTTCGATAGTTTTAACAACCAAAAGTAACACCACATGCATTAAAAATAAAATGGAGTGCTTAGAGGAATTATAAATTAAATATTTGCAAGGTAAATAAAAGATAGGTGGCAACTCTCCTCAACAAAATTTTCCGTTTAGAGATTAATGACAAAATTTCTTACGAAAATTTCGCTAGAACTGAATACGGGGCTTTAACCAATAATCTGTCACTTAATAAATGCCAAATTGTCCATCTGCCTCGAAATAACTCGTGTTCAAATTCCAAAATTAACATGGCTCAGCCATTCTAAAAGCCCTCGATATAAATAAAATTTAGGGAAATATATGTATATAAGTCACACTACTGGTGGCAATTGATGGATGAACGGCGTCATCGATTTTATTTTAATAATGATAATGCAATATTTTTATTTAAGATTATAACAATTTTAGTATCTCAGTTAATAATATCAGAGTGCGGAAGTATCCCACATTTACTAGAGTGATTAACTTCGTTTCTTTTTTTTTGCAAAATTCCAGTTTCGTATTTTTACAGTGACTGGGTACATAAATGGAAAGAGCAAACAAAAAACACTTTCATCACAGCTGTCTCATTTGTGGCTAATGCGTCTCAATTTCATCTCTTTTTCTTTAAACAATAAATAGAAAATTACATCATTGTGGTAATCAACATTTATAGTCGACACTTTAACCACCACGCAATAATTTACAGCAAAGTTCAGCTACAACGAACTCCCAGAGACTAATCACTTGTTCGCTCTAAAATTCAAAGTAACATGTAATGGTGGGCTGAAATTCGTGGTTTCATTTTCACGCATGCCAGAATTAATATTAATTATGACATTTTTATATTAAACATCAATCATTTGGAATTTAAATGCGGAAACAAAATGGCCGAGTTATTTCAAAAGTTATGAGTTTTTGTTTGCGTAACATCGTAGATAAAAGGTTGAATGTTTGTTGGTCAGTAAAATCGAAAAATACGGCCATCAGCTGTGGTTTTTCGAAACTGAACAGCTGTTTAAAATAAATCAAAAATCTTCAACAGAAAGTGCAATGCAAGTGAGGAAGTACAAGAAAACTTTGGTTTGATTTCCTTTGGAGTCTGTCTAAGTATTCTTTTCCTGCCTTGTGAGAGGAAGGTTGGTGTTGCTAGCTTAGAAGAAAACAGGTGTATTTCCTACACCATCTACGGACACCTTCATATTTAGATGCAAGTTTCTCCTCATGGCTCAATGAATTTAGAATTTAGATGCTAAACGGGATTGATTTTTAAAAATCCCGCGATTCGGGATTTTCGGGATTTTTCCGGATCCCGGGATTTTTCGGGATTCTATTTTTAATTTTTTTGGGAACAGGTCTATTTACGGCATACACTCCAAAAAGCAACCACAAGAGGGGTAAATACAAAAAAGTAAAATAACAAAATGGGGGCAAATGCATATTTTCGGAGTTATGGGCACCGAAATTTCGGATATGTGAGAGGGTTATGGCGTTAGTGTACCGTGTAAATCCATTGATATCAGTTTTTTGTATACAACAATTAAAAACAAACTCATAAAATAATGTAGCACTTTTTGATAAGTCGCTTAGTTATCGAGTTATCGGATGTTGATATTCAGAAAAATTATCGATTTTTTTTACTTTCCTCAAACAAAAACAAAAATTATTTTAAAAACATCGCGCGATTTTTCGAATATATTTCTTCGAACAAAAACAAAAATTATTTTAAAAAAATTTTTAAATTTTTGTTTGAGAAATGTAAACATTCGATAACTCGATAACTAAGCGACTTATCAAAAAATGCTACATTTCGAAAAGTCGAGGTCCATAACTCCTAAACTATGCATTTGCACCGATTTTGTTATTTTGCTTTCTTTGCTTAAAATATCATTTAGTAATTTTTGGAGACATACATATACCAGAATTAATTTACGTTAAGATGTGTTATTAAACCTTTTGTAGAGCCACCATTGGTTTTTAAATCTTTTTTGTACAATTTGAATTTTGCTTGAGGTGCAACTCAAGCAATTGCAATTTTGCTTCGAAAGGTGCAACTCTTCCAAAAAATAACACCCACTGAACTTTTGTAATTGTTTTTAGTTTTGTTTTTCAAAATTAATAATAATCCCGAAAAATCCTGTGATTTACTTATTAAAATCCCGGGATTCGTGTTCATCAATACCTATAGGTTAGAGCTAGAGTATTCAAAAACCCGTCAATCCAAGAAATCGCGATTTCGGTTGTTTCGAAAAATTTAATTTTTGAAAAACCGGTGCCACGGGGGTTTTTGAAGAGAACCACTGTTTCGGGTTTTATAACTAAGTCTTAAAAATTAAGGGTACTCATTTAAAAAACTATTAAAAAATACGTTCTACGTTCTAGTGTTTAAAAAATCCCAACAAAATGCAAAATGTTTATTATAACCTTTTTCTTCTAAAAATAAGCAATTTGCCTTAAGTTTTATATAAAACTATTCAAAATAAAATTGTATCTCATTTTAATTTCTTTAAGGAATAAAATACAAACGCAACATTTTTTTTTATTGTCTGTATAATTAATTTTTTTAGGGGAAAAAAATGCAAACCGCTTGGAACCGGTGTCAAGCTGTAGGTCCCAATCAATGAGTGTAAACATAGAAAGCGTACAATCGCACTGATCTTGAGAAGCTCTTCCATGTCCCTTGACGGGATGCAATGAGAAAATATTTTTTATTTGAAAATTGAACGTAGATTCAAAGAATTTTTTAATTAAAACATACGATATTGGAACAAAAAACATGTGAAACCGGTAATAAAACCCGGTTCCACCGGTTGTTCCGTCAACCGGTTTTCGTTTTGGAATAGAGCTCGACCAAAGTTGTTTTTTGGGCCGAAGCCGATCGTGTTCAAATTTTAAATAAGTAATTAAAATCGCGTTTTTTTTTAACATTATCAAGAATTT
Source organism: Phaonia tiefii (assembly GCA_963931995.1). NCBI lineage: Eukaryota > Metazoa > Arthropoda > Insecta > Diptera > Muscidae > Phaonia > Phaonia tiefii. The sequence continues at coordinate 78,941,229 of OZ008371.1, read as the reverse complement.
TTTTTGCTTTGCTTTAATCACTCAGATGTCAAAACAAAAGGAAGTATATAATAATAACGTTGTTTTTCAAGCAATATGTATTAAACACAATGAAATCGCAGCGACCATCCAAATTTTACATCCACCCAGAAGAGCCCTGGAAGGAAAATGTTCGTCTTCGGCTAACAGGTTTCTTTTTGCCGAAGGCCGAATGCAGGTCGATTATCGTTTTTTTACCGAAGGCCGAAGCCGATTAATCGATCGAGCTCTATCTACTATGGGTGAGGACATACAAATATTCGAAAGAATTTGTAAACAAATTCGTGTTGGGGCTGAGTACTGATCTAAAATGAAGAGATATACATGTATACAATACCTAAAACCAATACAAATTTATCTACAGTTTCTGTATGTGACGATTGCGAAAAAATCTTGTTTATCCAGATTCTCTGTATTATCGAAACATACACAATCATCATGGAAAATGCTGTCGAAGAACTTCGATAAAGGCCAAACTATAGAGTTGAAAACCATGAAAAAGTTTCCAATAAAAGTAGCGTTCGGAACCGGTGCAGTCCCGTAGGTTATTTGGGATTGGTGACAGTAAACTGTTAAAAGGTATGTGTAACATTTTAGGCAGATCAGATTTATTACAATTCCGTTACACTTTTGCTTTAAAGGATGTTCAAATATTCAAATAAAGCTAATATGTATTTATTTTTCCTCTAAAATTATAATTTAAACCTCTTCAACCCTAGGCAGGTCATCCTTATTTTTTATACACTAACGTCATCCTTCGTCATTTTGACTACGACCTATTTAAAGACGCTATAAATCATATCATGATCAACAATGGGAACCAAAATGAATGTCATTTTGTTTATTTATATTTAGTACATTTTCAATTAATCTTCAACAGAAAATCAGTTTGCAAACGACTATCGCTATACGAAAAACGAGGTCAAAACAAACGAAACAACATATTTAAGCTCGAAAATAAAATCGCACGTCGTCGTTTTGACGAAGGATGGCGGTGCAGGGTTACATTTGTATATAGTTTGTTTTATCCTTGAACATATAGGATTAACACGAAATATAGGATTAGTATAGCCACAGACAGGGACCACATGTTCATCATAAATAATAAGGGGGTTTCAGAGTCTTGCGCAAATGGCAATTGCAGCTTAGGAGCATTTTTTTTTCACTCTAACAACCAAATGTTTTATTTTTGCACAGTTTGTAAATCGAACAGCTGATATTTCACACACCTGATATTTTCCCACATCTAATAGCTCATAAATCAAAATTCCAAATTAAAATATCTATATTCTCTGGCAATATATTCGGCGTTGTAGCAAACAAGGAGGAGCGTATACTCTTTAATTAATTTGTTGATTTAATAATTTAATCAGCCATTTCTTTGCTTCCAAACAGTGTTGCAAACTGCCTCCATAAAAGTGCGCTCACATCTTGACAAAACTTATGTAGGTAATTTCAACTTGTTTGCAATTGCATTCGCACAAGACGCTGAATTCCCTTAATATTCCACAAAAATGTTAATGAATGCAATTGCAAAACACAAATGTTCATGTTAATCTACCAGTCAATATTGGACAGTGTTTGTTTAATTAACGCACAATTTGCCGCTTTCTTCGGATGCCATTGCCACTTTTTCTAAACTACGTACGTGTACCAGGTAGAAACAAACGACTGTGTTTGCAAACTACAATACAAACAAAACAAACAAAACACGAAGTCTTGGCTTGCAGACACACTGTTTGTGGTCTACAAACGAGCGTTTGCTACACCAACTACGAGTAGTAATCTACAACCATGTGTACAGCACTAGCAAATGGATGTATAGTTGGACTTGATCACCGCGCCTCAAATCGTTCGCATGCTTGTTTTCTTGTCGGCCAGTGGAAGCGTCAGCTCGTGAGTAAACAATCTGCAAAAAAATGAACTGAGCAGGAAAACATTAGGGTAGCACCGCTTCAATTGTGCCTTAAGCATATTTGCCTACTACGAATGTAAGACGGCCATTGGAAACGATCTCAGATTTGAAACAATCACTTTTATTTTGACAGATACAGCCCACAGATGGGTAGGGGAGAGCTTCTTATATTCCGTAAATAGGGCGCTTCTTTTGTAGAGTCACTGACTGGGACCTACTATTTTACAGCGATTCTAATCTGGAGTTGACAGGGCTGTTCGTAGCTACGTAAAGAAAGAAATACGAGTATTAAGCTGGTATGTTCGGGAAATGCTCCCGCCTTCTTATGCACAAGAGCCGCGGGCGATAACCAGTGCATTAAATATATGATTATGTACATTATATGTTACATTAAATGTATAATATTAATGCAATATATATCAGGGACCGTAACAGTTAGAATTTTTATAATAAAAATCAAACTTTAAAAGTTATTTTTTGACTTTTACTTAATTATTCAAGAAATAACAATTATTTTCGATTTTTATTTTAAAAATCCGAAATAACAGTTACGATTTGATTTTTAGTTATTTACTCCATTAATAACAGTTATTTTTGATTTTTATTATTTTTTTGTCTCTGATAACAGTTATTCATGACTTTTATTTAAAAAAATCATCGATAAAAATCAGTCACGACTTTTATTTTTAAAAGTCATTAATAAAAATCAGTCAGTGACTTTTATTATTTAACCCTGCTGTTAGATTAGGACCATTTGGTCCAAATTTTTTCTGTTTTCCCTTGTAACTTTGGAACGGTGATATATACTGACTAAATTTTTCTGCTAATGGGGTCTTTTAATAAAACAATGTTATGTGCGAAAATTAAATTTTCTAACTTTATTCAGGACTGAGAAAAATACAAAATGACGAATCTTAGGTTAGAGGACCATTTGGTCAATAGTACATTTTTTCATTACCAAGCGAATGTAAATTCATGTCAAATATTTAGAAGATGTTTTTGATATGTCAAATACTTGCTTTAGAAATTATTGAACCAAAATAGTTACAAAGGATAAGATAAAATTATTATTTTGGATGAAAATTCCAGTATGGACCAAATGGTCCCTCAACCTAAGATTCGTAAATTTTTTCATTACCAAGCGAATGTAAATTCATGTCAAATATTTAGAAGATGTTTTTGATATGTTAGCGGATGTTTTTGATATGTCAAATACTTGCTTTAGAAATTTTTGAACCAAAATAGTTACAAAGAATAAGATAAAATTATTATTTTGGATGAAAATTGCAGTATGGACCAAATGGTCCCTCAATCTAAGATTCGTAAGTTTTTTCTAATCTAACAGCAGGGTTAAGTCACAATATTAAAGTCATTTCTATTAAATGCAGTAAAGGAGGCACTAGAGACCAAAATGGGCATATATTCTTGATCACCTCAACAAGAACAATCGAATAAACAAGATATTTTTTTTATATAATTTGCACAATATTTAATTTAATAACTGTTATCAGAGACAAACAAAAAATAAAAATCAAATATAACTGTTATTAATGGAGTAAATAACTAAAAACAAAACGTAACTGTTATTTCGGATTTTTAAAATAAAAAATCGAAAATAATTGTTATTGCTTTTATTTTACATAAAAATTGCAAGAAAAAAGTTTATTGTTAATTTTGATGCTCAGTGTGAAAAGAAATCCATTGGTATACAACATGTGGTTGTACAACATTTACTTGATAGAAAGTTGTTCAAATGAAAATTGCATAAATAACTGTTATTTCCGGTCCCTGATATATATATACATATGTTTTGTTATATATATATTTATAAATAAAATATAACTATATTAAAATACAATGTTTAAATAGAAGGCTCACGAAGAAAATCGGGCGTCAACGAATTCTCTACATCGAATTCTATCTCTGACAGGTTGTTTAATTAGGTTCCATGAAGTCGAGTTTATTTATATATCTTTTTCAGGCACCGTTTCCTTGTATTTGGTGACCTTCCTAACCTGCTACACCCCTTAGGGTTCCGTTCATGCAATATGCTATGTTGGGCGCTAAGTACTTATATATGGCCGATCCAAGTCCAATTTCAATATACTGCAACAAAAATCCAACGATCATTACAATCCACCGAGGAACTGGGAAGTGATTTGCACAATTAGACTATGGTATTTTGTATTTTCAAGAATGGAACAATTTAATGCAAATTGTTTAGGCCCTCATCCAAATCACTTCCATATGCATGTAAAGGGTAATTCAGGGAGAGGTTGTTTTTCCAGTACGGTTTTTATAACAGATCAAACTGCCATGGTATTTTTATTCAGTATTATTTGATATTTCAACTGAGACCGGCACAGCTTGACCCCACTACTGTTTTTCGATCAAAAAATTGTTCAGATATGAAACCAACTTCAGGCAAAATAAATTTAAATAAACTTTCCGTATTGGAGCTGAAGAGCAGCATGAAGAACTTCACGAGCTGACATTATATCCATACAAATCAACGGTTTGGTGTGGATAATTGGCTTGTGGAATCATCGGTCCATATTTTTCAAAAATGAGCCCAAGTAACTGTGAATGGGGCCCGTTATCACGCTATGATAAGGGACTATTCGCTGCCTGCAATTGCAGCCCATGAACCAAATGACATTTGGTTCCAACAAGACGGCACCACTTGCCACATATCCCTTGAAACCATGACATTATTGCGATAATTCGGTGCATAGATCATGTGACATTTTTCTTTAAGACTACGTAAAGTCCAACGTCTAAATGGATAAGCCGGCTATGATTGACGAATTTGTAGGCATCCTAACCAAATACCATTCGAAATGCTCGAACGCTTCATCGGAACCTCAGAATGGAGCATGTTAGCAGCAGTTACGGCCAACATATAAAATAAAGAACTTCTAACAACTTTGATATTTCTCGAATTGATCCGTTAATTTCTCCTGAGGATAGTTACCATCCAACGCTGGGAATTAATTATACATATGATACCATGCTGGTTGGTTGCAATTGCTCTTCGTCCTAAGTTGGCCTATGCTTTTCGCGTGCGAACTTTATACTTTTGAATAATCTTATCTTTGATACCGACTGGCATAGTATTTGTCAGTGTGATAATTCTTTTGAATTTGAAATCGCCCTGGATGATTTCTATAATATTATTAATGGCTATATTTCTAAGTCTGTACCCAAGAGGCCAATAATGGGTAATACTGGTCCCCCATGGTCCTCAAGGGCTCTAAATAGTCTCAAGAATGTAAGGAATAGATGTTCGAAAAAGTATAAAAAATCTGGACTGCTAGCAGACTATGCTAGGTATATTGTTGCTAGGAGTAGATACAACTCTAAATCTCGTGAGAGTTACAGATTATATTTGGATAGGTTGAAGGCTAATTTTAAACGGAACCCCAAATCATTCTTTAGATTTGTTAACTTGAAGCGTAATTCGTCTTCCACACCTTGTAGGATCAAAATGAACGGTATTGAATATTCAGATGAAGAGTCTATTGCTAATTGTTTCGCCGATTTTTTCGCATCTATTTATTCCACCCGAGCCTATGATGTTTCCAAATCATACCCGTACACTGTCCGCTCTACCATTCCGTTTGATGCACCTGTCGTAAATTCTTCGTGGTTGCTAGATAACTTAATCAGCTTGAAAGCCTCGAATAAAGCTGGTCCTGATGGTATCCCGGACTCTATGTTGAAATACTGCTCGAATTCTCTCAGCTTACCGTTGACTCTCTTATTTAACGCTTCGTTGAAGTTCGGTCATTTTCCTGCACAGTGGAAGAGCTCTTATATAATCCCTCTCCACAAATCTGGTAGTTTAGTAAATGTTGCAAATTATAGGGGAATTGCAAAATTGAGTGCCATTCCTAAACTTTTTGAGAAGTTAGTCACAGAGGTAATTTCTCATCAGGTTTCCTCTATTTTAGATCCATGTCAACATGGCTTTCGGAAGGGTCGTTCCACCGTGACTAATTTGCTTCAGTTTTCCTCTTCTATTATTGACGGCTTTATTAATGGAGATCAAACTGATGTGATTTTTACCGATTTTAGTAAGGCTTTTGATAAAGTTAACCACAATTTGTTATTATATAAACTAGGGGCAATGGGTTTTAATTGTAACATGCTGAATTGGATTAGTTCTTATTTAATGAACAGAGAACAGATGGTATCATTTGGTCGATCATTCTCAAGATCTATTTTTGTGTCATCTGGGGTGCCTCAGGGCAGTCATCTTGGGCCGGTTCTATTTTTGTTATTCATTAACGACTTACCCGCCTCCATAATGCACTCTAAATTGTTAATGTACGCTGATGACGTGAAGATCTATTTTTCTTACAAGGATCCTTGTCAATATGCTTTACTTCAGAGGGATTTGTCTACTTTCCAGACGTGGTGCGAGACCAATTTGATGGAGCTTAATTTTACGAAATGTAAGCATATGCTGTTCTCTAGGTCATCATTATTTTCGGCAAAATACATTTTAGGTGGCAATGTTCTTGAATCGGTGGATTCATTTGTTGATCTTGGTGTTCTCTTGGACAGAAAATTAAATTTCAACTCCCACATAATTACGATGGTGAACAAGGCTTATGGCGTTCTGAACTTTATTAAACGTTGGGCAAAGGAATTTTCTGATCCCTACGTTACGAAAAATCTTTTTACTTCACTAGTCCGCCCTATTCTCGAATATGGATCAGTTGTTTGGGACCCCCAGTACAATTTGTATGTTAATATGATAGAATCGGTCCAGAAACAGTTTCTCATTTTTTGTCTGAGAAATCTTCAATGGAACCCGAACCATAATCTTACTTCGTATAGCAGTAGACTAGCATTGATCAGATTGCCGACTGTTAGTAGTAGACGTACCATGATAAACTCTATTACAGTTTTGAAGATAATTGATGGATGTATATGTTCTGAATTTCTGTTATCTAAGATTTTCATAAATGTCCCATTGAGACCCACGAGGTAATATAAACTCATTCACATCGAGTTTCAGCGTTCGAATTATGCGTCCTTTGATCCAGTTAGGAGAATGTGTCGTGACTTTAATGAGCTATATCAGTTTATTGATTTCACAGGTAGTTGGGAAACGACAAAGTCTAGCATAATTTGTCATTATATTCGTTAGTGCTGTATATTCGTTAACGTACATATGTAAATTTAATTTACTTTATCCTTACTATCTGGTCTGATTTATAATTTGGTTTTCGTTTTGCTCGTAATTATTATATATTATGAAGTCTGTTATGTTAATATCTCGTGATGTGCTTTTATACTTATTTATGTTAGTGTAATACCAACTGGTGAAGAATTTCTGTAGTTGGTTGTAACGTGTGAACTTATGATCCTTGCTCTCCCGTTATAGACCGGTCTATAATGTGTACGCTGTCCTCCCGTTATGGGGACGTGGCCCTCTCGGTCGGTAGGGGCGGGTAAGAGTGGCGGCGATGGGTTCGCTCGATTTAAAAAAAAAAAGAAAAAAAAAAATAATATTTTTATTGTATGATAATAATGACTGTCCTTTTATTAAAAAAAAGTGTGTGTGACAGGGAAAGTTAAAAATAAGTTTTGGAAAAAAACGACTGTGAAGTTAACAAGTTGATTTTGATGCGCCTGAACACTTTTATGGCTTGAAACTCGTTACTTGTAGGTTCTATAGGTCGCTGATTATGAATCTGGTATTCGATTTTGAAAATTCAAAATGGCGGACTATTTTTGTAATATTCTTCTTTTTTACTATCTAACTTACTTCTGTTTTACATTTTGTTTTTATCAAAAGTGTCTATTTTGAAGCTAATTTATGGAAAAACTAATTCAGTTAAAAAGCTGCGGTTTCTTACATTAGGAAGAGCGTATTATTATACTTTACAATATGTACCACTTTACAATTATTCTATACTCAATAACAACATTTAACAGTCACAACACTTTTACCATCCCTCGACGATGTATACTTTTGCTCTTCCCAAATGTTATTTTAACATTCTGCAGATGTCCGCCGAGATTAAATGTTAACTTAATATATGTACGTCACACATCACACATATTTCGCAGCAATATAAAATATGTTCGGTTTAAAACCAAAAAAACTTAAAAATGTTATATGACTTTAGACGTCAAATATGTCTAACAAAGCCAAAGTACCAACCTGCCACAGTAGGGGATTTTAATTGGGGTAAATATAGACAGAGAGAGAGAGAGAGAAAGAAAAAGAAATAAATCTTCTAACCCAAATTCATTGCCGATCAGTTGCACTTTTGCTGAAGAGATATTGGATGACAATTGCACAGCAAAGTGAAAAAGTGGACGTGGTCCGTATAGTTTTATTTCAGCATAAAATAATCATGGGGTATCAAATGTCATAAGAGCACAATTAAATTACAGCATTGGCGATGCAAATGAATGCAAAATATGTATAATAAATATCTGACTTATATCCGCAGACATTTGTAATTCTAAAGATTTTCTGAAAACCTACATCACGGCTAACTACTCGATTGTGTCGCAGACACTAAACGTGGTGACCGTGGTCAAAAGAAATGTGAGGTGGTCACAGCTGGGATCGATTTCACGTTCTTATGTACAAGGTCACTAGACATTGCAGATTAGTCCGAAGTTTATTGGCCTGAAAATATCGAAGTCGACGAATAACACCAATGAGTATCTGAATTCGAACTTCCTAAATATACAAATGTTGTGACAGGTAAATACAGTTCGCCACAGAACTAAACTTAAATGTAGTCATCGTCCGAGTGGGCCCGTTTTAATGGATCTAAGAGTACTACTGCTTGGCGTGCATGATGTGACTAATTGAATATACAACGGAATTATATATTCCTTAAGAACAAAGAGAAGCAAGAATTGAATTTTTTGGAATTGTTTGTGGGTAAAACCAGTTGAACTGCTAATAGATGTACATTATTAACAAGCGAGTATAGGCCAAAGGCCGCTGTATAGAGTACAACATTCTAACTAAAATGTGCGGGTTAGTTAAATGGAAGTGTAATTGGCATCCAAAGAATATACATACGTTTTGGAGGTCATATAAAAATAGGCATTATACTGTTTAATCTGTAAACGGCAGTACGCTATTCCTTTAGAAAAGAGGTCCTTACCTACCATTAACCGAGTTTTCCCCTGCACACTAGTCGCAAACAAATTTTTAATAATTCAAAAATAAATTGTAAAAGCCCTGCAAGTTGGGAGGCGGTAATTGACTATTTACTAGACATCTGCACAAGATGTCTTGAATGGCCATTCAAGACATTTGCTTTTTTTAAGCCAGTTACTGTAGCGCAGTTGCGACAGCCAAGACCTTTGGGGTACTGTCGACAAAGCGTTCGTGCGAGTGAGTACATGTGTGTACATAACTACACAATACGATGTGAAGCGAAGTAGAAGTAGTAGTATTGTCTTTTTATGCTCTAAAGCTTCACACATATACCCGAATGCTTTCGAAATTAAAAATCGATGATTTTGTTCGAAGTTCGCACAATTTGTTGTAATAAAACAGTAAAAACAGCTGACGAAGTTCGTTTCCTCATGGAAGAAGCGCAAAGTGAAACGACAGATGAGACCGATAACAAATCTACGCGCTGAAAAATAACGGCCCCAGCAACATATTGCCGGAACCATGTAATTGTTTTGCTAGGATTGTTTTCTGGAAAATAAGCTGCTGCTGATGGTTTCTTTGTTGCCTCTCACATTTTAGTTTCCAGCAGATTTCAACAAACAAAGGCACATTTGGGTCAGAAATACATATATTATAACCAATTAATCATTGTGTCCCAAATATGTTATATTGAATAGCAAACACAATGTGTTTGGACACAAATATATTCTATAAACGACAAGCTAAACTACAAATACGTTATATTTGCACCCAAACCACGAAAAAGGACAAATTTTCCAGCATGTATTATAAACTAATTAATCTAAGTGGGATGTAAGATTGATACAAAGTGAGTTGTTTGCAACAGGTTCTAAACAAGTTCCAAACAAACTAATTATATTCTAAATATCTTTGAATTTTTCCCATATTATATCCACTTTATTTTTATTATTTTGGGATCAACTAAAATATTGTGCGGTAAAAACTCAGTGTTGCCACCTAATTGTTGTCTTATGATTTCCAAATACCTTAAAATGTGGACTTTATTCTCTCTTGCAACAACAACAATTTGTACATCAGTTGTTAAAATTATAAAAGCGCCAAATTGGATTTATGCCAAAATATTTCGATCATGTGAACCTGAAATACAATAATGACCAAGCTTATGCATCATGAAAACCTGGTATACCAATATTTCTGTTTTGTTTTCGTTTTTCGTTTTTTTGAATACATATTTCGACGAACTTGTGGAATATTTCCGAATTTTAATAAATGAGGGGAGTTTTATGAGTTTTGTGGATGTCGGTGGTGCAATGGTTAGTGTGCGCGCCTCTTGTACATGAGATCATGGGTTGGGTCCCTGCTCTGATCACCTTAAATTTCTTTCATGGGATGTAAGGGAAACCATTTATTTTTTATTCAGAGTCTCTTTAAATTGTTGTACTACTCTAAAAAAGGCTGTGATCCAGAAGACTCTACGATTTGAATGTTTTATGCTCCTAACTATATAAATAATCGAGATTTAAACATTTTAAAAATAAGGAAATAATTTACCATCTAGAATTAAATGTCCATATACCCTTTTGCTTCTTTTTAGAAAAACTTAATAAACTTGATCGAAAAGGGTAGCTAATTGGTTTTAAATTTTCAACACTATTTCACATTGAAATTTAAAAATATTAATTTAATTTTTAAATATATCAATTGTAAATGTAAAATTTGATTTGAAATACAAAATCGTCAATTGAAATTTAAAAGACATCAATTGAATTTTAAAAGACATCAATTGTAATTGAAAGCACCCCAATTAAATTTTAAAACATCAATTGAAATTTAAAGGACCTCAAAAAATTACATTTAAAGCACAGCAATTGAGCACAACACATCATTTATATTTTGAAACAAAACAAATTTAAATTTAAAAGAAATTTAAAAAACAACAATTGAATTTTAAAAGACATCAGTTGTAATTTAAAATAATTTAATTGCAATTTAAGACATCAATTGAAATTTAAAAGACATAAATTGTAGTTTAAAAGACACCTATTGAAGTTTAAAGGACATCAATTAAATTAAAGCAATTCAATTGAGATTCAAGACATCAGTTGAAATTAAAAAAGACAAATTGAAATTTAAAACAAATCAATTGAAATTCAAAAGACATAAATTTATTGAATTTAAAAGACATCAATTGAAAGTGAACGAACAAGAATTTTAATTGAAAAGCCATCAACTGAAATTGAATACAGTTTTTGCAATTTGGTTGGGAAGAGTTCACATCGAAACTGTTTTCAGTCTGCATTGTACGAAAGTTGCTTAGATTACGTAATTGTATTTTAATTAATAAGTTAAAAAAAACTGGGAAACCCGGTACCAATAAATCAAAAAACCGGGCAAACCGATTTTTTAAAAACTGGCATTGGGTTATACATAAAAAACAGGTTTCTCGGTCTCGGTTTTGAACTCTCTAACTTGGCGTTTACACGGGACAGTTTTGCTCCGACAGTAGCAATACATTCACACATTTTTACTACAAAATTTACACTTCTCTCAAAATAAATGCCTGTTGTTTTTTCACACAATTACAACAAATCCTACTGCGTCAACCTCTACTAGTTCAGCCATCGGCCATATCGGTGACGTTTCGTAGTAGTTTGAGAAAAAAGCAAAACGACTTTACAAATTGGGAAATATATTTGTATTTGAAAATTTTGTTAATTTTTATTGAAATATTGTTTGAGAATACAAACATATAAACATGAATACATGTCTAATTTTTTAGAGTACATAAGTTCCATTGTAATTTGGAGAAGTAAGACAAAACACAATGGAAAAAGAGCGAAGAAATAAAAAAATCAGAGCACGAAATTAAACGAAACGACACTGTCGGCGGTTGCTTAAAACTGTACTGTCTTTATATCTGGCTGGACGCGTACGTCACACAAACAATTTTTGTCTTTGTGACAACTAATACATATTCTCAACTATCTTGTCTCAAACTGTCCCGTGTAAACGCACCGTAAGACACCACTCGCTTACATAGTTGGCCCAAAATCAACGCAAAATTCGGCACTGGAAACGTCCTTGAAGATTAAATTTTGTTGATAGTTAAAGCTCGTGGAAAAACAAAACCAATGATTATATACTTTATTGCATCTTAGTAAGCGAAATTGGTTGCAATAAACCATCGCCCGCTTACATGTTTGGACCAAATTCAGAGCAAAATGCTGCACTAAAATCGTCGTTTTAGTTTAAATATTTATTTTTAAAAAATATCCAAACATGTTTTTGTTTATATAACGCATAATTGTTTGAACACTTGTAAGGCAAATTCGTTTCACAATTATAGCTCTTCTTTACATTATTGCTTCAGATATGCACTGATTGCTGCTGTTTTAAAAATAAGCGCTAAATTGTGGTGACTTCAGTATGAAAATAATATTTCTTCTGCTTCCAAACTTTAATTTTTTTTTGCTGGGTGCTCATGAATCTTCATGGCAGTTATGCCCCATATTCAGCTCTTGTGAAATTGTAGGAAATGTTTGATGCAGAGTTATCTCTGATTTCATGTAATTTTCTTTCTAATTTTTTACGAACATTTCATAAGAACTGAAATGTTCGTTGGCAGAATAAAACTAACGGGTGGGCCAAATACAGGTATAATATTTGTATCCTTATGTTATTTTGATACTGATATAGTTTTTCTGTTCAACATATTGACTATCAGTCAGTATCATAGTTCCGGGGACCAACATTATTCGCTTTACGCTTGAACAACGTTAGGAAATATTACAAATGTTAGAAATATTTCGGGTCCTGGCGGTACCAGTGTTGCCAGATGAAAACTAGAACTTCGATTGGAAAGTTGAAAGTTGACAACTTTTAGCATAAACGTACAAAGAACGTTTTCACTTACGAGCACTAATTATTGTATTTACTGTGTGTTGAAACATTCATCTCGGTCAAAAACATTTTCTCGCGATGATTTTTTACGATTTTCGGCATGGATTATCGAGCCAAGAGTGTCGCAATCAACTTGTTTCGACTTTTGGTGATGGAGCTCCATCAAAAACCACTGTAAATCGCTGATATCAAGAGTTCAGTCTCGGCCGCCGTTCGCTCCTGGATGAATTACGTGAAGGTTGTCCAACTTCGGTCGTTTTGACGGAAACCATTGATGCTGTGCATGAACTGATAAAGCAAGACCGACATGTCACATACCGTGAGATTGGGCATTAGTATGACAATTACACAGTGCAACACGAAAAAATATAACCATATACGGACACCACTACGTGATAAAAGACCAAAAAACAGGCCCGTGTCTCCCAGTTTTGCCCAAAGTTATGTAATTTTTGTTATGGGCCCCCAAAGATTTGGGGCCTCGTTGTCATTCTTGAAAAAAAGCGATCATTTTGTTAGGCTCATATCTTGCAAATAGTTCGGAATTTTGATTTACTCTCTGAGGGAAAGTTGTAGCTCTTGTTGTAAAGAAAGAAAAATTGTGAACATGTAAATTCAAAAAACTTCATCTTCAAGGTCAAAATCGTTTTATAAAAATCGATTGTTTACCTTTTTTCCCCTGTTCAGGTCCTTAGGTAGCAAACCGTTCAAGATTAAGGAAACAATTAACTACAAAAATGAACCTAAGATCGCATTAAACAACTTTTCAGAACATATGAACTTCCTAGGAATGAACGGTTTGCAAGATATGAGCCTGACAAAATTAACACTTTTTGCAAAAATAACACCGAGGCTCCAAATCTAAGTGCATAACTTTGGGCAAAAGTGGGAGACACGGGTCTTGTTTTTGTATTTTATATTAATGACTTAAAAAATTACACACAGTGATATCAATAAGATCTTGCAAGTTCATTTGGCCATGAAACAGATTTGTTATTTTTGTATCCCAAATAATTTGACGAATGCTCAATAAAAGATTTTCGTGGAAGAAGCAAATGATCGTGATTTGTATTCGGCATAATCGCTTATGTGGCCACAGTTCCTTCAGTGGAACGTAGGACGGTCAATTCTGAGTGTTATACCATCATCTGTTTGCCAACAGTGTTTGAAGAAATAAGGAAAAACAACAAGAGTAGATAGGCGGTTCATATTGCATCAGGACAATGCGAGCTCTCACACATCAGCTGAACCACTGGGCTATTTGAGCACTCAACATGTCGAATTGATGGGTCATCCGCCGTACAGACCTGATTTGGCATCCAATGACTTCTTTTTACTGCGTGGTCAACGTTTTTCGACGCCCAAAGCAGCGGTTGAAGCGTTCAAAACCCATGTTTTGGAGGTGTCTCAATCGGAGTGGAACAAGTGCTTCGGAAATTGGTTTGAGCGCATGCAATATATTGAAAATATGAGAATATTTTGAAAAACAATAAAACCATTTCCAATGATAAATGACTGTTTTGTTTCTAGCTGGACCCGAAATATAAATAGCAACCCTAGTATTTCCAAATTGAGGGCTGTGTTGCCCAAACTGTGTGCTTGTCGGAAATAAGTATTGGCCCAAAATTAAGACCCCACCACGCGTCCTCTACCAAAGTTTGTGCAAAAAGTTCTTGAGATATTGGAGTGGTGGCATCATTAATTAGCATACTTTTTTCCGAAAATGTTGCTGGAAACGACATTTCAGTCAACGACGAGGGCTACAGAGCCATGAGTACGGACTTTTTATAGGCTGAAATGGGAGATTTGAAGTTGGATAATCTGTCACATAACTCATCAAAAAATGGATCTTTTGCGCACCAAGTTCGGTAATCGTGTTATCCGCCGTCTTCGCAATGCCAATTGGCCGCCTCGGAGCTGCGATTTAACCCCTTTGGACTTTAGTTGTGGGGTGTCAGTAAAGGTCAATGCTATGCGAATAAACTAGCAAAACATATGAAAGAGAAAAGTCATGTAGCAGACTTTCAAAATGTCAGAATACTGGATGAGGAGAGGAGGGGGAATACGAGGTACACATTGGAAAGTCTGCGAATACAGCAGAGAATACATAATTCTATCACCAGAAAAAGAGGACAAAGATGCCACCAAGCTTCATTCAGTACGCCATTACAATCCTATGAGAAAAGTTCTGAGATAAATTATAATTATAAATTATAATTATAATAATTATAAATTTTTGATGTGACATTGTTTTTAAAATTGTGATTTTTTTATATTTATTTAAATATCTGTGTCGTGAAGTCCAGTTTTTAAATATAACCAGAAATGAGAAATTAAATGTAAGTAAAAGTTTATACAAATATTCAGGGTCATTATTAAGAAAGAAAATTAATCACATATATAAGTTAGGAATTAGGAATTCCATAAATTAGTCCTGAGGAAGTTGGAAACAAGCCAACGAAACGTTGAGTAGAAAAATTAAATAAATTGGTTTTATTTATTGTCATTAAGCTGCCTTGACCAAATAGCCCGTGCAATAAACAATATTTGGATAATTCAAATTGGTCAACAAAAACATAAATTAATGTAGAAACGATCCACACCTTTAAGTATAATATCGTCCGAGCCATTCGTGAGATAAACCAGAAACCGTCAACAAAGTCTTGGAAAATTGGACTGACAAGATGAGCTATTGCGAAGCCAGCCGTGGCATCCACATGAATGAAATCGTGCTCCATAAATAATGGGAGTATTTATTATTTCTAATAGAGCCATATTATACTAAAGGAAATTAAGTTTAGTTCATTGTATTTGATTTTTAGAAAGATACTTGTATTTGGAACACCCTTTATTGAGTCTTTGTTTTATCGGAATTCAGCGATAACGCACACATGTAATTGTTATCGTGTGCGTTGTGAAATCGGTGACGTACTAATTGTGCGTGGTTATTTAGTGACACAAGAAAAATGCCCTTAGATTTTCGAAGAATACAAAGAACAGAGAGTAACATTAAAAGTAGATAATTAAAAGAAAATTTTTAATTTGGTTGGAGATGTCCTCATGATAGTGAATACATGATTACACTACAAAATGGGAAACCTAATTAGCGCCATTTAATCTATTTAATTTGAATATCATTCGACGTCATGGGATACATTTAGTCTAGTCACGCTATAGACAACTGTTTAGGAGCATCAAAGAGAGACATAACCAAAGTTGAAATGGAGCTGCATTTTCATTTCCATGGCTGTCGTCACCTCTGCAGACACAACCGTTTTTTGTTGTTGTTGTTTTCCTTCCATGACGACACCAACAATAACCACACAAATGCAGACACCGACAGATGCAGATGCAGACTCCGATGTCTACTGTCTTCATCTTTAACTCCATAAAACTCGTAGATGCTGTCTGTCTGTCTGGGCCTTTATTTATGAGCAGTTTCATCTCGTTTTTCATTCATCGATCTGTGTTTTGCAGGGTGAAAATAGTGCAAGTGTATTTAGCCTTGTCTTGCACTCAGTGAATAAATATTAGGTAGCGAAAAAAGAAACTTAAACGTGATGAAAACCGACGATAATTTTAGGATTACTCACTAGCATTTCAAATCACGCGTGTTGTTGTTGTCTGATTCTTTATCAGCTGCTTCTGTTTTTTTGTCCTTTTGCTGCTAATGAAGTGGAGGATGAAATGGACGGACGACAAGGAAGCATCTTCAGTTCAATAGACTGACAGTTTGTGGTTAGAATCGGTAGCCTTGATTTATTTGAATTTCGTTTATAACACTTTTAATCACATGTAGTCGTGCACTTACTTATGTAAACGACTGATGAATGAATACGTCAAAACATTTCATCCCTTGAGGATATCAACAAATGCCGTCACAGGTGATGAGGTTGGTGATGGTCACTTAAGTTGTAATGCATATTTTCACTATTTATTTGCGTTTCTTTGGCCGTGAGGTATTTGTTTCCTTCACTTATGAGTTGTCACGTATGAACGCCTGCACACGCAGTCTGTCTACTTTTCTTCTACCCGAATTAATTCTTGTTTAAAACTCACAAGAAGACACTCATCGTACACTATGTAGGAACGCGATTCAACCAAAAACGCTCACTGACATACGCCTCCAGCAAGTGTTCAGACAAAACTAAATTATACTTAATAAGCCCATCGTGTTACCAACAAAAACCCACAACTTATGTCTGAAACAAAACTCTCTTCGTCACATTCTACTCATAGTACAAATCAGTGATGCTAATTTACAGTTGTTTGCAGTAAATATAGCGATTTATCATTTCTCAAAGTTTCAAATCATTGTATCCACAGTTTGAACAATACTTCACAACAGTATAAACATTTCTGTTCATCATATAAACAACTCTTTTCATCCAAGTGTTCGGACGGCAACTGCTGAACACACTCTATGTGATGGAGTGTGCTAACATGCTAACTCTTTGTGTCTAGTGTCCAAAACGGTGTTTTGCTCCGTTTTCTAACTCGTGCACTGTTTACTGGTTGATCTCAATTTGTGTACTTATATTGTTTCTATAAGAATAAAAACCTCATAGAATTATGTCTAAATGATTGTGACGTAATTAAATTTATTAACGGTATTCACGATGTCTTGTATTGCACCAAATTTAAACAATAAATAAAATGGTTTACAACAGACTGTGCGCGAACCCGTACTAAATTGGACATTGTGTATTGTTGACTAACCCCATAAAGAAAGAGCCTATCACAGTAAGTGAGCTGTGCCTTTTATAGTTTTACCCTCACTAATTGAGACCTACAGTTTTGCACCGGTTCCGCACGGTAACCCCGTATAAGTGATAATTCCCTTTTGCATAAAACATTTTGTGTACATTTTAAAATGATTGAGGATTATAAAAGCGTTTTTTTTAAGTTGAAAAACTTTAAATTACTTCAATCCCCGCTAGATTGATAACTAAACGAGTTGTTTCGATATATTTCAGGTTGTTCTACACACATATATTTATCTCAGAAACCGTAGTCTTGTCGTAGGCAGTTTGGGCCGTAGCTTAGAAAATATAACCCCATACTAAAACCGATGTGTTCCCAATTCTGTAGTCCATTTGGTCCAATTTTAATGTATGTAATACCCATTAATAACAGAAATACAAAATACAATGGAAAGTTACAATGTTGTATTTTTGATACGCCATTGTGTTTGAAAGGCCCTATACTTTGCTTCGGAACAAATGTAAAAGATGCCACAAATATCAAATTTATTAAAAATACCAAATAGGGATTGTGAATACCGCTAGTCATTTTGCAGATTTGCCTAAATCATTGGGAGATGCACAGCTCGTGAGTGTACTTGACTAAGAACTCGGTTTAGAGTTTTTGTTTGTGATTTATCCGTGTATTAGTGCCTCTTTTTTCATGCGATGCGTTGGATATGTCAACATTTTCATTTGCGGACAACGAATGAAAAGAATAAACCTTGTTTTATTTTTTTCAATGATTCAATCAGGTTTACTTTACATTTAAACGAACAATAACAAAGAATAAAAACCAATTTTATGTTTTATTTGAATGATTGAATCTTGTTTGAAATTGGTTTTATTTATTACCCTATTTTGTTTCTGTAACTGTTTCATTTCTACATCGAATCGAATATGGATTCGAATAATGGACTGAGTGAATTGAATCGAGAATATCAATTCATTTCTTATAATTGTTATACTTGCACTGATAGTCAGACCTTTCTTAACTCTTGTGTAGTAGGAACTGTTGTAATTTTAAGCAACAAAAACAGGCATATTGTTTTGTTTCGTATATCTTCTTTTCTGTCAAATTTCATGTGTGTGTCTATAGTAAAGGTAAACAAAAAAAGTACAAAAACAAAAACCATGTGTATTTGACATAAGATAAATACATAAACAAGAAAAAAGTTAAAAGCAGCTGTTCCAACGAGTTTACCTTACTTATTCTACCATGGACGCGACTTTCGATCGTTGTCGAGAAAGTGTTGAGTCAGCAGTTTGGTAGGCCGAACGCCGCTTTTTACTCACCAATCATCCTATTCAATTCATATTGTGTTCGAACAAACACCAAAAGCACATTACAAAAGTCCCATCTGTCTTATAAATAACTAGCTGGACCCGGCAAACTATGTTTTGCCTTCAAAGTTTTTGTAATGCCAAAGAGTGAACAAAATTTGTTATTCCATTACGTTTCAAACTATAGTTATGGCTGTTATATCGGTTTCTTTCAAACGGGGCGTGGCACCGCCCTCTTCCATGCTGGCTGTAATTCATACTGTTCCTACAACATATATACCAAATCTCATCTTCATATGTTGACATGACAGTTCATGAGATATAGACATTTTAAATTTCAAGTTGTATGGGCGGTGCAACGCCCCTTTATCCTATCACAACCAAGTATATCCAAGAAGTATCAGCAGGTCGTCAGTAGCACATTGTGAAATTTTCATAACAATCGGTCTATTGGTCTATTAGAAAAACCGTCCGAGCGATTTTTGAAAAGGGGCGTGGCACCGCCCACTTTCACCATGGCTGTATATCCTATGTAACCCGCTAGATGATTCTGAATATTGTCTGACACAAATACAAATGAATGTATATACCTATACATATAAATATATAGATTTAGCTAATTATATAGATTAGATAATTATATAGATTTGGCAAAATACCTACACGTAACGTAAGAAGTTGGCACAGAAGACTTTCCAAACTGACTGTATATCTGATCGGCCAGAGAAAAAGATTTAATAGACAGCTACAGCGATGCTATTGTTCAACACGTCGATCTTTCTTAAATTCAATTATAAAACAAATTTCTCAGTTGATTGAAACTCATATCTTGACCGATGTAAACAATAACTGGAACACGTTTCTTCGGACACTATCTGCTGGCAGAAAAAGTTTTTGGAGAGTGTCAAAATCGATAAGAGGCAAAAAGTCTCTTGTTGACAAACTAATAATCAACGGCATTGCTGTACTCGACAACGAGAGTAAAGCGAATTACATTGCTGACATTTTTGAAAGAGCGTACCAGACAACTAACAGCATGAGAACATCAGCTGAGCGCAAAGTATGTGAACACGTGAAGTGGTTGGACTCTCAATCAGTGACAATCAATACTTCTAATGATCTGTCCTCTGTTGACGAAGTAAGGTATTATGTCAAATCGCTTTTAAACAACAGAGCCCCAGGAAAAGATGGCGTTAAGCCGTTAATATTCAAAAATATGAGCGATACATTTTTCAAACTGATAACAAAAATTTTTAACTGGTGCTTAACAAATGGTTATTTCCCAATGAAATTTAAAAATGCTAAGGTAATACCTATTCTCAAACCAGGAAAATATGAAAAATTACCGACTATACAGACCGATAAGTATGCTGAATGTTATTGACAAAATATTTGAAAAGATCATCCTGGCAAGAGTGACAAAATTTGCAGAAGATAATGAAATTATACATAAACATCAATTTGGCTTCAGAAAAGGCTATGCTACGATCCACCAAATAAAAAGAATTGAGAAGATGGTGCAGACCAACAAGATAAATAGAAAAAGTACCGGCGTAATTCTACTTGATATAGAAAAAGCTTTCGATTCGGTCTGGCACAATGGAATTTTATTCAAACTCAACGAATTTAAATTCCCAATATATCTTCAAAAAATTTTAAAGAGCTTTTTAGAAAAAAGATGTTTTTCAGTGCATATAGATGACGGAATTTCAACTTTAAGGGAGATTTGTGCTGGTGTGCCACAGGGTTCTGTTTTGTCTCCGACACTGTAAAAACGCTTTAGATTCGGTCTGGCACAATGGAATTTTATTCAAACTCAACGAATTTAAATTCCCAATATATCTTCAAAAAATTTTAAAGAGCTTTTTAGAAAAAATATGTTTTTCAGTGCATATAGATGACGGAATTTCAACTTTAAGGGAGATTTGTGCTGGTGTGCCACAGGGTTCTGTTTTGTCTCCGACACTGTACTCCATTTTCACATCTGACTTCAAGAATTTAAAGGAGCAATCAGTCGCCTTTTACGCTGACGATTCCGCAATAATAAGTAGTGGAAAAGTCTCGAATGCTATCGTTAAGAAAATGGGAAAAGCATTGGTTTCTGCGCAGAACTATTTCCGAAAATGGAAGATTAAAATCAACCACAGCAAAACTTTGGCAATTTTATTTCCTTTTAACAAATCTCCTAAACGAATACCGACTAAAACACTTTGCATTGCTAACACAAACATACCCATTCAAGACTCCGTCAAGTATTTGGGTATAATATTTGATAAAAAAAACTCAATTTTAAAAAACATATTGATTATACTTGCGAAAAAGCAATCAAATGTGGAAGAGCGCTATATTCACTGTTGAATCGAAAATCTTCGCTAAATTTTCAAAATAAAATGCTCCTGTATAATATGTGTATAAGGCCAATTATGTCATATGGATGCCAGATTTGGTTTACAAAGGGTGCTAAGACTAACCTGAAAAAATTACAAATAATTCAAAATAAAAATCTTAAAATAATTTTCAACTTACACCGGAGATATCAAGCGCATGCATGATAAATATAATCAAATAATGGTTAATAATTTACTCCAGAAACTAACACTAAGCTTTGAAGATAATTGTAGATCTTCTAATTATGTTGAAATAAGAAATTTGTTTGATTAACTTTTAACTATCTTCAGAAATGAAGACTTTATAAAGAGTTTTTGTAAAATTTCTTAATATATTGTAAGGTTTTTTTCTATCTTTTTGCCTTTAAACTGTATTACATCTAAAAATGAAGCTATTTTGTATAGCTTAGTTTTAATTTGTTGCAATACTACTATTTATGTAAAATCTCAAACTTTTGTAATAATATATTTTTACCTGTGTGATGATAGTTAATAAATACAAAAAAAAAAAAAAAAAAATAGATTTACAAATGTCAAAACTTTCACGCATTAGTGACTTTCAGCATCGAACAATTGGCATCACTGGCATATCGTGAATCGTTCTCACACGATCAAGAGTATCGCTGTTGCTGCAAACGATTATAGAGATTATGGTAGAAAACGCTGCAAAAGCAGACAGCACGCGAGCGTTATTAGTTTTCTTTATGTGTGTATTTATCCGTTGGGTTATGTTCGGTTTTTGATTGCCACTTTACACTCATTCACATCGTAATTGGGTAGCAAAACATTAGCTAGCAGCGTGCACTTCTCATATTAGCGAGAAAAAAAAAACAGATGTTGAAAGAAAAACGGTGAAAATGTTTTGTTTTTTGGGTGGTAGTTAGACTATTCGTATGTGTAAGTTTGTGGGGTACAATAGTGTTGACAGATCTAACAATTGTATTCAATAGTCTAACAAAGTCTCTTTAGTAAATATTTTGAAATAAAACTGAAACCCAGAATCAATCTTAACCCTCTGATAGGCGATATTTTTTTAAACAGTTAAAGTCCAATAATGTGTTTGTAAATATGACGTATGTTGCGTTTAAATCATCATTGTTTGCTTAAGAATTATTATTTGTTCAAAAATTATCAATAAACTATGTGTTTGAGAAAATCTAACCGGGTTAGGAGGGTCAAACTCCTGGCATTGGGTATTAAGGCGAATTTGAAACTGATTTTGATTGAAAACTGTTTGGGCTTTTAAACAGTTCCATTTAATTTGCAAAGTATAAAATAAGCTTCAAGTTCACATCGATTTTCATAAGAAATAAATAAATGGTTTCCCATGACATCCCATGAAGGGATTGGGGAGAGCTTCCCACAACCAGTGAGCTGTGCGCTTTCTAGATTTTATACTCACTGATTGGGATCTACAGATTTTACACCGGTTCTGAAAGGTATTTTGAAAAGCTTTTTCATGGCTAAGTACTCGATAGTGTCGCCATCACTGAGCGAGGTAACCGTCGTCGAAAGAAATGTAAGGTGGTTGGAACAGGGATCGAACCCACGTCCTCATGTACAAGAGTCGCGCACACTAACCATTGCACTAAAATCATATCATATTGATTAAAAAAATTAATATTATATATTAAAAATGACAACTTTGAAAATTATCAACCGATTTAAACCATACAGTAAGACAAAAAATGGAGCAAATTATTCTCCCAATAAATTTAAAGTCATAGTTGTGGTTGCAAGTGAACGTTGGATGTTGGAATGCTTGGCTTCAGTAATACCAGGTAGATGCATCAGTACAAAATATCCACCAAGGCCGCAAGAACGGCATTCCTTGTTTGTGTGGGAAAATACTTGTGGTAAATACTAAACAACATAAACGTCAACTAAAGAGTGTACAATACATTTAAATTCCATACATCTCCACCAAAAAGACATGAAGATGTTACGTCAATAGTTCTTGTAACTCCACCTGGTCAATTTGTCAATTTGCGTCGAACATGTGTGCTTGGCAACCTAACCCAAGCGAATAGTGTGAAATTAAATATCAGACAAAAAATAAATGTCTCTATGTACATAGGTATGTCTTTCTCTATGACTTAAACACACAAATGCCAATAATCTTCAGAATATAAATGAAACCTTTAAAAAAAATACAATAATTTGGTAATTTTCTTAAAACCTTCGCAAATTTGTACAACGAATAGAAAATGGAAAACAGTTAAAAAAGTCAATGTTATTACTTCAAAACTGTCAACACGCTACATTTAGTCGCCAAAATCAAGATTTGACAATAACACGGTTTTAGAGAGGCTATTGCACTGTGACTACAACTACATTAAACAAGTGTATTTTGTACGTGCTCCAATTTCAAAATAGTGTGACTAAGATTTGCACTCATTACGGAAATTGTGCCCTTATTACTAATATTTATGAAGAACTCCGTTCAATACACCTGTAATCGCATCCAAATATATTTTCTTAATGAATGTGCCTTCAATCCACGACGTCATGCTACTTCAATCCGATGATTTCGACTTTTGAATTTTCCCGTCTGAATCGTTGAACACAACGGCTATCGAAAGATTAAATAGTTTGCAGTATGTCTTAGGGCAAGGATGTCCAACCTTTTTGTTTGTCTGGGCCACATTGAAAGAAGACACGGTGTTTTGTGTTCAGTATTTATATTTCCATAACTGACGAAACAAAAAAAATACAAAAAACAAATCAAGGTAAAATATACATACATATGTATTGTTTTCGTGTAATTCAATATTTATTAGTTTATGAATTGTTTTAATGTTATACTTGGCATTGAAGTTGATAAACTACTGTGCCAATATCTTATTCGATTGACGTGGTTGCGCTTCTCAAGGTTGTTCACATGGCGTCCCAATGTAAAAACTGAATTCGTTACGAATTCGAGACGGATCCGTATCTTCGGACATTTTGTCCGAAACGGACATCCGTTGGCGTATGAAATTCCTCTCGAAAACTCTAATCGTTTTTTGTACTTTTTCTTATTCGTCTCGAACTTCATGTTCGTATTCGTTTGCGGTTCGTTTTTTGTAAATAAACTGGATACGAGGCGGATCCGCCTTTATAAGTTCTTGAGGATTCGTTCCGATATTTAAAAGATATTTAAAATTAAAATAGGTAATTAACTATATTTTCTACCACTGAAGTTTTTCATTAGTATTATATATTAATTTTTACAAATAAAAAATTCGTTCTCAGCTAATTTTAAATCGTTTTAAAGTAATATTTTCTGAAGTTTATCAACAACTCAGATATGAATCTGCGCATTAAATATTTCACTGATTGTTTTTTATGCTTTTACGGACTAGTAACGGGTTCGAAACGGAAAATATTAATACCATACATTATCATACACCCCACGAAATAAATGTAAAGGAATTTTCAAGTTTTTACTTTAAATTTTTTAATGCTTTCAAAATTGAATACTTTTCAGAAAAAAATACTTTGACTATGACTTCTTCAAGATGAATCATCAAAAACAAAGACTAATTGCTAGCAAAATATTTTTTAAAGGCAAAAGGCTTTTTCAATATTTTAGTAAGACGTATGATCTTCATTATATCTGGTAATTTCTTCTAAGCTTCTTGACATTGGGTTTATCAGCGAATGAATATGAACAGGATCAATTATCTTCCAGTTTTCTAGAATTTATACTTTTAGATCCTTTACATTCTTAAACTGGTACCCATGGTGGTAAACTTGGGTATATAAAATATACAACCAGATTAAGATCCGGACTAAGTGCAGGCCAGTCGAGAGTTGGTATATTTCTGGATTTCAGAAACTTTAGAGATTTCTTACACCGATGTATTGCTACGTTGTCCTGCTGGAAAATAAATTCTGGGACACAAATTTCCTCTCCAAAATTAACTAAGACTTCATCCAACAGTCGAGTACATTTTTGTGGAATCGAAACATATTGGAGTGTTTGCTCTATAACCCGTACCTGACAAGCAATAAGAAAACCACCGCTAACATTTCGCCCCTACGCATAACTTTGAAAAATCTTTGGAACGCCAATATTGGAAAGAAGGTCCTTATCGCTCGTTGCGGGATGGGGGCTTAATGAAAAAAAATTAAACAACGTTTTTTTAACACTATTATGCTACAACCCAGTATTATCAACTATATTGGGTACTTTTGCTTTGGTTTGTGTCTAGACTAACTAGATGTCTCACAAATGTTGGGAAAATTCTTGTTTAATGGGAATTTTTCTACCAATATTTAGTATATATTGTAGTTTTGAACCCTACAAAAAGTAAATTTTTAAATAAAATTTTAATTTAAAACATTTTCTTAAATAAGTGCCCTTTATTAAAAAAAGTACATTTTCTCAAAACAAAATACCTATTCATATTTTTAAACGAAGTACCTTTTCTTAAAAAAAAAACCTTATCTTAAAGAAGTACGTTTGCTTAAAAAAAGTAAATTTTCTTAAAACAAAGTAATTTTTCTAAATAAGTACCTTTTCTTAAAAAAGTACATTTTCTTACAACAAATTGCCTTTTCTTAAAAAACTAACTTTTCTATAAAGAGTACCTTTTTTGTGAAACAAAATAACTTTGCCTGAGATAGGTACCTACTCTTAAAAATTTACCTATTCTTGAAAAAGAACCAATTCTTAAAAAAATCCCATTTCTTAAAAAAATCCTTTTCTTACAAAAATTCGTTTTCTTAAAAGTGCCTTTTCTTAAAAATTAAATAATACCTTCTCTTTTCTGAGATAAGTAGCCTTTCTGAAAATAACTAAATTTTCTTAAAAAAATAACCTTTTCCTAAAAAAGGTACCACTTCTTTAAAACGTACCTGTTCTAAAACATATTAATTCTTTGTAAAAAAAAAATGCATACTCTTATGGCTTTCTCCTACAGAAACAAACATTAGCTTTTAAGAAAAGAAGTACCACCTTTTCGGGAAAATATAATACATATTCTTACAAAACAGATCTAAAATATCCTTAACAAAATACATTCTATGAAAAAAAGCTTCTTAAAAAAAGTTCATCATTTTACAAAGAGTATATTTTCTTAAGGATCCAATTAAATTATCGTATATTTCAACGGGCGCCTTAGGCGTGTTGGAACTAACTAGTACTTAATATATAGCGAAAGGAACTTCGTTCCAACCGGGTGTCCCGAACACCTCATGTATTTTTTTGTCCGATCCATGAGGTCTGTCCAAATTGAATATTTTTTCATCGGAAAGTATGACTGGCTTCCACTCCTGTACCTCGTTTCTGTAGTTCTCGAATCGAAAAAGTTTTCACATTATGCATGAAACAAAAAATTCCATCGTTTCTCGATTTGTGAGTAAAAAGTGTTTCTGTATATCAATGCGAAAAGAGGCAACACTGATGACGTTTTTATTGGAATATTCCAAGAAAAAAATATAAACAAACAAAATAAGCTAGTGCGAAAAAGAACAACAAACAGAAGTTATTTTAAGAGATTTCCACTGCTTGTTACAGTTTGTGTGGGAATTTAACCCTCCAAATTGTCTCTTGCAAATTCTAAATTAGTTGACATATATTCAACTATATTTTCATTTTGATTTTTCTGTAATATTTAGGACAAATTAATTGAAATACATAAGAAAATGGTATAATTCTTGGCTTCTCAATTTAAAATATTAATTCTTAATTTCTTAAAAGCCTTTTTGTAGAAACAATATCAAAATCTCGCACCGTTTTAATTTGAGAGTATTTTTGACGTTTACAATTTTAAATTTTTCGACTCCCTACTTTTTAGAAACACTTTTTCTCGCATTTTTCCAATAATCATGGAAAAAAACAGTACCTGACAGAAAGTTTTCGCAAAGCAAACGTTGTAGAAACAGTCGCATGTGAGAAGCGAGTTTTTGTACCGATTCGTAGCGTTTTTGTTTCAATTCACATGTTTCATGTGAAAACTTTTTCGATTCGAGAACTACAGAAACGAGGTACTGGTTCCAAAATCGGGATTTTTAGGCGAATTTAAATTCATCTTAATTCTGACATTTCATTTTACCAATCTGCCTAATTTGTATCTTGGCCATCGGTGGTGCAATGGTAGTGTGCGAGGCTCTTGTGCATGAGAATGTGGGTTCGATTCCTTCTTAGTGACGGCGACACTATCGAGTGTTTAGCCATGAAAAAGCTTCTCAAAATACCGTTCGGAACCGGTGTAAAAATGTAGGTCCCAGTCAGTCAGTGTAAATCTAGAATTCGCACAGCTCACTGGTTGTGAGATTTCCCTAATCCGATGTAATGGGAAACCATTTATTTATAATTTGTGCCTTGGCAAGAGAACAGGTCCCATACTTTACCCTATGCCAGGTTCAAGGCTTTCTTATTTTTTGAACACGACGCAACGCTCATTTCCATGCTCATTTCAGCAAAAATTTGTTTAGTTTTCTTAACGCAAGCTTTTGGAAATCTCTTTTGGCACGGCCACTCTTCAGCGGTGTCCTTCCTGGTCGTTTTGTGTTTCCATATTGGACACCCAACTTTATAAAATTTTCAATGGCGCAGTTGGATCCTTTCACCGCCCCGAAATTTCCCGATTGGACAGCCGTTCATCATGGTATGCTTAAATTTGTCCCTTTTACTTATTTGCTTTCCACGATGCATTCTATATATAAACGCCAGCAAATTTTCTAATGGAATGCACAGAGTGGCAATCTGACATCCAACTTGAAGAGCAATTTGACCGCGTCTCGCTGTTGGACGTTTATAGATCATATCTGCCCAGAGAAAAATATCCCGCACTGAACAGTCATGCCTTTTGAAACATGTTATTGTTTGTAAGTGCGTATATGGGCTTTTTCAAAAATTATCGACATTTTGATATTTTTTTTTCCAATTTTTTTTTGAATGACACGAATGACGCTTTGATCAAGTGAAGGGTAATATTTTAGCATACCAAAACAGTTCGCGTTAATCATTTATTGCAAACGGCGCGAAAGTTATGGAGGTTTTAATTATATAAGAATTATTTTTGAGGTTACGATTTTTTTTATCTGTAAAATTTAAAATCATGAAGATTTTTTAATGCCTATTCGGTTTTATTATCAAGCTTAAAAAAACCTTTATTTGGTGTCAATCGCGGCGGAATCTATACATAACTGCAGATGTCACAAAGCAAAATGTGTTTGAAGAAAAATGCCGCTGTACCCGCTAAATATGGACCGAATTGAACCATATATATATGATCTTTAGTTTACCGCCGCACTTCATTTCCAATACTTTACATTAATTTTAAACCACGGATTAATTAAAAAAAAACGCGAAACAAAATCATGAAATTTGCGTTTCAAAATATTTTAACGCCTTCTTGACGTTGAGGTGCCATTTACTAAGAAGTTTAGATCACGCAATACATAAACCAGTTTTAAATAATATTGCAATTGTCAGGCGCGAAAAACTGTAATTTTTGACAAATTTACGCCAATTCTATAAAAGTTTGAGGTCATCGTTCTCAGCAACTAGCAGCCTGACATCGACGTGATATGGCGCAAATTTTACCAAATTACACCATCTATTAAATACTGTTGACGAAATGCAATTTTCTTGAACGGCGCAAAAACGCAATAGATAAAACTGCGAAAATTGAAAAATCGGAAAATTTTGGTTTCAAAAATGAACCGCTGTACAAATTTCTTTCCAAATAGTAGTATGGGCATAACTTTTATAGTGTAAATATCTACACTATATCTACTAGTGTGCCCTACCATTCCCTTTTTACCGTTTTGTTCAATTCGAAAAACTGGAGAAATTATGAGCATCTGAACTCAGTTTCAACAAATGTTGAAAATTATTGAAATTGCTCAAAACATTTTCGCCTAAAAACCAAAAGGAAATGTCGTATTTCCCAAAACCATATTTTTTTGGGTCATATGACATTTAAGTCTCATACAGCGCTGTGACATCGCTCGTAAGCTGTAGTGTCACAAAACCTTAACCGCAAAGTATAAAACAAAAACGTCATAACACCCAAATTTAATATTAATATTATTAATGTCGCAAGCAAAAAATATACTACCCTGAAATAATCCCGCTCAAGTTTTTAAAACTTGATTTAAGTTAGTACTTGGTTTCACATCAGTATTAGAATTATTATATATTATTATTGTATGGGAGCAAATGATCACTTTTTCTGAGGTACATATTCTTTGCAATTTATAAGTATATCGAGCTGGAGAAATACACAAATTTTGAATATTTGCCCGAAAATCCTGAAAACTATTTTCACATTCATGTGACAAATCGAAAAGTAAGACCCCATATGTTTCCACATTTTTAGGACAAAGTGATGAAATGCAAAACGGTATTTGAATGTAACTGGGCTTGCCCTAATTTTAGTTTTATCTAGAAAGCGATTATTGTTTGAAACATCGTACCGATAACTTAAAGACGCGTGGTTAAGTCATTTATCTGAATGGTCGAATCTACCAAAAATTATATGTCTGTAAGACAATCGATCAAGTTCTGGCAGAGATTTTGCTCTCGATGTCATTAAAAGATTGGACCTCATTAAGGACGTCATAAAACCTTTATAGCATTTGTTGTCGTCTGAACCACTTTACTTCTGTAAAGTCTACGATAACGCCATCCTCAGCATTAACATTTTTGAGAAACTCTTTGAACTTGATTTACTGCTTCATGTAAATCTTTTGATTTTATCGTGTCTTTTTATGCCGCTAATGAAGGCTCTTCTTAGTTACATCTAATAAAAATTGCAAATTGAGCTGATCAGTAGCGTCAGTACTTTCATCCTGGTAACAGTGACTTAAGCCGCCAAGTAACAGACAACAGTGAAGCTGACAGAGCAACGCAAACAGAAAGAGAATTTACTTTCTGTTCTCTTCCTGTTGTTTACTTCACTTGGCAGCTTTAGTTCGAAAACGCACACAACACACAAATGATTCCTCAGGAAAATGCATGTGATTCAGTAAATTTTATCTTTATTTTCGGGTCGCGGGTTGGACAGCCTTGTCTTAGGGTCATATAAAATGATCACATAAAATGAATCACCTCACTTTCACATAATTTTCCAATTTTTTAATCACAGTAGAAGCGACCACCTGCGTTGAGAATCGAACTTTCGGAAACAAATTTGTTGCATGAACTGTCATAATTCAACGCTGAAAAATCCTATGTCAATGTAGACAAAGGGTAGTATTCTAAAAGTCCCGAAAATGAACGCAAACGCAGGCACCAACGCCAACACCAAAGTCAAAAAAATTCGAGTTTATAAATCACTTAGCGCTTGCGTTGCCTTACGAAAGCTGTCACTAACACTTGTGGTTTCTAGAGTAGCCCAACTAAAATACAAAAATATAGATTAGAAAAAGTTCTCTTGAGTGAACTGCAAACAATGAAAAATATTAAAAAAAAAAATAGTTCTATTTCAATAGATCGGCAGATTTTAACAATGCTATTGTTTATAATACTGAAAATCCCAACGAAATTTAAGCAAACGCCGATAAAGTTTGTAAAAAACCTACGTTATTTTGAGTTGCAATGTCGAATAAATTTTCCAATCCGTATTAAATTAGTTGTCTTTGCAAGAACCACTTGCCATTTGGCCGTATTTAATATGTATTGGTTCTATTATTTAAAAATGTTTTAACATTAACTGATGTTTACATATTTTTCAAATTTAATTATAATAGAATACAATTAGGAAAAATTGCAACCCATTATTTATTTGAACGTTCAATTTCTAATTTTAATACGGTAAATTAGAATTTCAGTGAGTTAACAAAATAAATGTGTTTGTAAACAAGTTGTCAAAATGTTGCTGGTGTTTTTAGATTCCCAAAACCCGCTATAATAAGGTACATTTGGATTATATGTGTCCATATATATCGCTACACAAAAATAAAGTCACTATTAAACGTGGGATTTCATTGGATTACCCACAGTTGCCTGTTTCTAGTTGTATGTAAATGGACCCTTTTTTGAGTCATGTGGGCCATATACAGGGTGGTTCAGTCACGACTTCTCCCTTTTTCTAATGATTCTGAAAGGTCTCTTAAAGGTCTTTCCAACAAGCCCAAAAACAGAACTTAGGAATTTTACCCTAGTACACTCCGACCACCAATCCGTGTGGACATATTTTCATGAAATGCGCCAAGGAATACGCTGCTGAAATTTGTCCAGTCGTTTGTCCACTTTGTAGATCCGTACGAAAGAAAGAAAATATTTTTCGTGTTTTTATATTTTCCTCCAATTTGTTTTTGTTTTTTTTTACCAAGTTTTGATCTTCGCCAAAACCCAAAATTGGTGTTCATCTGTGGCATTAGCAAGTCAAATAGCCGAGCTGTTGTTTGCTTTTAAATCCTAATTAAATAACAATTAACAAGTACATACAAGCAATGAAATGGAAATACTTCCATCTGCCCATCCACGTTCGACATATTTGTTTCAATTTGTAATTTCTTCAACTAACGCGAGAAATTATGGCGGTTTGAATTTGACAGCTGAGTGATTGAAAACGTTCCGCTGCGTTATATGAACGATCCATTCAATAACACAACTCAACGCAAGTCGTCACGGAGCAGCTGTAACGTCTTTAAACTACCAAAGTGACTGATTCGCGACTTATAGAATAACACCCACATACAAGTGATGATTATTAAAATTAATAAATACTGAAATAAATACTCATAAAAGTTGATACTATTTCTCAGCATCATTAGTTTTAAGTGTGCATGTTGCAGATATTTATAAAGTTATGTTTTATTTAGGTGTAAAGAACAACAAACGCACATCAATTCAAAACTAACGGAATAACCAAACAGCAGATGATGTGGATTTCGTGTATTCATGTGTACGATTATGTATTTATGGGTGTGTTTGTTTTGTTTACAAATGTTGACACTTTAAATACGTATTTCCACAACAAAAGTACAAAATTTCCAAAGCCAGTCAATTGTGCAACTGCGGTAGAAAAAATTTCTACTTCGAACGCAGAGTACTATGTGATACAATTTTTCACCTCCGTGTGCGTCTGAGTTAGATTTACTCGCTCAGACTTATATGATGCGGCACTTACTAAATGCCGTATCATACATATCGTCGTTGTGAAATCAAACCGGCATATCTGCAAAAATTGAGTTTTTGAGTTGTTGGTGTCTAAAAAAATAACTATATGTGTTTAGTTAGACACACATTAGATATATTTCCCACGTGTGTTGCCTGTATCGGTTATCACCATGTAAATATGTGCCAGTGATAATGATAGTGGCCTAAGTCCAATCCACGCAAAAAATGAGTTAAATATATTTTTCGTATAAGATTGCTGTGATCTTGTTATCTGACAGAAGTTTCGCAAAATTTAAAAAATTTATCGTAGGATTAGCTTTTTTTGTGTGACACGATGAGAATAATGCACTTTATTCTTATTTTAATTGTGGTATATGTCTAGAGTTGTGCGCGTGAGTGAATTTTCACTCGCGGACACGCACGCTCACGAGGTCAAAAATTCACGTTCACGTACGCTAACGAGACAAGAAAAAGAAATAACACACACGACCACTCACGACATTTTAATACCAAACATTATTTACCCAATCGTTTCTGTTTTAAAACATTGTTCATATTGATTGTAAACACTGCGAATGTTAGGAACGGCCTTTTTAAACTTTGAATAACTAATTTCTTAAGAAGAGCTGGTATAAATTGCACCATAAAACAAGACGCTGAAAAGGATGTATTTGTCGTTGTTTGGATGTAAATATAACGTGTTTGTAGTTTTTCGCAAATATACTTATACTTGTGTCCAAACACATCGTGTTTGCCATTTAGTATTACATGTTGGAGACACAATGATTGAAATGTTATAATATATATCAATATATCTGAAATTGTGATACAAATACGGCTGTGTTTGTTGCACTGTTTATGTTCTCTCGAGCGCAGGAGTATAAAAGACGGATATAGATAGATTATTCAATCTATCTTGTAAGTGTGTAACTGTATTTTTTGTGTTATTCCTTCAGACAGTGATTCATAAATATTCCTGAATTGTCATGTCTTTCAATCTTATTTTTTTAAATTAAATTTAATTTTTAAAATTAGTTCTAATAAATAATATATGTATATATTGGAATCAAAAAATAATTCGTTTTCCACATGTTTCCAAGTACGTACATATATGCAAGTATATTGATGTTTGGGATGAAGTACGCATGTTTCCACGTAAAAGCATACATGTTTGCCAGTAAACATGCTACAATACAAGTTTGGGACTTGGAAACATATGATTGTTTGGAGTGTGTTGTGTTTGGGAGATTATGTTACGGAGACCGTTTTCTTTCAGTATGTGCCAGGGGAGATTTATGGCCATCGGCGCCGATAAATTCTGAATTTAAACCATATTTAAATATAAATAGATGACTGAGATATGAAAATTTGGACCGAAGTCTAAGACTATGAATTTCAAAAATTATTGTTTTTTTTAAATATTTATTAATAAAAATTTGTTGATTTAGTTTTGTTTTATTTAAAAAAAATGTTCTTATTGTAGCTTTAAATTGTATTGAAAACACAATTACACAGTTTAATATAACCTAAGCTGAATTAAGTCTATTATTTTTCACAGCACTGTATGTACGAATAAACAGAACAAATGAAAGGACGGACTGATGCAAAACGTAATTGGTAGTAAAAACAAAACAAAACACGAATATCAACAAATTGGTTATTTACAGCGCAATGGAGAAGCTAAAGTTGAGATAAAGAAAAATACACGCGAACTTAACCAAAACAAGGTGAATGGGGAAATACATGACTCGTATTCGCGTTGCGATTTAAATAAAAGAAACAGATAGATACCGAATCGGAATTGTCAAGGCCTTCCTCATTCCAGAAGATATGTTATAGCGCTTCTGAATTGTATCTATACACAATCTGATCACCTTTTTGATAAAGGCTAATCAATTGCTATCCACTAACAGGCAGAGTTGGCTATGTACTCCAATTCGCATTAAATGGGGTTTTTTGACTAGGTCCACGAGAATAGGCAATAAAAAATGGCCTGATTATTACCATTTTAATGATACATTCGTATTTATGATCTGTGTGGTCAGCCGATTTCCGATCCCGCATCCTTTTTGTAATAAAATGAAAAACTAATGTCCTAACTATGTTTGAATATTCAAAGAAATTTAAAAAGAAACGGTTCACCGGTTCGTAAAACATTTTCTCCAATATTTTATATGACCAACCCCAAGACCCCATGAAGGTCTTCCATTGTTTCGCAAAAAGCTACAAGACTCTCAGAATAACTCCTTCAGAACTTGTCACCACCAAATGTAGCAACAAAATACCACCAAATAAAATTAACAGTTTTGGTTTTTTAATGTTGAAATATTAATTTTTGTTCAATTGTTAAGAACTTTTTCTTGTTTCTAAAATCATAACTTGTTATAAAATTTCCACATATCGCTCGTTTGCGACAAGACCGTTATAACTCAAAAAACACAGTTTCTAGTAAAACGACTTGTTAAATATAAGTATATCTTCACTTTATCTTGGTCAGATGGAATGAAGGGAACCCAGGATATTAATGTTGAGTTATACCGTTTTGATCCTCTTAGTTATCCTGATGACTCCTATCATCCCACAATTGGTGAATGTTTCTTCCTCCAATAGAAAATGTTACTGCTTTTCTCGCTACTGCTACTCTTTTCAGGGCTGTCAATTTGGAATCTGTATTAAATTGTGAGGACCGTCGCGGGCTTGAAACAAAAATGGTTTCGCAGTACATCCCATGAAGGAGGAAAATTTTACACAATTTTGAGAAACCTTTTTTATGGCTAAAAAATAACCGATAGTGTCGCCATCACCAAGCGAGGTGACCGCCGTCTAAAGAATTATAAGGTGGTTGGAGCAGGGAACGAACACACGTTCTCATGCACAAGAGCCGCACACACTACCATTGCACCACCGACGGCCAATTGGCAATGCCTTGATTGTTTGGAAGTTTATACGAAGTCTGTGCCAAGTGCATTTGTGGCAGCTGAATTTGGATCACCTCCGTGGTCTTCTAAGCATTTAAGGCAACTGAGGAATGCCAAGAGCAGACGGTATATTAAGTATAAAATATCGGGTAGTACATGCGATTATAATTTCCAGGTGCTTACTTGAGAAAGGTAGGGAAGAATTTTCGGAATAATCCTAAAAGTGATTACGAATTTGTTAACGCAAATCGCATGTCCACTTCAATTCCTTCAAGAGTGGTGATGAATAATGTTGAATTGACGGATGCAAAATCTATCGCTAAATGTTTTTCACATTTATTTTCTAATGTGCGTTCTAATAGTAAATTTGCGGATAATTTTGAATATACTTATTTGGTCCATTCAGAGAACCCGTTTGAGTTCCCCTGTTTTGACCACTTGTGGGTTAGTGAGAACTTGTTGTTGTTAAAACCAACGAACTCTTTTGGTCCTGTTGATATTCCTAATACGGTGTTGAAATATTATTTTGTAGGAAGAGCTAAGCGATATTATGCGGGAATTGAAATTACCGCTTCCTTTTCAGTTGCCAGTATGAAAAAATCAGAAAATCAGTGTTGAATATCATTACTGTGAGTTCAAAGACAAGAAGAAGAATATAAACATTTGCAAGAATACCCATACACGCTGAAAACTATCGCTCCCAGCAACATATTGCAGGAAAAGCAACTCAATTTAGATTTTTCTTGTTTTACGCAGGATCTATTTTTCTAATTATTGGATATATTAAGACATGAGGTGTGTTGCTTTTATCCTTCGCTGAAGTAACTTTTTGACCAATTTGTATGTGGATGCACTTAAAACCGCTTAGCTCCACCTACAAATTGGAGCAAACTTAGTTTAGCCGGGGATACAAAATAAAAACGTGTAATTTTATCATCATAAAATCATTTATTCAGCAGAATCCACATTTGTATGGTCCATGTACTCACACAATAATATTTTCTGAATAATCCAATTGCCCAAAATCGTGGGAGAAAAACACCGAAACCATGGAACACTTTCTCTAACATTGACCCGCTTTTCTAAGACTAAGACTCCAAACACCTCAAAGCCAATACAATAACCCTTATTAGAGAACATAGGGGATTTTCGTATACAGCAACGAATTTCGTATGGAAAATTATTACCGACAATTATTCCGGTTGTAATAATATCCGCTTTATAGAAATACAAAATATTATTCAGATAAATTGGCTAGATCAGTTTAAAAACTAATAACGTAATGTCAAAGAAATTAATATAAACAAATAGAGTTGTTGCAATCAAAATACTCGGTATGACTAAACG
This sequence comes from Phaonia tiefii, assembly GCA_963931995.1. NCBI lineage: Eukaryota > Metazoa > Arthropoda > Insecta > Diptera > Muscidae > Phaonia > Phaonia tiefii. The sequence goes on along the minus strand of OZ008371.1, from coordinate 78,904,512 downwards.
GTTGTCAATTTGTTTAGAAGAGCACTGGCAAATCACTTCAGGCTAGTACTGGCAAAGCCCTCTCTCTTTCAAACAAACGATGATTTGCCAGTAATTTTAAACGATCGGCAGTTTCTTGATCATCAATTTCTGACTGGGTATGTCTTAAATATTCTCTAAAACACAAACTGTAGAGAATTTCTTGGAGATATTTCGGCGTAGCATCTGATTTAGTTTCGCTTTGAAAGTTTCCTAGACTTCATAACTTGTGTAATTGATTTTTACATTAACCTTGACAATATATGGGTGATTTTCCATTTTCCTCAATACTTAAATTATTTGCACACAAATACAACCACACGTACACATCCATATTTGTAAAGGAAATAGACATGGAAAACGGAGAAACAAACAGATTAGAATGAATTTCAAGTTCAAGTGCAAACAACAAACAAACGTGCTTAGTTTTTGCTTCATTCAAATCATTTCGCATTTCGATTTCGATTTGAATTTGAATGTTCTGGTTCTCTTTGTGCGTTTTCAAATGCGAGGATTGTTCATTACTCACACAATTTTGTGCAGAGTGAGCAAACCTTCGCACATGGTGTGGGCCAATTTGTTGTGAATTGGAGAGCATATAGCAGTTAAAATATGTATACATATCGTCGGTGTGTCATTATTTCTCGGGAGAGCAAAAAAACCTGTTGTATTTTGTCAATTCGCTAGGTTTGTGGTTTTGTCTTGAGTCCATTTAATATCATTAACTAAAAATAATAATCGGCATATTTTGGCGTCTTTGAGTGGTTAATAAACAGAAATACCATAGAGTAATGTCATATAGAGCTTCTCTGACATTTCATAGAAATACCATAGAGTAATGTCATATAGAGCTTCTCTGACATTTCCTTTCACACTTTTCGTAGTGCGGTCGGTGCGATAGAGAGTTATTTGACATAAGTTGACTTACACCAGGTGGAATTACACAAATTGTTGACTTGAGTCCATTTAATATCATTAACTAAAAATAATAATCGGCATATTTTGGCGTCTTTGAGTGGTTAATAAACAGAAATACCATAGAGTAATGTCATATAGAGCTTCTCTGACATTTCCTTTCACACTTTTCGTAGTGCGGTCGGTGCGATAGAGAGTTATTTGACATAAGTTGACTTACACCAGGTGGAATTACACAAATTGTTGACTTGAGTCCATTTAATATCATTAACTAAAAATAATAATCGGCATATTTTGGCGTCTTTGAGTGGTTAATAAACAGAAATACCATAGAGTAATGTCATATAGAGCTTCTCTGACATTTCATAGAAATACCATAGAGTAATGTCATATAGAGCTTCTCTGACATTTCCTTTCACACTTTTCGTAGTGCGGTCGGTGCGATAGAGAGTTATTTGACATAAGTTGACTTACACCAGGTGGAATTACACAAATTGTTGACTTGAGTCCATTTAATATCATTAACTAAAAATAATAATCGGCATATTTTGGCGTCTTTGAGTGGTTAATAAACAGAAATACCATAGAGTAATGTCATATAGAGCTTCTCTGACATTTCCTTTCACACTTTTCGTAGTGCGGTCGGTGCGATAGAGAGTTATTTGACATAAGTTGACTTACACCAGGTGGAATTACACAAATTGTTGACTTGAGTCCATTTAATATCATTAACTAAAAATAATAATCGGCATATTTTGGCGTCTTTGAGTGGTTAATAAACAGAAATACCATAGAGTAATGTCATATAGAGCTTCTCTGACATTTCATAGAAATACCATAGAGTAATGTCATATAGAGCTTCTCTGACATTTCCTTTCACACTTTTCGTAGTGCGGTCGGTGCGATAGAGAGTTATTTGACATAAGTTGACTTACACCAGGTGGAATTACACAAATTGTTGACTTGAGTCCATTTAATATCATTAACTAAAAATAATAATCGGCATATTTTGGCGTCTTTGAGTGGTTAATAAACAGAAATACCATAGAGTAATGTGATATAGAGCTTCTCTGACATTTCATAGAAATACCATAGAGTAATGTTATATAGAGCTTCTCTGACATTTCCTTTCACACTTTTCGTAGTGCGGTCGGTGCGATAGAGAGTTATTTGACATAAGTTGACTTACACCAGGTGGAATTACACAAATTGTTGACTTGAGTCCATTTAATATCATTAACTAAAAATAATAATCGGCATATTTTGGCGTCTTTGAGTGGTTAATAAACAGAAATACCATAGAGTAATGTCATATAGAGCTTCTCTGACATTTCATAGAAATACCATAGAGTAATGTCATATAGAGCTTCTCTGACATTTCCTTTCACACTTTTCGTAGTGCGGTCGGTGCGATAGAGAGTTATTTGACATAAGTTGACTTACACCAGGTGGAATTACACAAATTGTTGACTTACATTTTTCATGTCGTTGTCAAGAAAAACTGTGAAATTTAAAGGTATATTTGACTTTTTTTGATATATTTTATTATTAGTATATATTTGTGGTGGATTTACATAAAAATTTGAACGCACAAAACGAAATACCGTTGCTGATTTACTGTTGGTTGGTTTGATACATTGCCTCTATCTGGTATTATTAAAGCAATACTTTCCAACATCCAACCGTCCATCTGCAAAACACCAAATTTCAAAAATTTACAGAGAGATTTGGCGACTCTATACGCCATTACTCTATGCGAAAAGCTATAGTTTTGTTTTTGACATTTTTAAAAATAAGCTAAAGAAAACACAGGAGTTTATATTAGAGATATTAGTGGTCGGTTTCAAGGAAACCACTGGCAAATTAAATATCAAATGCCAGATGTTTCGAAAGGCAATCAAATTATGTACAGTGGATGTCCAATAACACTGTGGAACACAAAAAATAACAACGTTCTGACAACGGATTCTGGTAGAGGGGGGTAACAAAACAAATACATTTATCGGCGTTTTGAAAGTTTACGTCTGAATTTTTATTTAAGGTTGGGGTGACATTTTACCCCTATTGCACATTCTTATGATGAATCGGCATAGGAAACCATGTTATCCTTACATTTTAGGTATAGGATGTGTTCAGAAATTTTATGTACAAATTTACGAGAAACATTTTTGTGGAATACTTTAACCCTCTACCGGCTCAATCTATGTTTCTTTTTGTTCTTTAAAAAACAACCCTAAAACAGGGGTGTAACGGGTTAAAATGTACTTCAAAAATATTCCTCATAAAATTTTACTATAAGTTACTTAATATACCAAAGTTGAACTTGAATGTCAAAACTGAGGCAATACTGAAAATCCATTTAAGGGTTAATTTTGTACTTATTCCGAGTTGGCGCTAAAATGCCCCACAATACTGCATTTTATTGGGATGGTATGTATTCAAAATATATTCTACGTAAAATATCACTAAAAGTCTATATCTATCTATAAATAAAAGATCAGTACAAATTTGGGTATTTAAGCAGAATTTATTTATTAAATTTTTCTTTTAGCTCTTGGTAATTCCCTGTCGTTATCAAGCGATGTCCAGCATATGTCAGGAGAATGTATACTCTTCCCTTTATAGCGAACTTCAAAAGGTGCGCATGTTTGATAAAATCGTTCACCATGTTCATCGGACTTTATTTCCAACTGATGCTCAAAATAATCTATATGAGAATTCAAACAATTAATTTTTGTTGAGATATGAACATGTAGTTTTCAAAAGCACTAAGCATGGTGTCGCAGTATATTCAATCAGTAGGGGAACGATTGTTGCCTAGAAAGTTGTAAATAACTGCCTTAATCCTTCTCCATGCGGCAAGTTTGTTTGGTGAGAGTATTTGCTCATATTCAACGATTTCGTATGTCCAGGCCAACAAAATCAACTGTTGTAATGAAAAGATACAATTCAGTCGTAAACTTTCAAAGCGTTTCCCCCCCATCTACCAGAATCCGTTGTCAGAACCTTGTTATTTTCGAAAAAGTTTAATTTTTTTCCACAGTGTAATACGAATGATAACTGTCAGAGTCATCCGTAATATCGAACAATTCGTATTATCGAAACGAACATTCTCCTTTTTTTATTCAAGTAAGATACAAAGTAGTTAATTTTATCGGGAAGTATAAAGTCAATATCATCCCCTGGCGTGGTAGAGTTGAATTCAACATTTAAAAACATTCTAATAAATTTAAGGTATTTATTAAAATATTGATCACAGACTGTCGCTGGATACTTTCACCTGCGCTAATGCAATTACAGAAACAGAATCATATAAAGTTGTCTGTTCGAAATATGTTTCGAAACTTTCTGGTGATCTTCCGTGATAAAAGACCAAAAAAAAAGACACGTGTCTCCCAGTTTTGCCCCAAGTCATGCATTTTTTTTATGGGTCCCCAAAGAAGGGCCTCGGTGTCATTTTTTGCAAAAAAGTGATCATTTTGTCAGGCTCATATCTTGCAAATCGTTCGGAATTTTGATTTACTTTCTGAGTGAAAGTTATAGCTCTTGTCGTAATTGTGAACATATAAAAACAAAAAAAAAATTCATCTACGATACAAGGTCAAAACCGCAAAAAACTGTAAAAAATTCGATTTTCTTTTACCTTTTTCCCCTCTTCAGGTCCATAGGTAGCAAACCGTTCAAAATTCAACGAAACAATTAATTACAAGAATGTACCTAAGATCTCAATAAACATATAGAACATATGAACTTCCTAGGAATGATTCTTAACACCGTTTAAGTAGCGCTTAGGTAGCGTTTAAGTAGCCGCTAAAGTGAAAAATTTCCCGAAAATTTTTTAATTTCACTGTGTGTAATTTTGTAAGTCATAAAAATATACCCATATGGGCATTTCCACAGAAAGTGCCATCCTATGTCGCATCACGTCACTTTAGTAAATTGTTTATATTTTAGGACCATGAAGTTCGATTGTTTGCTATTCTTTTATCAGATACAGAATGTAAGAAGCTCTATATTTAATAACAGATGAGAAAACAACCTAACTAACTGGTCTTAAAATATAAGCAATTAACGAGAGTGACGTGATGTGACAAAAGGTGGACTTTTCTGTGGAAATGTCCATAAACGGACACCACTACGTGATAAAAGACAAAACAAAGACCCGTGTCTCCCAGTTTTGCCCAAAGTCATGGACTTTTTTTATGGGCCCCCAACAATTTGGAGCCTCGGTGTCATTCTTGCTGGGAAATTGCATTATTAGTGGGTAAACGTATTACACTTCCTTACCATCCATATGTAATAATGCGAAGATTTGAAAAATTTAACATTGGAATTTCCGTCGGAATACCAAGGATATTTAGACATTCTAGCATAAAGCCCTGTAATGATACATGCCAGATTTTTTAAACAACAATCTCCTGATAGGGTCCACACTCTGAAAAAAATTTTGCGTAATATTCATAAAACATTCGTCATTAATCCCATGAAGTTTATGAAAACCTATTCATAAATAAGTTTCATAAAATAGGCTTCATTATTTGAATGACAAATTTAACTTATTGACATCTTGTGTTTGAGTACCAACAGTATTTTTTCAAAAAATTGGATTCTAAATAATTTTCATTGCATTTAGAGATGAATGTCGTGCCATATAGCATGGCGCATTTTGTAATAGCATCATTCAGACCACTCTTTGATGGGAGCCTGTGGCTAGACTGAAATAGCGATGTGCTTTGCCAGCAATAATATAAATACCTTCTAATTCTATGACAAGTGTCACAAAATCTATGAATATGTTTCATTGATGTTATGAACAAATTTCACAAGATTTACCTCACAGAATCTGGAAATTAATGAAGGAATTCATACATGGTAAAAAAGTTGTATTTTTTGTTGTTTGAATGCAAAAAAACGTGCTCGTAGCTTATCGCAAATACAGTAGTATACTTGTGTCCAAACACACTGTGTTTGCTATTCAATATAACATATGAATTTGTGACCCAAACGTGGCTTTGTTTGTTTAAAACTGCTGAAAACAAAACCGTGAAGATCAGTAAACAAAAAAAGCAGAGCAATTCACGAAAACAATGTTTTCAAACATGTACATGGTGCCTGCAATATGTTGATGGGGCTGTTATTTTTCAGCGTGTACAATAGGGTAATAACTTTTTGCATTTTTTGCAAATATCAAATCTCCCCACACAAAATCGTGTAGGGCATGGACAAATATTAAGAACTGAGTTTTTAGTTTTTCGCTATCGTTAAAAAAGGTTACGCACCAAACGCGTTAAAGTTTTGAATCGAACTAAAATAAAAATAGTACAAGATATATATCCGCTTTGTAAAACATAGCGTACTTTGAACCTAAAGTTTATATCTTACAATACCTACTTTTAATCATTTATTGTTATTATTTGTTTACATACTTACATATGCATGTATAAACCATATTTAAAAAAAAAGGTTTTTTTTACCAAATTGAACTGAAATAGTTTTTTTTATCATTAATACAATATTTGCCATTAGAAAAGCCCTTGGGAGAATGTTGTCTAAAAAACGTTATCACCCTAGTGTATAATCTATGAAGAATTGTATAATATTTACCTAGGCATTTTTGTCAATGCACTCTTAAATAGTTCATACATTACTATAAATAAGGGTACATTCAGACTAGATTAGTCGATTATGGTACTGCCGTATTGCTTAATTCTCGGGTTCTGATAAAAGGATAATGTGGGCATTTAAGCCAATGAATTGGACAAATTATATTATCCAGAATGGGAGCAATTAATTATAAAAACATTTAATGAAGTGCTGCTGAATGGAAAATACATTAAATAGGAGAGATATTTCCAAAGAAAATTGTTTTTTTGTGATCACTATAAAATACTTTTGAAGCGGGCCTGGATCCAATTCTGCAACACCAAAAAATGTCTAAGTATAATTTGAGATTGATTATAACCCTCATATGAGTCAGTCTAAACGTCACACGTAGACTCTCTTTATTTGTACAACTCGGAAATTTCTCATCTTTTTTAGACCGGCTTTGAAAAATAAATACAAATACGGTTCCTACATTGTATTAAGAAAGCGACAAATCTTGTTCCGACTATGTATGCGTTACATTCATTATAGCTCAGACTCGGCCTTAGACACGGCTAAACGCCGACGTCATTTTGTTATCATTTCAAATTTTAATAGAAACATCTACATATAAACATTATGCACATACACACACGTATCTAGATGCTCCTAATGAAATTGCGCTCTAATGTTGTTTAATGATTCACAATGTACCGGAATTGCCAAGAGAATCAACATCCCCGAGGGAGAAAGAAGAGGACGAACGCCTTCTACCAGGCCTTTTTTTGAAGTTTGAAGTATACTGGCACTGGGGGGCGATGCCTTCCTCACAGGAAGGCCTTTTGCAAGGCTTGTTACCAGGCATGCAAGATAACTTTTTTCAGATTAATGATTAATATTGTACATTTATAATAGTAATCATATTCTTCCGTCATCTCACACTCGTGAAATGTATATTTTTCACATGTGTCAATTTCAACCGCTTCCATTTCAATTTCAACATTTTCCTTTGCATTATTATCAATTTCGTATATAAAATTTTTCATCGTCTTCATTTTTTAAAATCTATTTCCATTTCTACTGTTCTTTTACTCATTTCGTACTTTGATTTTGAGCAGTTTTTTCCCCACCTCTCCTCTTAACACTATCAACCCTTTTTTAATAACGGTATTTGCAAAGGTTATCTTGAACGTATGCGTGCTACTCATCGAAAAGCTCTACGTTGCTTCTGTTGGAAGGCCTGGAGCAGGCCTACTGTAAGAAGTGCATTTGAAACAGGTCTTCTTGCGGACGACCCGTTAGACCGTGTATCGGTTCTTTAAATGCCGGCCTGGTCAATTCGTCCGCTGGGATGCACAACACACTCGCACTTGCGCGATTCCAATACCTTTCACGGGGTGACGAGTACATGCACAAAACGATTAACTCAACTCATCTCATGTCAAATGTTGTGGCTGCATGAGAATTTTAAATAAAAAGTTATTAAACGTTTAATAATAAATTACGAACAATATCACTTGTTTCTCCTTCGTCTTGAATTCTGCTTATTTGTCCGTCTTTCCTTCATAAATATAAATAATTATAAATAAATTAAACAGCAACAACAAACTCGTACAAATAAACAAAATTATAAAGATTTCTATGATTTGTGTGTAAATATTGATGCCGGTGTATTAATGTTAATATCGACACATCGAACAAACGATGTTGGCAGACAAAAAAGTTACACTTTTTCCGACAGTCCATCCCTCATTCATTCTCGTCTTGCTTGGTTAATAATGATGGAACACTTTAAAATAGACACATATGTATAGAAATCACATTGACAGTTTGAAAGAAAAATGCAAATTGCAAACGAAAACAAATAAATACAAACGAATTGAAATCACTGATCGCTCAGGGGAATTGAAGCACTTTCACTGTTTACAGACGAGAATCCGAAAATATGTGTTGCCTTTTGGCATGTACATTTGTCATGTTGACACATTGTGTTTTATCGGATGTAGCTGTCAATACCTTATCGATGTCCATGGGGTGCCGTGGAAAGAAAATACAACCCAGGAGATTTGGAAGCAACTAAAGTATATTAGCCATATTCTAGGTATTACAGTTTACGCTTCTCTTTAATGGAGAAATTAGTAAACCTTTGGATTAATTGGGCAATGATTTCAAACGAGTATTCCCTGTATTATAATCTTACCCACTGTGCACAAAAAAGGAGTCGGATCCGTTTCCAACCCGTTACGAGTCCGTAAAAGCATAAAAATACAAATTCGAGCTGCCGAATCCGTATAGAACTCGTTGCGATCATAAACAAACAGCGAATCAGTGAAACTGGGATTTGACGGGTCAGTTTCGAACATAAAAACGCGAAGTGTTTTAGTAGTCGGACCTGTTTCGAACTCATTACAAGTCCATAAAAGTATAAACAAGCGAAATAAGTGTTTGGAAAGCAAAATCGAAATTGGAAACATCTTCTAAGGAAACCAAACTAGCTCGTATTTCGACCTTGGTCCAAGGGATGCATCTGTAGCTAAATGTGTCCCACAAGGTATAATATACGTTAAAAATAATCGTGTTTTGGTTACAAGCAAGCGATTTTCGCTTGCTAAGTTGAAGAGAAAACTCATATTTAGCGATGTCATTTTATTCCAAAATATGAAAATGGGTTGACAACGGTAAAATATGTCAAAAAATTATTTCTTAAACTTTGCGAAAATGATTCGCGTCGCTAAGTTTTTTCGCTTAGTGCTTCATACAAAACAAGCGATTGTATAAGCAAGCGCTGTAACCAAAACACGCTTAATGATTCGACATATAAACGTGGAATATTTTTAACAAAATTATATATCACGCTATGTGTAGGGTATTTTTTTTTTAAAGAAATCGCAAATACATGCTTATGAATGTTTTAGCGTTCTTTATTTGAGCGATGTTTAGTTTTAGCGATTTTTTTTGGAAAAAAAAATTATGTTATTTTAAAGACATCACTTGGCTAAAGCTTGACCAAAACTGTGGGTATTTTTGCAATTGGACGTATTGCTTTCGAGTTGAGACATTCCAGCTATTTCCTTACTTTGAGGGTTTTTTTTTAACCTGTCTTTCATATGAATTGGACCACTATCAACTCGCAATCTGGATCCATTTTATAAACAAACAAAAAACTCAAAACGTCTTCGAATATAAAGTCCGATCCAAGTTCGCGTTGTATCTGAGAAAGTAGAAGTAGTGCTTCAAAAGGATATTCATACGCAAACGACTTCGTTGTGGATCGTAACTGATTTCCGTTTCGGATCAAATGTCTCGAATTTGAAACGGGTTGTAACGGGTGATGGATGATGGGGGTTGTGTAACCCCCTTAAGTCTCACTCAGTAATTCGCTTCGACATTTGAAAACAAATACATGAGACGAAGGCCTCTCCTTAAAAACCCACGTCCATTTTTCACCCAATTTTTAAGTCGATATCAATAAGAATTTATTTAAATGGAAAAATCTAGAAAAACTGTCCACACTGTAATTCGACGGTTTGTTTCAGATTTCAAACCATTTTTAAACTTTTTGCAGGACGAACCAAATGATATAATTAAAGCTAAAAAAGCTGTGACATAACACGCAAACCGACTGCATTGCTCGACTTTCATTAAGACCATAACCCCATATTTGATTGAGGATAATATCCGTATCTTTGTATCCATATCCATAGTTTACAGCCATTTTGACCTAATGCTGCAAACATTTTTTGTTTGTATTTTGGTCTCTTAAACTCGAAAAAATAGTAAAAAAAAAAATGCTATGGATACATTTTTTTAAATTTTTTTTTAAACACTAACCATTGCACCACCGGCGGCCAGTTTTAAGTACAGTGGGCAAAAAACTAAAAAAACTTTTTTCGAAAACAAACATAAAAATTCGGAAATATTAGAGAAAACTAGAGAAGAAAACAAATCATATCTGAAGAAAATGCATGGATAGATATCTAATTAGCACAATTTAAAGTTTTTAGGACTTTGTATTTTTTCCTATATAATCATATATATCAAATATGGTGTTTTGCGAACAGGTGTTTGCTTTTTTGCACAAATGTTTAGCTTCCTCTCTTGGGATCACAATAAAATGGATCATATTCAAGTAATGTAATTTTGTGGTTTTCCATATTTTATAAAGGTTCATGTCCGCACTACTTGCATTTTGGGGTACTAATGATTTCGAGACAAGCATGAGACCGATTGCTAATTTTGACCTAAGTATAAAGAGTGTATTTGGAAGGAGTATACGATGAGATTACCTAAAAGTGGGATTTGTCACGTTTACTGTTGCACCTTCGGAAGAATTGTTGATCGCCAGCTGACCAAATTTAAATATCAACCATATGCACCGCAACTTTACTACTGAAAGCAAGATCCTTTAACTCAGGCTGAACTGAATGATTAAAGAGAGATTTGGAACTCACAAAAGATAAATCAGAATTGATTGCATCTCGGATGAAACTCCAAATATTCATATACATACATATTTGCAAGTCCTACACTTATTCATATTTAAATTCCATCATTAATTAGCATGTTTACTTGCTACGATGCATACTTATACGTGGAGCCATATACGTGTTTCATCCTAAACATTCATATACTGACGTCGAAGCATTCATGTGTTACCTTCCAAACGCACGAATGACGACTGAATGCATGAAACTAAAACGCAACAAATCAGTCAATATAAAAAACATTCAATTCATTTACACACGCATTCAGGAATATTTATGAATCACAGACTGAAAGAGTAATGCAAAAATACAGTTATATATACTTGCAATACCATTACCTTCCAATCTCTTTTTGCCTGTCTATTATTATTTTGCTCTCGACAGAGCATAGCGACAAGCAAACTGAAGTAAAAAGTACACCAAAGCCAGTTGTAGTTATATCACAAACAAAGTTGTATTTGGATTACAAACATATATTTTAACATATTAATCCTTGCGTCTCAAACATGTAATATTGCATAGCAAACACAATGTGTTTGGACACAAGTAAACAATTTTTGCGACAAGCTTTAAACACACGTTGTATCCAAACAAGACAGGTTTTTCTGGGACCAGAACCGTCTGCCGATAGTGGCCGGTTATCTGGTTAGTGTCTGTTCCGCATGTTAGGCTTGGCTGTTTATCACAGCAGTGGTTCGATCTCCTCCAAACCCGGGTGTCATGCGTACCATGCCTACGGTAGTTTGCAGTCATCAACTGCCACCAACGCCTAACCTAGTTTTGAATTGAAATGGGCGTCCCCTTCTGTTACCTCCCATACAAATCGGCAAACTTAGTGCAAGTTATGTGTAATATAATTCAACTCAGGTATCGGTAAATGTTTACTTAGCTAGAGAAAATTGGATAATTTGCCACGGCCATTCTGCCACGCTTATATAAAATCTAGGCAGCCAACTTCCGAAAAACGCTACCAATCTTAATGACATTTGGTGTAATAATATATTTTGTCAAGCGCCAATCTTTAATCGAAAAGGATGATTTTGCTACACCCATTTTGAGACCTGCCATAAAAAAGTTGTGTGGCCGACACGATATCTCCGGTAGACAACACCCGATGATTATAAAATTTGGAATTAGACAATACATATTCTCTTAACCTTAGCCTGCATTAAAAATACCCGATGTTGCCAAACCCATTCTGGTACCTACCACACAGAGGTTGTAAAACATGTCCCAGAGCTGGTGTAAAAATTTCCCCGTCAGTTGCCCACGTCGAAAGAATATTAGGTAGAAAATTACAATATTGAACCAATAATCACTGAGGATAAATCCCTAAGTTCCGCTGTTGGCCATAATCGTCATTAACATTAATAAATTAATAATATTAAGTATAAATACTTATCCTTACCTTAATTTAGAAAGGATGTAACTCACCATTTTTTAATTAGAGTTTTTTTCATATTCGTATAGAAAAAACATAATTTGTGTTCCCTTTTTGTTTTGTGTCCAAAATTTATCTCCCCCTTTGAAAATTTCTGAAATTATGACATTAATTAGTTAGTTACGTCCTTTCTAAATTAAGGTAACGATATGCAAAACTACAAATGGAAAATTTTAAAAAATTCAAATAAGCATCTATATTATCTTTTGGGGTTTATCTAACGTTCTTCTGGGGGTTTATCTAACGATCTTCTATATGAAAATTCCCAGATATCTATTAGTGCAAATTGTCTTCGTAGTGCTTATCGGGCAAAATCGATCATTTGCCTTCGAGAAATACCGCCTTTCGCATTACTTGGAGGTATTGCCGGCGATAAAAATTAGCTCCCAATATAGTATTTATCTTCCAGGCAATAAGATTGGCGATTTATCAACAAATATTGCTTTGTTTGCTAGGATAACCGCTGTCTGTTTTAAAAAAAATGACATGTATTTTTGGAAAGAAAATTAATTTAATTTTTACACTTTAAACTTTCGGAACACGTTCGAAAAATTTTCCAAAAATCATATTTTTTAGAAACACCACACGAATATCAACCAATTCCAAACATTGGTATGGTAAAAAGTGTACACATTCCTGGACAATTTCATTCGCGATTAGGAGGGGAAATAAATCGTTATCCCTCCTCATTAATTGACGGAAGCAGCCCATATTAGGCTTAATAGGGCAACATGATTTTGAATTCAAAATGTTTAATCGCTTCACCATAGATTTTGGAAGATTCTTGAATTCGAATTCGGCTCTATGCGAGTTTTGTGTCAAGATGAAAATTAAAGGTGATACAAAAAACGGGTTCTCCGAAAGTTAATTATTTAATACTAAGTTATAATAAATATAAAATGAATTTATGAGATTTGACTTCTGAAATAATTGTTACGCTTCCTAAGTTTAAACCAACTCAAATACACCATCTAAAATCTGCATCCATTTATCGTCCAAATGTTAAAGTTTGTGCATTTTTGACAATAAACCCAGCCTGGTCATCTCACTTGGGTAGTGTGCGCAAAGATGAAAACTATTTTTAAATCGTTCTGTGAGTGTTCGAAATATATTTTTATACATTCATGAGATTGAGATTGAAAAATATTGATAATGTGTAGTATTTTCACAAATGGCAGAGTCAAATGCAAATCCAAGAGAGATTACGTTCAGTATTTTTAGACAAATTCACTAAAAATAAACAACCAGCATGGAGGAGGGAAAGGTGAGCGAAAAAGGCAACGCGTTTCACTCGAACAAAATCATAATCAACACAGGCGCACACAAATGTCGACATCTATATGTATATGTGTGTGTGTGATGGTACCCATGTGCGTCCGTCCAAGCGTTTTTGCGCGCACAACGGGTGAATTAATGACCAAGAAGTAAACAAACAAAAGCCCAATAAAAGCCTTGAGGAGGGCGGCCGAGGAAGAAGGTGTTTTCGTGGCGTCAAGTGCGAAACGTAATCAAAAAGAAATGTGCAAGATTGGTGGAAAAACAAAGAGCAAGTGCACATTTTATCCACCGCCATGAATGAAATCTAAATTTGGAAACATTTCAACAATCCAACGAATATATGTGAATTCCTCCGCTGCTATTTGGGACCCAATCATGTGCATCTCGAGTTGTCACATATTACACGGCAGCGGTTGGAAATTGCATAATTTGTTGATGCACGTTTCCAGGTGAAGTGGAGAGTGGTAAATCGATTAACTTAAGTTTTAATTTGGGACTTACCTTATGTGAGAAAAGTATTCGTCATATTTTGCGTTTTAATTTAGGAAGTATGAATGTATATTTATCTGTAAATATATTAAAAAGACACACACACAAATGTTACTAATTGGTTTACTAATTAATAAAAGGATTGAAAAAGTTAAGTTTCCAAACAATGTGAATGATGTGAATACTCCAATGCAAATGTGAATACTCCAATCATACACAATATTTTTAAACTATTTATTTGGATTTTAGCTTCCGGTCAACTCAAGTACACAAATTGCCGAGTGGGTAACTGAAGACACTTCAATTAAACTTATAATCAGCTTATATTTTCAATTACATACGTAATCAAATGGAGCACGAAGTTAATCAATATTTTGTATATTATTTATATTACATGCGTAATTAACTTGAGTACAAAATTAATTAATATTTTAGTTATATTTTCAATTACATGTATAATCAACATGATTACGATGTTAATTAAATGTTTATATTTATAAATTGTTAAATTGATTTTTGTGGTGGATAGTTGGGTATTTAGCCATTTTTATGCCCACAAATACATCTGATTATCTTGATTCTCCACATGTATATGTATTTGGATACTTATATACTATCACACCTTATAGGGATAACCAAAACTCAACTTAATGAGAATTGTTTCAACACATTCTAGTAAAAAAATATCCAAAATAATACATTCCTAGTAGAGGTGGGTACGTGAGTGAGTTTCCGCTCACGATCACACCCGCCCACGAGGACAAAAAAAGGTTCACGCACGACAATTTGTCAATCTTTCACGATCACTCACGTTCACGAGACTATAATAATAATACCAAACCTTATTTACCCAATCGTTTCTTATTTTTAAACATTGTTCACATTTATTGTAAAACACTGTGAATATTACGCACGATCTTTAAGCTTTTCATAACGCACGTCTTACGAAGAGCCGGTCTAAATTGCTCCATAATCGAAAATTTAGTTTAGCGAGGCAACAATAACTGATGTCCATGTATTATATGAAAGTTTGTGTACATTTTGACGACCATCTCTAATTCGATTGCTACAAAACTGGTGCGTGCATTTGAAAGTGTATCCGAACAAATCAAAAACAAACTCCTTTTTTTTAAACAAAATGGAAGAACGCACGCACGTTGTTGAAATTTTTGAATCGCGTGATTGAATTTAATGTTAGTTACGATTAGGCCTTCACGCCGCCGAGCTCGGCCACCATCGTTTTTTTCCAGTTTATTGCCGTGCCGCCGCTGCTTACGTAGAAACCGTCGCATCATTTCATTTCTTTCTAAACGGAAAATTTGGTTCGCGTAGAGTTATTTGATTTACCGTGCAAATATTTCACTCATAATTCCTCTACGCACCCCATTTTATTAGTATTATTTTTGGTTGTTTGATTGTTTCAATTATCGAAATATCAAAATTTCGGTCCCAAACAATTGTTTTCGTACGAAATAACTTTGGCGTTACAACCCTGTAATTGATTTTGTCTACGGATTTTTCGCGAGGAGCTGAGTACCAAGCAAATGAAAAGTGAGCGAAATAGTCGCTATTTTTTATTCACGTACTTCTTATTGCAACGAAAATTTCATAAAACCTGAATACCGGTCATAATTAGGAATATACGCCGTCGCCGTTTACCGCCGCCAGGTTAGCCGACCAAGCCGCCGCTGCCGGTTTTCCAGGTCGCTATGCAGTTCCAACTAAATTTGATTTAGTCTATTGAATCAAGAATTTTGTAATTCAATATCTTTGGATCTAGTAAACCAAAATTCAATATCTTTTGATCTAGTAAACATTTTTAAGTTCTGCAAAAATCCGACTGTAGGCAAGGAGTCATAGATTATTGCGATATATCAACAATGAAAATCGCACGGATGTTATAGAAAAGTTTCCAAAGATTACTACTTTGTTTTTTTTCGATTTTAACGAAACAAAAATTTTATGTTTCTTCCTTTTAATATATTTTGACAGAATTGTTCATAATGCGCGCACAAACAATTAAATTATTTTCCGAATTTTGAAAATCGACAAATGTTGATCTCTTTGTTTTAGAGATATTGTTACACTCAATTTTTCTTTATTAAAAAAGAGTGATTGGGTGGCTTTAATATGGCAGTAAAATTTTGTTTGTACCAAATATTGTTCGGTTGTACTAAATATTTTACAAAAATATCGTTTTTGGACCAGCCAAACTTCTTTGCTTCAAAACGCTTCAATGACTATGATACACAGTTGGAAAGGCTGACCTGTTCCCCAATTTCACAGGGTAACTTTTGCCGCCGTCGGATTGAACGAAAAGAAGAAGTGCTAATTTAATAGAAAAAAGTCTTATTTGTTAGTGCCTTAACGAGTATAACTCTTTTTTGCAGGACAGACAGAAGAATCATCATATCAAATTTATTTATTCTCATATTTGCCTGTCATCTGAAATCCCACTTGTTACCTTCAAAGTACAGGTTTAACCTTTCCAATATTTTATTTCTACTTTGAGAAATTGTTCGTTGAAATTTATTGGTATGACATTTTTGCACATAATTCGATTTTCTCTATATTTGGGCTTTATTTTACTGCGATTTCATTTCGATTTCATTAAACAAGATATTAAAAAACAATCGAAAATCATTTTTAATGCAAGGAGTAGGACTTTATGATTATAATAAATTCGTCGTCAACTAAGGGCAACATATAGAGAAAAATCAATTTTTTGCACCTATAGTGGAAACCCGAATAAAATATAGGAAATGTTAAACTGCACTTTAATGACAACAAGTAGATGTGATGGAAAAAATCTGAGGTTTGGATTCAACATTACTCAATAATATGCCCTGGTCTCAGGGTTAAACACTTTGATGACCTGTGTAATTGTACACGTTTGAAGGGTGATCCTCAATATGGTAACCAAATCACTAAAATTGCTTTATATTTCATTCCGCATACATTATTCTCAAAATATTTTGGACACTTTTTTGCTAATGTAACGCATAATGAAGGTAGCCATCGCTCCACGCTGAAAAATCTGCCCTTTTTTTGTTTGGATGCAATTATAACGTGTTTGTAGTGTATCGCAAGTATAGTATACTTGTGTCCAAACACATTTTGTTTGCAATTCAATATTACATGTCTGAGACACAACGATTAATAGGTTATAATATATGTTATTGTGACTCAAATCAAACTTTGTTCTTTAAAAAAAATGCAACATAGAAACAAAACGCAGTAGATCTTCAATTCATGAAAATAATATTTGGAAACATATACATGTTTCCTGCAATGTGTTGCTGGGGCCTTTTTCAGCGAGTGTATGTTGATGGCCGTCGGTGGTGCAATGGTTAGTGTGCGCGGCTCTTGTACATGAGATCCTGGGTTCGAACTCGGCTCTGACCACCTTCAAATTTTCTTTCGGCGGCGGTCTCCTCGCATAGTGACGGCGACACTATCGAGTATCTAGCCATGAAAAAGCTTCTCAAATTACCGTTCGGAATCGGTGTAAAACTGTAGGTCCCAATCAGTGAGTGAAAACTGGAAAGCGCACAGCTCAGTGATTGTGAGAAGTTCTCCCCAGTCCCTTCATGGGATGTAATGGGAAACCATTTATTTATTTTTTGTATGTTGATTTAGTCAGTTTGGATTTTCGAGTATATTTTAAAAATTCGAAAATAAAACAAAAAAAGGTTTGGATACATATTTGAAGTTAGATGTCTTAGAAACTTCGCCAACTTGACCGCTATATTGAGTAGTCCATTTTAAATTTCAGAATTTTGTTAAAGCATTCGAATTGCGAGACACCAAAACCCCTAACATGGTAAGATTTTAATAATAGTGACTGCCATGATCAATAAGCCACTTAAGGTTCTAATACGATATCTGAATTCATTTATTTCCATTTAAAATTAGTTTATTTCTCACTACTGGGTTTCGGATTTTGTTTTCTGGAATTCTAACGTGCTGACATCGCTCATTTCGTGCAAGAATGTCACAACTCAAAATTTAACGAGGAGAGTTGATTCCGATATATAAAATGTTTATACTTTCGGGGTAAGGCAATTTTGAAATTAGCATTTGGAATTCCTAAAATCCTGTACAACTTTAAGAGTCGTTTTATTCGAAACTATATTTTGTTTTGAGTTGTGACGGTCTTGCACAAAATGGACGAGATGTTTAAAAGTAAAAATTTCAATATAAAAGCTTTTGTTTAAAAAAACACTAAACCCACTTGAATACAAATTGGAAAGAACTACTAGTTCACGATTTTCAACGGGTATCACACACAGGGGAAAGCACCAAAAACAGCGTTTTAGCACCATATTGGCTACACTGCGTGAGTGTGTTATACTTCTCTATTTGCCGTAACAATAAGTTTGTTTACAACAACACTAAAGACTTTTACGATAAACGAATTTTTTTTGGGAAAAGTTTCAAATGCTGCGATCAATATTGAGTATAGGTAGCAAAATAACTATTTTTGAGCAAAAACTTTTTTCCTTTGCGTGTAGTTTTCAAAATTGTCCTACTAGATCCACATAAACGTGCCAATATTATTTCGTTTAGATGCAAACTAATCTTAACCTAAGTAGTAACGGTAAGAGTTCCAAACTAAATCGAAAGCGAGAACACCTCGAAATCAAAACCACCGATTTCTGCTTTATTTTATTTGGCAAACTGGACATTTCAAAAGTGTGGTGACTATCAATATCATCCGCAATATACTGATACTGTTGATCTTCGGCCTTGTTTTTAACACTCGCAATATAACAATTTTCATTACCAAATTTGATGAAATAACGAATTTTAACTAAATACGTCTCTTCCTTTTGTGCCTAACTATAACCAGCGTGTATCAGTGAGTGTTGTCAGCAGATGAAATTCCCCCATGTGTCGACATGGTTCCAAAAAAAATTATCTATTTTTATATTTATCAATTGATTAGATGAAACAATAAAAATAACTTAAAAGCAACAACATCGAGTGTGGTGGGCGTCAGTCTTAGCTAAGTGAAATACGGCAATCGAATGCTGAGAAATCACAGATCGCAACAAAAATTATATACGAATCTAGTCGCCATTAAAATCAACTCTGACTCTACTCGTTTGACGGATTACGGCGAACTTGCAAAAGAAAATACAAAATTACATTTGCCGCAGGCTAATCATCATCCTTTTGGAAACGCGGACTGAAACAGACACATCAATGTCTGCAAAAGAAAGAAAGTGTGAACGGGGAATGACCAGACGCAAGACGATCACAACTGCAGTAGTCCACTCGCATTTTGGTGCGAATGTATCAAACAGCTTTTACCCACGACTTTTCGATTATATTTTGCAAAGCGGCAAACTGAGCAACAGCATCCAAATCGTTACTACCACATTACAGCACACATGGAAGCGACCAGATCGGCCAAGCGGGTGATCTAAGATGAGATATGCGCACATTTTTATTATCTGCGTGTACGACTCCGAGTTTGTGTGCGTCAGATGTGCACACAAGGGCAGTTTGTGTAAGCCAATAATGGCAAAAATACATTAAACAAGTTCATGTTCAGACAGCGATCCGAATCCAGCAACCAACATCCACATCATCATCTCCACTGCTTACTCCAACGTTAGGCACAAATAGTACAATGCATGATGACGATACTCCGGCAAACGATGATGATCTCAATATGGAAGATACACAACAAAGTTTGAACAGCTCTAGAGGAAAGACACTCAGTCTGGTTAGAAACTCAATTCGAATTCGGCGAACACAATAGGCGGTCTGCCTGGGGAAGTCAACCGCCATTTGAGCAAATTTGTGCAAACATTTGCACCACACTTGTGTTAACCATGCGTTTACAAATTGCCATCATCAATTGCATCGTCATAACCAGGCGTGAATCTTCTATCATCCTTACCGATAATTAGTTCGATTATTTTAATTACGAGTATACCCTCATCCATAGGTTTAGTGTCCGTGTGTGACGACGTTGTGTGAAATTAGAATGATAATCTTGACAAAGTTATCAATTTAAGACATAAGTGGTCCGTCAAACCACTTTGTACAAGTTCATATTGGTTCCAGTTTCCACTTCGACCAAGTCTTACTATAAAGATTATTTTATTTAATTGAAAATCAAAAATGAACTTCAGGTCAATCTGGAGGCGTGTGCGTGAGCCTAATTGATGTATCACGCGTGATCGTGATTTAAACGAGAGTTAAGCACGTAATAACGCATTTACACCGCCGTTTATCACGGCCAGGTCAGCGAAAACCATGTTCTTTAATCTTTGCCGTTTACACCACTCAATTTGGGATTAAAATTACATTTCAGGTGGCAACTGCTTGCTTAGATAAACTCCGCGCCGAGACAAAATTGTTAAAGACGGCAGCACAACAGAAAAATGAAGTTGGCGGCTATTGGTTTCGCCAGTTTTGTACAAATTTGGGATGTTTTTGAAATAATCGAACCTTTAAAATTGGATCAGCCAGTCGATAAAATCGGCTCACAGTTTAAATCAATAAGAGTCATTTATATCGGCGGCGGCGTGAGCTTCACAAAAGTTTTGGTGGCGGCGACGCTTCGGAAATTTTTCGATCGGCTTCCATCTGTCAAACAGCTGATTTTTTGTGTGGTTTTATTATGGTTGCATTTTTTTACTAACTAACAGTATTGCATCAAAATGTACACCAGGTTAAAAATTAAACTTCAGTTTCTACATATTAAAATTGTATGAGTAATCTCCTGGGTTAGCGCGGGTTAACCGAGTTAACCTTCGAAATACGTTAATCTTGTTTGGTGTCAATGCCGTATAGCCGTGTTTGCCTGTGCTCTAAACTTTCAGTCGCGGATGTGTGACTGAAATGTCTGCTACTCACACTCACGTGCCATGCTTACGAATCACACTCACGACTAACTCTTACGATTTAGTTAGATTTAGGTCTCTGTTTCTAAATTCTTCCAGTTAGTTATTGAAAAAGCTGGTTGCATCTCCATACACACACATACAGCGTTTAACTAATAATCCCTGTGCGAAATATGAGACCGAAAAGAGTAGAAAATGTGTTGAATATATGTATGAGACTCAGAATGTTTGGGACTGAAAAGTGTCTAAAACATGTGTTTTATTATAAAAATTAAACGTACCCAACAATGTACAATAACATGCATTGTGACTTTAGCAGGTCACAGCGAAGTATTCATATAGTAGGCCATGTAACATTGAAACTTCCACGTCAAATTAGTTTATTATTTTTTAGCTTATTGTTATTTGTAGTTTAAGAATTGCATGAATTATCCTTTTGAATTATCCCACTTAAATATAAAATTAAAATACAAGAATTGAATATAGATTTTTAATTTGAAATAAACAAAGACTTGAAAAACGAAATATTTGTTATTACATAGATAAGTGTCGGATATGAGCTATTCATGACTCATATTTAGGGAGAAATAAGAGTCAAATTTGAGTGTTATATGGCTGATATTTAGGGAGGAATAAGCCTACGACATGAGTCGAATATGATTCATATATGACTCATATTTAAGGAGAAATAATAGTCAAATATGACTCCCCTACGGCGGCTCACGTATGTATGACTCTTATTTAGGATCGGACTCATATATGTGACCCGCTCCACGAAAAGGGACCTCTGCGCCGAAAAGAAGTTATTGAGAAAAACGCGTTTAAAAAAGCGCTTCGTTTTTCCGTGTTTTGCGCATGGTTATGCAACTCTTCCTTCAACCTGATCATCTGGCGATGTATTTCGACTCTCTGGTACTTTGTACGATGTTCACTATGCAGTGTTGCCTCTATGAAAAATATTTCTAACAGTTAAAAACCTGTTTTTGCTAATTTTGTCTTGCTAATTTTGTTTTTTTTTTTGTAAATTTCAAATATTATATGTATTATCTGTTTATATCACATTTTAAATTTTTTCATTAATTATGTTCATCTTTACAGGTGATTTGTAAAAAAAAACTAAAAGACATAGAAACTTGCGGTTTGCGGCATTTGAAAGAGCGTTTTTTTCCTATAAGAATCACTCAAAAAGTAAAAAAAATTTTTCGGCACAGAGGCCCCCCTTCGTGGAGCAGGTCACATATGTCGACCATCACAACAAGGGAAACAAACTCATTTTAGTCTCCTAACTGAGCTCATTATAAGCGCTCACACTCCCGATTAGGACTCATTTTGGACTCCAAATGTTTGCTGGGTAGGCATTGGTAATAATATGTGGTGAGTACGCGCTAATAATCCGTGTGCGGTAAGCGTGGGTGTGCGTGATTGTAATTCACATCAGGACTATTTCGGGTATAAAACAATTGTAGGACTTTTGCAACCATTTAATGCGGAATCAATATTGTTTTGTCAGAAACTGTAACATAGCCGTTCAGGAAAAATAAAGGCGGACGAATATGAATCAATTAACTTTAAATGTAAAAAAAGGCGTTTTAATACAGGGTCAGGTACGGACCATCCAATTTGATCACATCGAATGAATACCTTAGCTGGGTATACTCAAAACTCCAAACCGCTCTGTAGCTACTAGAATGCTCTAAAAACGAGAATTTTCAACAACCGACTTCTAGTTAGTTCAAGAGTTCGATTTTCAAAAGACTCGATTTTCGGTTTGTTCGAGTTTTCAAAAAACATTTGATTATATTTGAGATCATATTCAAATTTGAAAGAGATTTTTATATTATGTGAAAGTCTTATTAGGTCTAACAAATGTATGTATTTTTTAAGATAAAAACTAAAATTTTTAAAAGCCTATTACATAGATCTCTTTCAGATTATAAAATCAACACATTTTGATTTCAAAATATAAATAAATAAATCAAAATATAAATCAAAATTTTAAAATCATATTTTGTACATCAATTTTGTTTGTATAAGTAAATTGTGTTCCAAAACCACCGGCCCGGTTAAGAGCGAAAAAGGCCGAATAACCACCATTTCGGTTTTGGAACTCTTTTTTTTTAATATTTCATGCCCGATTTTATCAAAAGTAACAAAATAATGTATCGGGTTTTTCAATAAGAGCGCTACAAACAAAACCGGTTTTAGATACCAATGAAATTCTTTATTCCTGTGAAAGTACGTTCGATGCCATTATGTATGGAACTCGATTTCTTTTGCATGGCCACCACGGGCACGCATGCAGAAGTCCAGACGCTGAACCCAATTTTCGACGGTTTTCAAGCATAAATCGGCCGATACTGCTGCAATTTCACGTTCGATATTCGTACGAAGTTCATCAATCGTCGCTGGCTTGTTGGCATAGATCATAGACTTGACGTAGCCCCACAGGAAATAATCTAACGGCGTCGGCCAACGGCCAATCGACTGGGCCATTTCGTGAGATAACACGTTCACCAAACTTGGTTTCCAATAAATTGATTGTGGCATTCGCTGTGTGGCTTGTGGAGCCGTCCTGTTGGAGCCACATGTCCTCCAAGTCCATATTATCCAATTGGGGCCAAAAATATTCGGTTATCATTGAACGGTAGCGATTCGCATTCACAGTAATGTGCCGGTCTTGATCATCACGGAAGAAGTACAGCCCAATGACGCCGCCGGCCCATAAACCGCACCAAACCGTAATTTTTTGTCTGACCAATAACGCATATTTTGCTTATTGACGAAGCCATTCAGCCAGAAATGAAATTCAGAATTCAGAAATTGGACGTAGCGCTCTTAAAGTTGAGGCCACTGACTCCAAATTTCGGTAGTAAATTTTATTAATTTCGACTCGTTGTTGGCTCGTATATCTTTCCATGATGAAATGGCAAACCTTACTGAAGAGAAATATCAAAAGAGCGGGACAAAATATGGCGTCGTTTGCTGTCCCTATCGATTTACGTTTGTAGCATCTCTGTTGAAAAAGCCTTTACAAATATTTTATTAGGTTTTTTCTTGTGATTACATTTTTCAATAAAACTTACAAAAGTGAAACAAAAAATTATTCAGGGGTTCTGATATAGCAATTCTGTTTTATTGGTGTCCATAGAATTCTTTTTATTAGCAAATGTAGTGAAATGACGGTTACAATTCCAAAAAATCTTTAATTTATTGTTTTGAAACTGATTTTCAATTATTATTTCTGTTTAAAAAGTATACGTTTTTATACTGTAATGTTTTTGTGTGCCTTGGAAGCTAAAATACTTTTTCACGAAATTAAATACACAGAAAATGAAAATGTGTTGAAAAAGTGGACCATTTTCTAATCGATTATTTGATTAAAATGTAAAATTTATTTTCAAAATTGGGTTCAAATCAACAAACTTATGATAAAAAAAAAATTTTTAAACGAAGTGATCCATATTCGTGTCTATTTTAAATTGTAAATGTCTTCTTCGTTCTGTTTACGAATTACAAACAAAAATGGGCAGATAGTGATTGGCTCAAAATGTTTCGTGGATCTAGTGCGCAACGATTTCGGCGAGGGGTCGACGAAGCCGAAAACACTTTATCTTAAACTTTTTTATTAAAGAAATACTGAGATCTGTACAATAAAGTCCACAATTTTGAGAGGGAATAACTTTTGTAAAAATTAACGCATTTTAACGAATTATATTTCCTCAAATTCTATGTCTGTAATCAAAGAATATGTTCTGCTGTGGTTCCAATGCAGCTCTCTTGGTTCGAGTGATATTTTATTTTCTGAATAAGAACTTTATATTTTGAACAGTTTTCTATGAATACTTTGTTTTGTTTTAATATATTTATCATTTCCCTACCTAAACGTTTACATACAAAGTACGAGGTTATCTTGTTTGATGCTTTGTGCCTCTGGCTGTGTCAAGGGTGAAGCCAATATGATGACTATGTTGAAAGTACAGGGCGCTCTTCTTCTACACTCTGTGTATTTGCTTTTAAAAATTGGTCTAGAAGTTCGTATGTCGTATTACTGCTTCTTCGAATGATGCAGTGCTTCGTATCTTATGATGGAAAATTGAAAAACATGTAGAACCCCCCATCCCTCCGTTTCCCAGAAGGCAATTTATAGATAATATGGAAACACTTTCAAATAGACTTTTCGAGTGTTTTGAAAAAAAAATCAATAAGCGAAATCTTTGTCCGGTTTGACATGGGATGATGGCGATCGTGTGGTTTATTAGGACAACAAAATACTGAAAGTACTTTTATACTATGCTTAAAAAGTGTACGATTCTATGTCAGATTTAATGCAATCATTGTAGATGTCCGTCCAACAAAAGATCGAGATATTTGACTTCATTTTTTGATGATGTATAAACATCATTTGCTCATATGCTGCCGCCCATATTTTTGATTCCACTGTATAACACAGACTACAAGCGTTTCTTTTAACGTTGCTGTCATCCAAGGAAACCATGGACGACAACGATATCACAGGGAAATGAAAGATGATCTAAAAGCTTCAAGCATAATGCCTAATCATGTTTATAGCTTGTTTACGTACTCGCTTATGGAGCAATGCAGCAGTAACACTGATTGAGCGCATGTGATGACGTTGGTAGATCCGCCAACTGCAATGGTTCATAAATTTTACAAACTGCTTTCAATGCCTTATTGGGCTATGCTGCTTTCCTTTGTCATTCACGTACTAGCAAGTTCATCCAACAAGTTGCTGGTAAAAAAAAGACGAGACGAGACTAATCTAGATAAGCGTCAATATCAATTGTACTAGTACCACAGCTGCGAGCCAAGTAGACAAAGAGCAGTGATCACATCACATCCAACAAAGTTCTGCTTCTCCTCACTGTCAATGGTGTTTAGTGAAAGACATCTCGGGCGCAAAACTGTACACAGGAGCCGCTTCTGGACTTTTTTTACTAGTATTTTCAAGAGGAGCCCCATTAAAGTCAACAATAAAACTATCAACAGCAGCAGCAACAACCACAACGACATCGAAGTCATCATCGCTAGGAAACAAGTGCACAATCATTGAGTTCGCCATTCAGTGAGCGCAGGTACAGGTAGATAAGGTAAACGGGGTCATCAAATTACCCAGATAGATGTAGATCAGTCTCTGGCTTTGGTGGCAGCTTCGGTCAGCTGCACCATAAAGGAAAAGTTGCAGTAATCACGTTTTCATTTGCCAACCAACAGATACCGTATTTTCGTCTTCTTTTCCTCGTTTGCTGTGAAAATGCGAAAGTTTTCATTCATGACTTGAAGTCGTAGCTCTTTAATCGCTCAATTTATAGATCGCACTTTGCAGATATTCGATGTTATGACCCTACCTATCACTTTGCAACACCTTGTAGAAAAAGGTAGGAAGTAAATCGAATCATTATCATTATGAGTTACCTTTTATTATGCCAATAGAAACTGGGTCAGTGAATACTCTCAAGTTGTTATTGAGAAATTAATACTGCAGTTGATTACTTAATGTAACGTAGGCGGAATTAAATATAAATAATGAATTGTTTATTATATAAACTTTACTTTTTCATGCCTGTTTGGGAGAAGTTCACCCCCCCCGTAGCTGTGGGAAAAAATAATGTTGGCATACCGCGGAACTCGCACTGTTATTGAATGCAAATTTTTGACTTCTTGGACCTAAAATACTTTACAAAAATTCATCCTTCAAATTTGGCAAACAGTCTTCAAATAGTTACCTCTGGTGGGTACATATGGTGTGGTATCCGTTGGGTTTGGATGTGAGGCTGTTGATAACACCGGCGATGAGCGAAGTTGTTTCACAGGATGGAGATGTGATCCCGCGGAAATGAGATATGGTTAATACATCTATTTGAATCGGGAATATACGTAAAGATGAGGACTTGCTGAAACCCTTAGCAGATCCGGAAGAGATTTGCCCCTTCGTCGTTATGGTTGCGCTTCAACACACAGCTAATGTTGAGATTTCTTCAGATCAACCTCTATTACACATTAGGCCTTGGTGTTACAAAAAAGAAGAGGCGGGTGTGGTTGTAATCCAGGCGGGTGTGGTCCTAAATCCTAAGTTGTTAACGGCAGAGTTTGTGGGTTGACGACGGAGGGGTATCTGAATATATTCCTGTTAACCGCATATATCGACAGGGTCAACGCTGCGGCCAGACTGGAACTGAAGTGATCGACGAATTAAGCCAAAGGGAAAGAAGTAGCATCCCTGGTGGAAAGGAGATGATCCGAATATAAGGAAGTTATACCGAAAACTAATTAATAGCGCCCAGTCTCGCAGGAACAAGGAGGACTGGAATAGATACCAAGTGGACATAAACGGCATAAAATTCTACCAAGTACCTATAAGGGCGAAAAAAACTTGTGGATGTTCTTCTTTAAATCAATAGAAGATGTATCCGATGCCTCAAGTCTAAGGGAAATACTGCCGACAGACCACATGGCGTTAGGGTATTACCAGAAGAACCCTTCTGGGCACTGGACAAGCTGTAGTGGGGATTCGCTCAACCTCCTTAAGTATACCCATTTCACTGGGAAGGAGAACGACGATCCCAAAGAATTTTGGTCTATTAGCTTGTCATCGTTTCTGATGAAAACTTTGGAACTGCTGATGGATGGGCATTTAGAAGCGATTATTTATATAAGATTTCTATCTGATGCCAGATGCGTATTGGAATATCAAAGGATACAGCCCTTCTTGAACTAGCGGTGCTCATAGATAAATAATTGGAGTACACGATTGTTGACTTTCTTGAGATTGCGGGTGGGTTCAATATCACGTCCACTGCGATAGAATTGATATTTTCAACACTTGGGGTGGATGTAGATCTTAACGGACTAGTATTCGAAATGCACACCAGGAGACGG
Organism: Phaonia tiefii; assembly: GCA_963931995.1. NCBI lineage: Eukaryota > Metazoa > Arthropoda > Insecta > Diptera > Muscidae > Phaonia > Phaonia tiefii. Next base: position 78,876,547 of record OZ008371.1, on the reverse strand, counting down.
ACGAGTGGTGGCCGAATTGGTCACCTCGAACTCTACCAGGTATGTCAACAGAGATACAACTCAAGGAGGGGTTTTGTCTTCACTTCTGCGGAACCTAGCGCTAAAAGTTGTTGCTTACACGGACGACCCACAGTGGTGTCGATTGCAGAAAAAGTGGTAATAATATCGGAACTTATACACTATTTGTCGGATCGTTTAAGGATGTACAAGTAGATTGTAGAGAAGGAGTCAGGCTTTTAGGATATTGCATTTGAATATAACCTGTTGTTACGATGAACTTAGTAAAGGGTGCCAAAGTGGACCACTTTGGAGCTGTTCACGTTTTGAAAACCTATAACTAAACTATAACTTCTAAAATTTTGAGCCGATTTTTGAAGATTATTTGCTTGAAGAAATCTTCTAAAAAACAAACAAAAAATATGCCAAAGTGTGGGATTTATATCTTACCATACAAAAGGTACTTGCGATCAAAATTTAAATTTTTGCTCTCACTTTTATTCAAATTTTATTGTAATTTTAAGTTTGAAAACACTGCCCCGTTGAGAAAAATTGTGAAAAAATAACTCCAAATTATTAAATTATTGTTAAATTATCTCAAACCACTTGGAAGTGACAAATTTTCAAATGTAAAGATTTTTTTAACCTCAAAAAATTACAACATTTTGCCGAAAAGGTACCATTAATTTGTTGCTGTTATTGTTGAATTTTATCAAGAAAAAAATATAGCTTCTTCATTTTGTTTAAAGGTAAGACTTTGGGAATGCTGTTGGATGTAACTTTTTTCACCTTGGAAAAGTTATCCTACAGCCTTCAAAGTTTTTAAGAAAAATTAAAAATTTTGCGAGACTGGAATGATTGAAATAATTTTAAACATTTGCTAGAAAATAGTAAGATTGCATAAATGTGACCATGAAAGTAAAATATTGTTACAAATTTCCTTAATCGTCCCTTTATTAGCTGTTTTATATCCCGTTAATAACACAAGGTTCGTTATAAGTACAACGATTAGTACAACAGTTTACTTTATTTATACAACTTAACATTCACAATTAGACAATATTTCAACAATTTTCCTATCACTATTTTTACGTATCACTATTGCCGACGAATTTATACTTATATTCAAACGTTCACTAGTGTGATCAATCACAGACTAACTCCAATACACTATTTATACTCGTATTAGTTCTATATCTTTCGGCAATTTCCACCCGTTACCTGAGTCTTCAACTGCTGTCATATATTTTCTCGAAAAGTCTAGTAGCACCTACAATATCCGTGATCTTTCATTGTCGTTATAGTCGTATGGTGTTGCCGTTTTGAAGTTGCAGCGTATTCATCAAACTGGTTTGTTGAAAGGGTATTCATCAAACTGGTTTATTGAAAGGGTATACTTTCCGGCGCAGCAGTAATCACCCTGTCATTTACATTATGTTAATTTGGGCATTAAGCGTAAGTAATAGCTTTTACTTAATCATTACAGTGTTTCGGATGTTTTTACGGACTCGTAACGGTTCGAAGCGGGTTATTTTTTGGAAAGGTTATTGTGTAGCGTAAATGTACACATTTCCAACAATTTATACACTTTACAAAAAAGTGTGGTGAAAATTGTAAAATAAAAAAATATTGACCAAAACTTATGCAAATTCAATTGGAAGTATATCACTACGTATGAGCGCAATCTTGATGAGATTTTCACACATTACAGTTCAATATTTTGCTTTATAAAATGCAATTTAGTTTATGAGAAATAGTGAGAAAAACGATGTGATCATTAGTCCGAAAAAAAAGACTGAAGAAAATTTTACTTTTTACATATTTTACTCGCGTGGCCACATTTATGCCAAATGTTTAAAAATATTCCAATCTAGAAACATAATACAAAAAGAAATTAAAAATCACCAATCGAAATGTTTGCCATCTCGCAAAATGATATTAAAAAAATTGCGATTTTTCGAACCTAGCAACATTTTCCAAGGTGAACAAAGTTGCATTCGACAGCATTCCCAATGTCTTATCTTTAAAAAAAAAAATGCAATAATATCAGTACAAAATGAACGATACCTTTTCGGCAACATTTTATAATTTTGTGAGGTAAAAAACTGGCTAACTTTGAGAACTTGTCACTTCCAAACGGTTTGAGATAATTCCAAAATTATTTTAAGATATTTTTTCAAAATTGTTCTCAGTACGATGGTGTATTTAAAATTAAGATTTGAATAAAAATAGACGAGCTACGATAATAACAAAAACGTAAAAAATTAAAGCGCATAAATTGACATTTTTATTTTTGATTACAAGCACCGTTTGAATGGTAAGAGATAAATCACACAATTAGGGTATTTTTTGATTATCTCTCTTAGAAGATTTTCTACTCTTAAAAACGCCTCAAAATTGTAAAAGTACAGGTCTTCAAAACATAAACTGACAGCACCAAAGTGAAACACACATCAATTGAAATTTGAAAAACATTAATTGAAATTTAAAGGGATCCATTGAAATTTAAAACACATCAATTGAAATTGAATTGAAATTTAAATTGAATCTTAAAGAACATCAATTGAAAAGTAAAACACATCAATTGAAATTCAAAACGCATCAAGAGAAATTTGAAACACAATAGTTGAAATTTAAATGGCATCAATTGGAATTTAAAAAGATCAAAAGATCATAAATTACATTTCATATGACGTGTTTTAAATATCAATTGATCTTTTAAAAATCAATTGATGTCTTTTAAATTTCAATTGATGTATGTAATCAAATTTCAAATAGAAATTTTAAATTGCAATTGATGTATTTTAAATTTTAAAGAGACGTTTTAAATTTCAATTGATTTTTTTTAAATTTTTATATCACACTGTTTCAAAATCTCATGCCGTTTCCAACAACTCTGGCGAAATGGTTTTAGTTTATTGATATCATCTGGAAACAGCTGATTGCCCTCAGACGACAAACAAAGAGGAACAGAAAAATGTGAATGTGAACACAAAAGAGAAGCGATAAGTACCAAAAAAATGCAGTCTTAAAAATCTGTTATTTTATGACCAAAAGAAATAAACAACACTTCAGTTTGTATTGTTAAACTGCCTGTTTGTTTATTTGCAATTAAAATAATATGAAAATTTAACAAGTGATTTACGGCCGCTGGCTTTTTACTGGCAGATGTCCAATCAAGAACAGTTCTACCAAGTAATGGAAAGTATTAAAACATCTAAAGTTTTATTTTTCAAATAGTCTCCATTGTGTGTAGTTACAAAATCCAAACACTTTGAAAAATACCCCTTTATTTTTGAAAAATGTTTATGTTGCAAGTCATATGTATTTGGATAATATATGAAAGGAACCCTATTATTTTTTATAAGATTTCATTTAATTGTTTCAATAAAAAAAACACAACGTCCATAGATAGATGGCTCAGCTGGAGACTAATTTTTGTACAATTTAAATTTAAACTTTTTAAAATCCCTCATGTGGCTTTCGTTGTTTTACTCATTCGCGCAAACAAATAAAGTACAATAAACGAAATTAATAACAAGACACACTCCATCTTTGTCATACACGAGACGAACATTTATTGTCCCAAATAAATTCATCAATTAATTGTGTGTCTTCATGAAATACCCCCTAAGGGAACTACATATGTATGAGGAAACAACATCCACCACAGCCTTGTATTGGCCAAACGAGCACCACTTGTGAAAATTCATTCTCTTAATCGAGATGTTAGTTTGGAGAAGACACAACTTTACCCTAAAGTCATGTCAATGTGACAGCCAGCAATAAAATACAAAAAGAAAGGAATTCAATCACAATTCATCGCAACAAACGACATTCACTTGAAGCGACAACACACTGCCACATAGGATGCAACCATAGGCGAAGGAAGCTGTTGTTAATTGCCATAAAAATGTGCAGAAATCCAATTACTTTGGCACCTTTTTGTGGGACAATTTGATGACCGTGCTCCATGAGATGGCCGGCCGGTCGTAAAATCAACAGACAATAATTAAATGATAAAAATTTTGTATTTTTTACTAGTCCATAAAATGCGCAATACGGGACTCTTTCTCGGCAGCCAGGCAAGCAAATGACAAAGATAATATGTCTCATACAGCTCCATTACGTCCAACACACAATGCAACACTTGCTGCATGTTTCCATATGGTGACGGAGAAATTTTATGACAGCGGCCACTGATGAAGAGAAATCATAAAACCGTATCAAGTAGTAACATTTCGTTGGTACATTGTAACACTACAAGAGACACTTGTCGTTCGTTCCAACTTGACATTCCTCGCCAGCTTGGGAAATTGTCAACAACATAAAAAGTGGCTAATCTCTGGTTCGCTCGTATGCAATGACTCGCTTGCGGACCGCGACATCTCGCCAATGGTATGGATTAATAAAATCACCTGTAGCTCCAGAAGAAGAGAAGATTGAAAACAAAGTGCCACTGCTTAGAAAAGTATTCAAGGCGAGGCGGTTGACATCATTTGCATATCTGTAATTGTATTTGTGTAGACGGCACAATTCCTACACCTGGTTAAAAAAAAATAGTTTACTATGAATAAAATAAATATTTATGTCGCTTGGCACTCCGATCTCGACCGAATTCTGAAAGTTTTCAGTGTATTTAGGAAATTGTTAGGTACAGTTCCAGTGAGATTTCACATTTAACTAAGTGGATCTACTCAATCCCTTCCAGAGGTATATCATTAGACTGTATGATTTTGGATGGTGGACACAGACCTTGCCTACTCTGAAATCAAACCTTTCAATGACTACCAACTTAACAAAGTCTACATCTTTCATTTAGACTTAGGATTCATGTCCAAGTGCAATATATCACTAATAAGAAACCCGAATTGTAATTTTAAAGATAAACGTAACGATCGCACAAATTCAAACTTATAAAAATGTAAATTGAAATTGAAAATTCATTTTAGAGCGATCTATTTTTTAGCAAAAATCTATTTCTACTTTACTAAAATTTCTGTTGAAATGCAGGGTTTCGAGTCGGAGTCGGAGGTGAAGTTGACGTTTTGGAATCGAATTTCAGGAAATTTGCCCGAAGTCGGAGTAGCAGATGGACTCCATCTTAATATAATTACAACAAAATTTCATCGTCTGTAGTAGGTATTGGTTAGCTTGGAAAGCCCGACTGTACATATATCTTGGTGATCTTTAAGCTGGAAAATGTTGTATGTTGCTTCTCATTTTGAGTCATTCGGGAAAATATATTTTAATTAATTCTGGTGTAGTAATATCATATTGGTATAGTAATATCTATAGTAATATCAAATTTGGAAAATTAAAAAGAAAACAATTTGGAACAACTCTTTGTTCTACATCTCGAGATATCTCGGAAAACCTTTCCAGAATTTTGTCCTGAAATGATTTTAATATAATACTCTTCGAATCACTTGAATAAGAAATCAAACTTTAGGTGAGTATATCATATATTATAATGATTGGAGAAAGTAAAAAAAAAATAATCACCAATAATCTATTTAATTTATATCTATCTATATAATTTTGAATTAAAAAATATTTAATTTTTATTAATGTTTCATAAATTAACCATTTTATATGCATCACTTGAATGAGGGAGGAATCATTAAAGAAATGAAAAACAAAATATTTTTCAATTCAATTTGAAATAGAAAATTAAATAAAAAGCTAACAAAAAACATTTATTTTTCCCGTATTGGAAATCTGTAATTTCAAACATGCGGTTGGGCATAAGTCGGTATAATCCGGTAGGTGATGGAAATCGATCGATTTATTAAATCGAATTCGATTTGACATAATAATGATGTTTTTATGCAAATACTGGATATCAATTCTATTAAATAATAATGTTAATATAAAATATTTGTCCCCCAAAAATTAGGATTTATGACAATAAAATTCGTTTAACACCCCTATTCCGTGTATGGGGTAACAATCACATTGTAACTCCAAAATTAGTACAAAGAGCCTGTGCCAATCGGTATCAAGTATACAGGTTATTAAAAATATGACATTTGGGTGGTGAATAAAATTTCTAAGTAAAAGGCTAGGTAAATTTTTGACAAGTGGATGGAAATTTTTGATGTTTAATAGAACACACCAGCGGACAAACAACATGTGTAGAGTGAAACTGAATTGCTGCCGCCATCGATATTTTTTATAAGGTTATAATAACCATATAATATTTAAATGGATAACGATGACTCAATCCATTTAAATAACTATATTTGTATTTTTCGCATTTATATGCATATTTTTATTCTGTAATAATAAGCGTGTTTTGGTTACACCGCTTGCTTATATCTTCGCTTGTTTTGTATGAAGCACTTAGCGAAGACTTAGCGACGAGAATCATTTTCGCTAAGTTTAAAAAAAAAATTTTGACATCTTTTCCCATTTTCAACCCTTATTCATATTTTTGAATAAAACTACTTATCGCTAAATTGCTGTTTTCGTTTCAACTTAGCAAGCGACAATCGCTTGCTTGTAACCAAAACACGACTAACATAATTTCGTTTTAAAAAATGTGTTTAATCATCGGCTTGATCCAACGGCGTTAGAAATTTGTGTCCGGCGTCGCCGCGAAGTTTTTATGTTGGCATGTAGCTCCATAGACGAATTTAGTATAGAGAAATTAATTCTCTCATCTGACGCTTCATTTCGCACTCTTCGTCGTAGGTTTGAGGAAATGAGAGAAATTCGACAAAAAGTAACTTACAGCAGGTAGAGGTACAAGAACTGCTGACTTAACTTTTTCATTTCGTTTTCGTATAGAACTGTAAAATTTAAATGTATTTTGCACTTTTTTGTTGGCTTTTATCGTTGGTATACATTTGTATTGTATTTAACACAACTAGTTTGACTCAAAAACACAAAATTCGGTTGTTGTTCCTTTGTTGAACGTTGTTTACTATTGCCTCTATCTGGTATTATTGAACCCATGCTTTGCACCATCCAATGTTTACTTCCAACCATACACCTATGACGTTTAATTTATTGAGAGAATTACTGTGTCTATACTAAATTCGTCTATGTGTAGCTCTGTTCATCATTTATTTGTAAACAAAACAAAGGAATACGAAGAAATTTGGATGGAATTTTCTAGCAATTTGGAAGGAATTTTGAAGAATGAAAATATTCATGGATTGTAAAGATCGTCTTCGCAAAAGAATTGGTAAAAGCAATTGCAAATATGTTCTAAGAATATTCATTGCGCAAAATTACATTTTAATTGCGTCTTAAGTCTTCTTCTTATGATGAAGCTGTCAAAATTTACTATTGTCAAAAAAGATATCGATTGGCACAGCAAAAATGGAAATTGGCCTCACTATAACAAATTTGTTTCACCCTAGTTCTTTGATACCGATTGGCACAGGCTCAAAGTTTTCAACATTGTTTGTATATGGTATTCAAGCCACTAGAGCTGGCAAACTATCGATAGTACTATCGATAGTTTTGTTTCCATTAGACTATCGATGGTTTTTTCTCGATAGCGATACTATCGTTGAAAAACTGTTTTATCAAATTTATCGGGTTAGTGGCGGCGGCTTCTATCTGGCATCGATGTCTTAGCTTTAGTTGTTAATTAATCGACTTGATTTGGTAGAAAATAAAATTGCCAGTAAATTAAGGACCTACCAACTGGACGCCATCATTTCTCTAAGGCAATATTTTGAAAATGCACCACTGGAAATAGATCCATTGCAGTACTGGAAGGTACTAAGCAATTCATACAGTGTTATGTTTATTTACAGAATAATTCTGATCAAATGTCGCTCACAAAGTCATGTGCCTTACGTTACTTATGCATATCAACAACATCGACAGAATCCGAAAGAATGTTCAGCAAAGCCGGAGTCATTATTTCAGATAGAAGATCTAGCTTAAAGCCCAAAAATGCTGATATGCTACTCTTTGTAAACAAAAATTGCGGGGTTACTCAAGAATTATAAAATGTTATGTTTATAAACAAATCCTTTAGGCAGCCTACATATGCACAAATATGTGATATACGAGTACATAGTATTTAAAGTGTATGTACACATTTTATTTTAGAAAATTGATCTCAAAATGAGTTGTAAGAAATGAATTCTAAATGTTTTTTCGTTTTTATGTTAAGTTTTTTTCTGTTATCTTCATTTTTTAATAAAACAGCTGTGAACTTTACTTAACCCTCCGATGGTTGAGTCATCCGTTGCCCTTATACGAAGTACAAGGTCCACGGGGACCCAGGCATTGACAGGATAAAATGATTTTGAGTCGCACAATCACCATATCTTTATACCGTACTTGGCAGGCTTCGATGGAATGTATTGTGTGAAGCGGGTGCGGCGTCTGTATGGGAATAACTGATCATCAACGGTCACTGCATCATGCGGAGTGTAAGCTGCTGCCAAGTTAGACTGCAACATTTGCCAAATATCATCAATAGCCGCAGTTTTGATGTTGATTAGTCGCTGCTGTCGCGTATTTCCATTGTCGAATCTAAGCCATTGTTTTATGCACTTCATACGATCTAATGATAATGCAGCGTTATATATTGGACAGCGCGTTGGGCCCCATAACTCGTCAAGAGGTTCACTATTCGATTTAGTGAGTCCAGCATACAAAATAATAGCCAAAAAAGCATCGAACTCTTTCAAAGTGATTGGTTTCCATTCCTTTGTGTTAGTTGGATTTGCCAAATTCCATGCAGCGTTCACTTCCCTGCCTTTCCGATTTGATTCGCGTATTATGATGTACGCCATGTCTTCGGTAATGAGCGAGCGGAATATGGTAAAGGGATCATATGTGGTTCCCCACTCATTTGCTGGTAGCGAGTACTACGACGTACCACAATCTCAGCAATGTCTAAATTTTCCTCTGCCATTGTATTGTACTTTTATTTCTCTTTATAAAATTCAAAATAAAATTTCGCACTCGATGTTCACTGTTCACTGTCTCAACTTTCTATGATTTGGTTTACGAAACTAGAGCCGCTTTTATACCCTTTTCTACGTCTAACTGGCTTCTAGATTGTACATCTGCGTAAAATGCGCAAAAAGTAAGGGTAAATTCAAACAACTCATTTGAAATGTGTTCAAACATAAAGTACAGGTAGCAGGTAACAAAAATTCAAAAAGGGACGGAAAGTTTATTACGTTTCAAGGAAAGGCACAATAAAATAATCCAAAAAGTTACTAAAATTCAAGGAACACGTTTGTGATGTGTTCAAACAATAAAACAAGCCAAAAGACGGTGCCTTTATTAACGATTTCTTGAAATCTCAGTACAAGGTCCCAGCAGACCTTTTCGCACGTTCCCGTACTAAACACATTTAAATCTCAATAGAAACTAAACTATTGGTCGTATCGGGTCGACCAATGGTCGGGTATACTTCCCATGGACCACCAAGGAGTAATTTCAGTTTGAAAATGAAAAAGGTCCCCAGGGACCTTCTCACCCGCCGGAGGGTTAAGATCGTTTAATATATTAGTTTTCTTTTATTGAAAATACATGTTAGTACATATCGCTCATTTACTTAAATAACGTCATAACTCAAAAAATAAATTTATGGAGTTAATAATACAGAATACTTCGTTATGTCGTATTTCATCTTATTTAAACAATTCAGGCAAATGGCGTGTAAGCTCACCTCTTGATAGACGAAACTTTTTAATATCTCTACTAATTTGTATGTAAAATGAAAACTTTAAACTCATTTTCTGCAAAACTAGTTACTTTTGAGTTATGACGTTGTTTGGGTACGGGACCAATATGCATTGAAAAATAAAATTTACCATTCCAAAAAGAATTCGATACTATCGATAGTATCCATAGTTTTGCAACAAACTATCGAAAATATCGAATGGCGTGACTATCGATAGTTTGCCAGCTCTACTAGCCACACGGTGACAACGAAAAATTCACCATGTAATAAATAATTCACCTCACAATAACAGGTTGTTAAAAGCAGAGAAAACAAAACAAAAACATATGGTCTTCTGCACAAAATGAAAGCGACAAAAAAGGAAAAGTAAGTATTTAATATACTTATGTATTTAAGTTTTATTGAATTAAAATTATTACTTAGGAAATTTGAGCGCACCGCAAAGGCATAGCTGGAATGCTACATTGCCTTCCTCAAGGAACATACAGAGATGCCAAGGGAAAATAATACTCTTAAGCATCCGCGGCAAATATAAGCAGAAATTTACTTTAGCACCAACTCTCTGATCTAAACTAAAATTTCACCACCGACAAAAGCATCTGCGCTAATTTCAAAAAGTTTTTTTTCCCCGCGATCGGTCCAACTTCTTGAGATATAGGCATTTAAAACTTGAGTATATAATCGGTCATATCTCAGGCATTTATAATCCGATCGGGGTGAAATGGGTATCATTACAAAGGTATTTCTAAATTGTATAAATCTGTGCAAAAACATACTTATTTTTAATAACCGATTGGGGGGGGGAGTTAATTAAAAAAATTATTTTCAACCTCACTTTTCCGATAAAAATTTACTGTTTTCAAAAATCCCTATTATACTTATTTTTTGGTAGGCTCCGACAATAGACAAGACCTTAACCTATTTTTTAAAGTATAATACTCACCAATATGCCTTCAAAGACCGGAAATATTTACGTTCTACATTTTGAAATACATCTGGCGCCTTTTCAATCTTTTAAATCTTTCTAACACAAAGGCAAGTCCTTTATTCTTTCTGCTCCATTTCTGTAGCACAAATTAACAAAAGTCCTTCCTCCATTTAATTGTGCCCTGTTCTCGTTTTGGTACAAAATATATTATTTATTTTTTCCCGTATACACTTTCATTGTTTACTTGTAGAATTTATAAAATTTTTTGTAAAATTTAGAGCTGTCACGCGCTGTTACCTCCTCCTTGGCAGGTAACAGTTATTGATACCTGTGGTGACTTTTGTAACCCTGCCATAATTAGGGTGTAAATAGTCAAATCGTATTCGATTTTAACTTGATCGATTTTCACCACATGCCGGAATGACTCCATAAAATTTAAGGATATCAAACTCTTTATTCAAGTGATTCTAATAACCAAAAATATATTTTTAACAAGTTTCTTGTCGTACTTATTAAATGCTTTATTTGTTAGAATTTAGACTTAGGTTTGACCTTGATTATATAAAGTATATATAATTCTCCTACAATTCGCTAAGATGCTGGATTCGACAAAAGGTGGCCGTCGGTGGTGCAATGGGTAGTGTGCGCGCCTCTTGTACTTGAGATCCTGGGTTCGAACCCTACTCTGACCACCTTAAAATTTCTTTCCGCATAGTGACGGCGACACTATCGAGTATTTAGCCATGAAAATGCTTCTCAAAAATACCGTTCGGAACCGGTGTAAAAGTGTAGGTCCCAATCAGTGAGTATAAAACTAGAAAGCGCACAGCTCACTGGTTGTGAGAAGCTCTCCCCGATTCCTTCTAGGGATGTAAGGGGAAACCATTTATTTTTATTCATGTGATCTTCGGGACAATGAAAATCGACTTTCAAATATCCTGAAATGCGAACTTCTTCTAGTTCAGTTGTAGAAAAAAGAATAAGGTCTCATATAATGTTTCTTTCGGTTGAATTGGAGGATCAGAATTTTAAGATTGCGGAAGATACCCGTCTGAATCGGTATTAATCCTACGAAAACTCAAGACTTGTTTGCAGGTTTCAACAGAAAATAGTAAATTTTAGTATTTTGAAGATACACTTCTTCTGACATTCTCATAGATAATGACAAATTCTCTTTGAAATTACAACTAAAAGATTGAGACAACATCAATTAAACTTTAATAGACATCAATTGAAATTTAAAAAATTTCAATTGCAATTTAAAAGATACCATTTGAAATTTAAAAAAAACATAAATTGTATTTTAAAAGAAGTTAATCGCAATTTAAAACCCATCAATTGAATTTTAGATGACGTCAATTGAAATGTAAAAGACAGCCATTGCTATTTAAAAAAAAAAACATTAAGTAAACTTTAACAGACATCAATTAAAATGTAAGACAGACAGTAATTGTAATTTAAATACATTTAGAAGACAATTTTAAAAGAAGTCAATTGAAATTTAAATGATATCAACTGAAATTTAAAAAGACATCAATTGAATTTTAAAAGACATCATTGAAATTTCAGTTAATAAATTTACGTCTTTTGAAATGCAGACTCATAGAACAATTATTTGGCACTGATTGTACTGTCCCAACCACGAACAATATGATTTTGCGGGAAGGGGAAAATTGCTGGAAATCCTACTAAACGACATTAAGCTGCAGACACCGACTGGACGGTCTGGTATGGCCGTCTGCCGTTTGGTCGTGTACTAAATGCAGACATTGAGACGCTTGCGGTTTATGGTTACATGAAATTGTCCGTTGACAGTCCAATATGGCCCAAATAATAAACGTTTTTATGTTTCTCTGCTTCTTTAAGTGATGGCGGGTCGTAATTGCCGCAACAGCTACCACAACCAATGACTGAGTGCAAACAAACAACAGCGTGAAAAACTGTCTGAAAAAACTACAGCCGCCATAGCAAATTGCAGTCATGACTCGGCTGCTGGAGCCGCTGCCGGTGTCAGACTTAACACTGTTAGTCGCTCTGGCAAAAACTCTTCTAAAATTGGCAGTGGAGATAGTACGTCCAAATCTCTGTCTACATCTAGAAGATTTGTCACGTTCCACTGTTTCTCTGATTACAGTCGAGATATAGAAGCATGGAAAAGTGGAACAACGTGTTTTACTCTGATTCGGAATACATGTGTGTGTGTGGAGTGTGTGGAACCGTGAATGTTGTGCTCATCTTTGGATTGCATGATCATCGTTTAACAAATGTCTGCCTACTCATCATAGATATCGAAATACATGCAACATTAGATGGCAAAAACCAACCCAGCCTTACACAAAAGTTTCAAGTTGTTGGAATGGCTACGAACTGCGTAGCTATGTTGGTTTTTTGCCCAGAATATTGTCCAAAGTACGTCGTGGATGGTCAGAAGACGACTAATGGTATCTTTAGTAGTAGTTACATTTTGTTGGACGAATGAGTATGAATGGAGTGCCGCTTTTACTTGGCGTTGGAAGGAACGACAGTTTTCTCATTCAAGAGGCCAAGCAATTCACTAACTGCAGCTCTTACAGAAACCAAATGCTGGCTGATTTTTTGTTGTTTATATTTCTATTGGTTATAAACAATAAATTCAACAACAATCTTAATTGATACAATTAAAATTTTTATTGGATTGAAAATTTGCAAACAAGAAGGGAATTGCACCATATCCAATTGCAAATCAATAAAAAATCAGTTGCTATTTTAATATTCCAATTGATTTGTAACCTTTTGACGACCACAGGCAAGTATGTTTGCCTGCCCACCATAATTGTACAGGTAGGAGATAGAGCAATAGAAGACGGTAGGGGGCAACAGTAGACGTAATAGTAGACGTTAATTCTATAACTGATCCGATTTGACCCTTATGAGCCATCAAAGTGGGTCAAAAAGTGGCCGTTCTGGAAAGGGATGCAACGGGTCGAAAATGGGGTCACGCGAGGGGACACGTCAGTTAAGTTTTGAGTCCATAACTTAACCTTAAAAAAATTTCAGTTTGAGCTGCATCGTGTGCTGTTTAGCTAAAATGAAAAAAAAAATTAAAAAAGATCATTGGTCACATTTTTCATGGATCATGAAAATAGTCAAAAAAATTTTATGGCTTTGGCCGAAAATGTATGGTCGTCAAAAGGGTTAAAACACATCAATTGAACTTAAAAAATTCATTATGAAATTTAAAAGACATCAATTAAAATTAAAAAAAAACATCAATAGTATTTAAAAAGACATCAATCGCAATTCAAAATCAATTAAATGCAATTACATTTTAATTGATGTCTTTTAAATTTCAGTTGGGGATTTTTAAATTTCAAATGAAATTTTTAAATTACTATTGATTTATTTGAAAATCCAATTCGAAATGGTGTAGGGACGTAATTGTTCGCCCAAACCCAATGTATCCAATATCTCAATACAAAGACTCGTGTCTGGCAATCAAGAGGCCTGGGTTCAATTCCCAATCGCGGTCATGTTTGTAAGCAATCAGCAAAAAAAACACCGTTATTAAACATACAAAGTAAGAAGTTTATAGCTTTTCCTTTCAACGTAATTATTTCACACTATTAGTTATTTTTTCTACAAAAAAAAACTACAAACAGCAACAATAAATACAAATTCTTTATAACTGGCTTAGTTATCGACATATAGGCAGATTAAAATTTGAAAATTTGATTTATGCGTAAAATATCGTAGTTTCGAATTTTTTAACCAAACCCTCAAAATCAGTGAAAATTAAAATCAAAACTTAAATATTTAATATCTAGAATAATCGGGCAGCTTGTTACCGTGAAAGAAAAGGGTCGATGACTAACTTCTTTTTTTTTTTATCAAAAATAGCTCAAATTTCTTAAAAAAAAAATGTTTTTCTCATTTTGAAACTAAAAATTAACGGAAATGTTCACAGGAGAAGTTCATTTGTATAGGATACCGAAATCTTAGGAAGACCGATTATTTCCCTTTAAGTTGAATACCCACACTTAGATTTTCGTAGGTAGACCCGTTTTGTGATTCTTAAGGGGCGCATATAATATCTGGCGCCACAGATGTCAGAAAAGTAAATGCAACGCGGAACTCGTAGAAGAAATATATTTCATTTGCTTTAGAGTTGATGATACCAGCATCGAAGTAAGCCTACAATGTATTCCCGCAGAAACATCCGATTTAGCCTTAACCGAATTCGGTTGATGGAGCCGAATTGATTCCAATTTGGTTGATAGAACGAATATAATTATAAATGTAATTGTCACAACCGAATCGATTATGAAACGAGGTTGTTTCAACCGAATTTCAGTTGTGGGGACTAAATTCAGTGTTGATAACTACTATTCGGTTGTGGCAAATGCAGTTCGTTGGCAACAGCCAAATTCATGTGTGCTACAAACTCGTTTCGAACAATTGGTTCTTTGAATGTACAAATGAAAACGAGTTCTGAGTTGTTCGAGGACTAAGTAGGCGATATACACTCAGCGAAATAATTATAAAGGCAATATATTTTTTCTCGGTATTCTCAATGCATTGTGTTTTTGGTGCAGATTTTTAATAAATATGAGTCACTAGGTATATTATGTCAGAGAATGTAAACATTCGATCTCTTTTACAAGTTAACTGAGAATGGACGTTGTTTTTTCTATTTCTAGTGCGAAATATATATAAAGGCAACATGAAAAAGAACCCGTATTCGAACAGTAGTAAATAGGAATTAAAACAGAAATGAGTTTCTTTGGTTGTTATTTTATTGTTTTAAAATTAACGTAGGTCAAATTAAAAAAAAATATCAATTTATATCGAATACCTGGTGGAAAGTAGATAAGTAAAGAAGAAAGGGGAAATTTTGAGATTATCATGATGAAGGGCTCTCCAATCGGGAAATTTCGAGGCGATTGAAAAGATCTAGCTGTGTCACATCAAAAGGGTCTATGTTAAAGAAAACTTCGGTGAAATTATTGCTGAATTGAGCTTGGGAGCAAGGCTGGGTCGTGGTCAACAAGTAATGAAACGCGACTTGAAACTGTCATATGGGAAAAAGTATGAAAAAACTTGGTCACAAACCAATACACGAATTAGCCAGATTTAAATTCACTGAAATGGACAGATTTTTGGACGATGAGTGATATTTGCCCATGGAAAAAATTAAATTTGGATGGACCTGATGGCTCGGGCAGATATTGGCGCTCCAGAGATTTTTCCAAAATTATGCGTCAGCGGCGAAATTTTGGCGGTGGAGCCCTTACGATTTGGGCAAGTATGAGTTATAGAGGAACCGCTCCAATATATCTTATTTTCACAAAAATGGACTCCGAGTATTATATTTGACTATTGGATGTCGTCTTAGTTAATTGTGGAGAGAGTTTGTGTCCCAGAATTTATCATCCAGCGGAACAGCGCAACAGTACATCGATTTAAGAAAACTCCAAAGTTTCTGGAGTCTAGACATAAACCAACTCTTGACTGGCATGCACTTAGTTCTGGTCTTTGTCCGATCGAGAACCTCTGGTCTATTTTACCTACCCAAGTTTACCTCCCAGGACGCCAGTTGAAGAATGTCAAGGATCGAAAGATAGCAATTCAAGAAAATGGGAGGTAACAGATCCTGCACATATTCCTTCGTTGATAAACTCAATGCCAAGACGCTTAGTAGAAGTTATCAGCGTTAATGGAGATCATACGCCTTACGAAACTTTTTAGAATATTTAAATAAATCTTGTTCCTTTATAAATATTTCGCACTAGTAATTATTAGTCCATTTTTGTTGATTCGCCTTGAAGAAGTCATTGTCAAGGTATTTTTGGTGAAAAGTATTTTATTTTGTAAGGCCTAATACAATATAAAATAACAACTTGAAAATTCATCTCAACATTTGGAAAAAAAAACAAAAAATGGTGTTGCCTTTATATTTATTTCGCTGGGTGTATGTATAAGAGTTAAGGAAACATGCGTGTACTAATAACTCTAAAGCTTTACATATAAGTACCTCTGGGTCAAAATAATTGAAAGAGCACTAGCCCCTCAGATACCTTGACACGGATCACTTTTTTATTGTTAACCCACTTCTTTGATATATCATTACGGAGCAGCACAAAGAGTTTGGTCGCATTTACACCGCAGTTTAGTGATAACCTTATTCTCTACTCTTTGCCGTTCACACCACCCAATTTGAGATTAAATTGGCACTTCAGGTGGCAACTCCTTGCTTAATCAAACTCCGCGCCGAGACAAAATTATCGAAGATAGCGGCACAACAGAAAAATTAAGTTGGCGGCTATTGGTTTTGTCAGTTTTGTATAAATTTGGGATGTTGTTGAAATAACTGAAGCTTTAAAATTTAAATCGGGTCAAATTTTAAACCAATATGAAAATTTTCGATCGACTTCGGTCTGTCAAACAGTTGATATTTTGTGTCTATTTGTATTATGGTTGTATTTTTTTGTAACTAACAGTGTTGTATCAAAATGTACACCACTTTAAAATGAGGTTAAAAATTAAACTTCATTTTCTACAGATTAAAATTGTATGAGTAATCTCCTGGGTTAGAGCGTGTTAACGGAGTTAACCTTCGAAATGTGTTAATCTGTATCGGCGTAAATGCCGTATAACGTGAAATCGTCAGTGCCAATTGGCAAAGTGCTGACGATATGTGAGACAACACGAGAGCCTATCGTACGATCTCTTTTACACCCTAATGGAGATACCAATGAAATGTGGCGGCTGGAATGGCATTGTATCAACGGAAATATCTTGCTTTCAACCATCGAATAGTTGAAGCAGCATTGGCAGCCTTCTACGAACCAGAAAAGTAAGAGGTATGTAGATTAAAAGCAGAATGAATGTTGTTAACAACAATTCAGTAGGTAAATGCCCATGTCAACTTCGTTAATCACTTAACAGAAAGAACTGCAACTAATTTTTCATGTATCATTAAAAAATGCAAAAGTTGAGTTAAAATGCAACTAAAACGAAATAATATTTAGACACAAGTACAGTGTGATCTCGATGAACGCAACCCTCGAAGATCGCAACTCCTTGACAATGGCAACTCCTAAAATGTTTACATTGATGACTCAGTAAACGCAACTTAAAAAGAATAGAACTCAATAATCGCAACTGTTCAAAAATAATAACTTGATTGTCGAATTTTTACTTCGCTGTAAAGTTTATCTTCACCACAATTTACAACTTTTTCTATGGAAACACTTGTTTGTCGCACACATAATCCAGAAGTTATAGTGTTACCAGGTTAGCTCTTTAATGTAATTTTTTTTAGAAAAAAATGCAATCACGATTTATCTTTTTTTTTTAATTTCCATTTATTGTATAATAATTAAAACAATGTTGTATTCTTATGTATTAACTATTTTGTTCCATAAAGAGGTTAGGAAAATAGTTTCTCTAACTTCGAAGTGAAACTCGTTGCTATTTTTTTTATTTTATTTATGTAGGTTTAGTTATTTAGCATTTTATGGAAAATGCACTTTTTACCATTCACACATATGTTTAACCGTCATTCACATACCACTGAATTAAGCACACATCCATACATATATGTATCATAGAGAAATTCTATACCTAGAGTAACTACTTCTCTCAGTAAAGTAACGAGATTAGGCTTGGTTGCATATGGACGTTGCATGTTGGAAGGCATTGCTTTAATAATACCAGATAGAGGCAAAATGGTTCAAAATAACCAACAAGAAAACCACAACGTCATTTCATTTTGTATGTTAAAATTTTTGTGTAACTACAAAAAAACCCAAAATACGTTTATAATTTTACACCGTTCCCAACCAAAACGACATGACAAATTTAAGTCAACAGTTCTCATAACTCCACCTGGTGTAATTCAGTTTACGTCTATATCACCGACTTCACTACGAAGAGTGTGAAAAGTTGACACCTCTAGGTGTCATTACTCTATGGTATGTATGTGCCTTAGGGTTTGCCGTCAGACAAAAATAAAAAAGTTATATCTCTCAAATAACTCGTATACATCTGTTGCTTATAGGAAAAATCAAATCAAAATCAAAAAATCAATTTTTTGGGCAAAATTCATATCAAAAGTTGTATATTGAATATATGTATGTATAAATAACGTAAAATAATTTTAGTCATCCACATCCCTTAAAAAATAATCTCAGTCCCATATAAACTATAATTTTTTCTGTTAACAAACAAATAAAATCTTTGAAACTTCCGACAGTATTTCAAGTAAAACAACAAAAAATTATAACATTTCGGAATATTGTTGATCAAAGTAACGTCAATACCTAAACAGGGACGAAGAGCGTGAAACCATTCGCAACAATAGGTTTTTTGCGTGTATTCTTATGAGAACTTCCGAAATAGAACTGACGCAAACTAATAAAATACAAACTAAAAAAGTGTAGTCATCGTCAACTAAACTTTTTTACGTGCAGAACCCAGATCAGCGATGCCACTTTCTGGATAATTATCCAAAAATGGGACAGGTTTTTCAACAGAGACGCTACAAAAGTAAATCGATAGGGACAGCAAACGACGCCATATTTTTTACCGCTCTTTTGACATTTCTCTTCAGTAAGGTTTGCCATTTCATCATGGAAAGATATACGAGCCAACAACGAGTCGAAATTATTAAAATTTACTACCGAAATTTGGAGTCAGTGGCCTCAACTTTAAGAGCGCTACGTCCAATTTATGGTCGTCATAATCGTCCTACCAGATCAACAATTGAGCGTCTAGTGGACAAATTTGAATCCACAGGCACAGTACAAAATGTTCCCGTGC
The DNA here is from genome assembly GCA_963931995.1 of Phaonia tiefii. Taxonomy (NCBI): domain Eukaryota; kingdom Metazoa; phylum Arthropoda; class Insecta; order Diptera; family Muscidae; genus Phaonia; species Phaonia tiefii. Next base: position 78,857,156 of record OZ008371.1, on the reverse strand, counting down.
CAGTGAGACAAAGAAGTGCCCGTAGTGTCGAGAATATTGCTGCCGCTGAGGCTTCAGTTCAAGAAAGCCCAAATGTGTCTCTCACACGTCGTTCTCAAGCGTTGGGCATCTCTGTGACGTCGTTGTGGCGAATTTTACGAAAAGATCTTGGCCTACATCCTTACAAGATCAAATTGACGCAAGAACTGAAGCCGCTTGACCACCATAAGCGTCGTATGTTCGTGAATTGGGCTGAGCAACAACTTGAAAATGATTCGGATTTTCATCGGAAAATCATCTTCAACGATGAGGCTCATTTCTGGCTGAATGGCTTCGTCAATAAGCAAAATATGCGTTATTGGTCAGACAGCAATCCACACGTAATCCATGAGTCATCATTGCATCCAGAAAAAATTACGGTTTGGTGCGGTTTATGGGCCGGCGGCGTCATTGGGCCGTACTTCTTCCGTGATGATCAAGACCGGCACATTACTGTGAATGCGAATCGCTACCGTTCAATGATAACCGAATATTTTTGGCCCCAATTGGATAATATGGACTTGGAGGACATGTGGTTCCAACAGGACGACGCCACAAGCCACACAGCGAATTCCACATCAATTTATTGGAAAACGAGTTTGGTGAACGTGTTATCTCACGAAATGGCCCAGTCAATTGGCCGCCTCGGTCGTGCGATTTGACGCCGTTAGATTATTTCCTGTGGGGCTATGTAAGTCTATGGTCTATGCCAACAAGCCAGCGACGATTGATGAACATCGTACGAATATCGAACATGAAATTGCAGCAGTATCGGCCGATTTATGCTTGAAAACCGTCGAAAATTGGGTTCAGCGTCTGGACTTCTGCAAGCGTGGCCGTGGTAGCCATGCAAAAGAAATCGAGTTCCATACATAATGGCATCGAACGTACTTTCACAGGAATAAAGAATTTCATTGGTATCTAAAACCGGTTTTGTTTTATTTAAAAAAAACTTTTGTAGCGCTCTTATTGAAAAACCCGTTACTATTAAAACTTTGGATTTTCAAAATTCAAAGTTATTTAAAATAAAAATATTCGAGCGTTAGGTCAACATTTGAAATTCTTTTCCATTGGGTAGCATCGTTAGGAAAATAGACCGGCCCGAGCGGTGGACTTAATTATGTAAATTATTTTGAATTAAATCGAAAAAAACTGTTATTCTTTGAAAGAAAATAAAAAGTTGTGTAATTTCAAGTGATTTTGTATAATTTTTTAACTTCCCTTGTGTAATTTTGGCCGTCGCTGGTGCAACGGTTAGTGTGCGCGCCTCTTGTACATGAGACTCTGGGTTCGATCCCTGCTCAGACCACCTTAAATTTCTTTCGGCGGAGGTCACCTCGCATAGTGACGGCGACACTATCGAGTATTTAACCATGATAATGCTTCTCATAATACCATTCGGAATCGGTGTAAAAACTGTAGGTCCCAATCAGTGAGTATAAAACTAGAAAGCGCACAACTTCACTGGCTGTGAGAAGGTCTCCCCAATTCCTTCATGGAATGTAATGGGAAATAATTGATTTTTTTGGTGCAATTTTGGCCTCTTTGGTGGCAACACTGACCCAGATGTATCAGGTGGGAGCGTTACAACAGCTAATTTAATTTGTTTTTTGTCGTTGTGATCCGACATTGTAAAATTCAAATGTATTTTGATGGTAAACAAAAACAATTTGTTTGCCAGAAGTTTTTAGTGAACTACGGAAAACAAACCCCCTAAGAAGAGTCATCTCCATAGCGACAATGCCATCTATCACACATCGGCACAAACAAATACATTTTGACCTGCAAAGACATTAATTTGTTGGGTCATCCTGGGTACACAGCCCCGATTTGATAACTTATGATTTATTTTTATTGTCGCAAATTAAAAACAAATTGCGTGGTCAATGTTTTTTGACGTCTAATGACGCGGTTGATGCGTTCAAACCGCATGTTTTCGAGCTACCTCATTCGGAGTGGCAAATTGAATTCGAAAATTTTTTAAACGCATGCAATACCGTATTGACATTTTGAAAAACAATAAATAACAAAAAATATAATAGCATTGGCTATTGGGTATTCTGCCAAAGATCATAGTTCGGATTTATGTAATGTGCTTATAAATTAATCAAGCATGAACCGGTACCGGTGGCCTATAACTTATCTTATTATCGCACATTTTATGCAAACCAGCAACAACAACAACATAGTTTGAATAGATGTGTATGTTAATGTGTGATTTGTGTAGAATCGAAAAGATCCGAATTCTTTAGAAATTCAGAGATTCGTTCGTTGTCCCTGCTTTGAGCACCTCCACAACATCTCAGATGAGTTGGGTGCAAATTAAAAAGATCTTTATGATGTTTTTTCTATCTTCCTACATGATTAAAAGTCATAAATTGTGACCGCTTCTTGATTTTCTATATCGGGTTCTCTGCACGTCTTTGAGCGCTCACTCGCTCACACACATACACACGCAAATTACCTTGAAGAAGAAAAAAAAGAGCAACATTAAAAACGCTACAAAATACTAGCAGCATCATTTTTTATTCATCACAAAAGCAACACGGCAGCAACAATAGCAACATCATCATTTATGCGCCAGCAATAGAACTATGTTGCCACCAGCGTCGTATTAAACGTCCCCACTAAATTACTGCATGGAGACCAGCGTTGCCAGAAGCCGTCAAAAAATTATGCTAAATTAAAAAAATGCGTGCAAAATGCAATGTTGTAATTAATTTTTTTTATATATTTGCGTTTGTGTACATTATTTAGTGTTTAAGCGTTTTTATCCCTTCTGCAATGGTAAACTACAATTTGTTGTTTATTATTCTAACATAAAATATACAAATTCAAAATATATTGAAAAAAATTAGATTAATTCTGGCAGTTTATACGCATAAATGCCTATGTGCGTCAAGATGAATTCGTATTTAAAATAGCAAAGACACAAACCAATTTACTTAGCAGAGCTCTGTTATAGAACTAACTTAGCTCTGTTAAGCACTTTATTTTAAATATAAACAAACAAATTATTGATGTTTTCATTTAAAAAATCGATGCAGAAATTTAAATACACTAATTAATAAAAACACACTCCACGCTAAATATAATTGCTGCATAAACTAATAAATACGCAACCAAATCCCAAATATTGGTATTTAAATATGTTTCGATTTACCAGAGCGGACTGTAACTGAGGTTTTGAATAATGAAACACACCTTTTAACATTATTTTTTTTTTGTATTTATAGGTTTATTTAAAGTTAATAGAGCACAAAAAACTGAATTCAAACTAAACAAACAAATACATTTGAATTCGGTGCACAGAGTTGCACAATCTGGTATCAAATAAAGGGTATAATTCTGTTAAGACTTCAGGTTCGATAATTATTTACTTTAGAAGTTAATCGTAGCAAATTATCAGTTTAATATTAATTATGAAAAGTATTGAATTATTGAATGCAAATTTACTATTATATCGACATGAAATTTCAAGAAATCTTATAAGTGAAACGAAAATAAATAGATGATAGCAATGATCCGCAACAAAATATGTCACATATAATGGGAATATTAAGTCATTTTGCAGAAGACCTTCAGAACTGAATATTCTTAACTTTGTATATCATATACGAAAACTGTTTTTCGCCCACCGTGCCCAAACGAAGAATTCTCCACGAACCAAACATATGTCAGTCGATAGTCCTTAAGGAGTGTCTTCAAAATATACCATCTATGATTTCCCAAGGGCCTTCAGAAATTCAGAATTTCAAATTTTCTGTGTGAGGTCCCTGTGCAAGATTTGGACCCACTGTGTTCAAATGTAGAATTCTCCAAGAACCATATATGTATTTGCAGTTGGGTAGTGCTTCACACATCCTTTCAGAATATACTACCCACATATTTCAGAAGACCTTCAGAACCGAAAATTCTTAAATTTGAATTTCATTTACGAAAACAGTTTCTCGCCTACTGTGCCCAAACGAAGAAACAGATAGATACCAGTCGATAGTCCTTATGGAGTGTCTTCAAAATACAGAATCTAGTTTTTGGAGCAAATGAACAAACTGGGCGGTGGGAGCTTAACTTTTCCACAGTTGAAAAATAAGGGCCGTACTAGTGCACACTCATTATATCCCACTCTATGGTGCCAACACAGAAAAATACATTTTAAAACTAGATGGTATTTTTGATTCAAAAAATGCCATGAAAACATTAAAATAAAAAATCAGTTTTGTTTCAAAAATGTTTTTTTTTTCGTATGTTCCGCTGATTTCTTGGACGTGGTTTTTAAGACCATTCACATTTTTGTTTTGTATTTTGTAGATACACTTGTTAGTCCTAAAATGTGAAACTGGGAAGCGCAAACTTTTTGAGAAACAATGCAAAACATGTTTACGGGTTTGTGGTTTTCCCAGGGACCGGAAATAATTGTTATTGATGAATTTTTCCGTCCGTGGTGCAACGGTTAGTGTGCGCGGCTGTTGTGCGAGAGAACGTGGGTCCGATCCCTGCTCAGACCACCTTAGGCTTCTTCCGACGACTCCCATCTTGCTTAGTGACGGTGACACTATCGAGTAATAAGCTATGAAATCTCTCAAAACCCAAATTCGGAACCGGTGTCAAACTGTAGGTTCCAATCAGTGAGTGAAAACTGGAAAGCGCACAGCTCAGTGATTGTGAGAAGCTCTCCCCTCTATCCCTTCATGGGATGTAATGGGAAAATATTTGAATTTTCAATTCAAAAATCATTGTGAAAGAAATCCGTTAGAAATATTTAAAGAGGTCGGTCCAATACACCTTTGATGACTCCATCTGTCCAATTACGCAATTAACCTTTATTTTCTGATTTTTGTAATAAAAGTTTAAAATTAAACTTTTTCGAAACTGTTCTAACAACGGATTCTGGTAGAGGGGGTAAAAAAGGTTTACGTGTGTCGGTGTTTTAAAAGTGTACATATGGGGGTAATTAAATCAGGTTAAAGTTTTCCCCCTCTTGCACATTCTTATGATGAATCGACCTAGGAAACCATGTGATCCTTACATTTTAGGTATAGGATGTGTTCAGCAATTTTGTGTAAAATATTTTCGTGGAACATTTCAACCCTACAACTCAAGATATGGGTCTTTTATGCCCCTTTTGCGGAAAAGGGTAAAAAAACACCCCTAAAATAGGGTTAATATGTACAACAAAAATAATTCTCGTAAAATTGTACTATAAGTCCCTGAATACGCCAAAGCTCAAAATTCAGACTAAATGCCAGAAATAAGTCAAAACTGAAAATGTGTAAATTTCTTTTATGGGTTAATTTCTTACTTTTCCCGAATTAGTGCTACTCGTAACAAAAACTGCATTTTAGGGGGATGGTGTGCACGGAAAAAATATTCTACGCAAAATTGCACTATAAGTCATTGAAAAAAAGAAAGACGTAGCTATAAAATCTGTAGATACAAAATAAGAGAAAATTGTGTAATTTATTCATATTGAGCTAATTAGGCTCGCCATACTTTGTCAGCTGCACTTTGGCTGATAAGATCCGTCGCCTGCAATAATTAAAGTATGAAGAAGTAAAATCAAAACAAAACTCAAAATCAGCCAGCCGACTACTGACTCAATAACCTGTTCGAATTGCATTACATTTGGGGCGTTTCACGTGAAGCGGCAAGCATACTATTTCTGGAAAAAGAGTAACGTTTTTGAATAGCAGAGTGGAAGATATCCATGAGATGTATTTTCAACTGCACGTTTTTCCTGATGAGCTATGGACGCCCAAACCTTTGACGTCGTTAGGCCTTTTCTTTGGTGCTTTATTATTGATGTCTGACCACTGACCACACATGTAAATGTAAGTTCGATAAAATCAATACACTTACACTTTTTCACTAGCAAACAAACAAAAATTTTGGTAACTTTCAGCCCAACTTTCAAAGAAAATTTCATGCAAGCAAATTTTAGCACTTGCATGAAAGCTAACTGTCAAAAATGAACAGACAGCGTTGCCCCATAATATTTCAAGTTAGTTAATAAAATAAATAAATATTATTGCTTAATAACTAGAAAGTAAATAAAATAACGTTTCATAAGAAATTCCGAATAAAATGTATTACAACAATTTCCCCAGTTGCGATGCAGAGAATTTCGATTATAGGGAAACTCTAAAGTATTGTGAAGAAAGCGCGATTGGAGAAAACAATTACAAATGGATGACAAATCTACAAAACGTAACTAAAAACGTTAACAAAATACAGGGTGGAGCGCGGTAATTTGCTTTTTTGGGAATGAAATAAAATGATTATGAACCTTACAAAATTTTATTTTATATATTAATTATATTGAACAGTAAGGGAATTTTTAAATTACATGGTTTTAAATAGAGTATTACATGGTTTTAACTAGAGTATCTGGCAAATGTCGACCTTCGCTATCCACACACTGCTGATGACGTTTTCTGTAGTTTTCATGAACTCTAACAAGCATTTCGACTGGTATTCTGCCAATTTCAGCCTAAATATTGTTAATTAGGTCTTCCAAGGCGTTGGAACGATTGATATACACCTTCGACTTCAGGTAACCCCAAAGGAAAAATCGCATGGGGCTAAGTCTGGTGAGCGTGCCGGCCAGTCCACATCACCCCTCAAAGAGATAAGCCGTCCAGGAAACATTTGCCTCAAAGAATTCATGGTAACCCTCGCAGTGTGTGCAGTGGCACCATCCTGTGGGAACCATGTATCCTCTAATTGCATTGCCTCAAGAGCCGGCTGAAAAAAAATCCTGTATCATAGTCAAGAACCGTTCGGAGTTCACAGTTACGGCAAGACGGTTATCCTGGAAAAATTAGGGCCAATGATGCCTACTCGTGATATGGCTTCTCTGGGGGTTGTTTCACTCCAATACCGCATATTTTGTTTGTTTACACACCGTAAACGAAAAGCACGCTGCACTGCAATGACCGAGTGCGCATTTGAAAAATACGCCTCAATACAAAATGACCTCTCCTCACGTGTCCAATGCATAGTGGCAACTGAAAGGAAGACGAATACAAATCTCCCGTCAGCCACTATAAGCCACGCACACTCTCCACTCTCTTCGACCAATAGTGCCGCCACAGCCTGCAGTGCAAAAATGCAAATTACCGCGCTCAACCCTGTATAAACGAATAAGTAATATGTTAAAAATAATTAGTAATTAATTAGTAAATTATAGTTTTTTTTAATACACTCCCACAACATTGTGTAAACAAAATTTCACTCACTTGAAAGTTTAATGATTACTTCAACTTGAGGCCGCAAAGAAAGATTTATGCCAACAAGTCCTAGATCACTCATGCCTTGGAAAAGGAAATTGAGCGCTGTTTCAATTAAGTTCAGTCAGATTTATTCAAAATGGTAATGGACAGAATAGTGTCAAGGAGATCATTTACCCAATATGCTATTCCATACGAAACCCTATACTACTTAATACTTTAATGAAATGAATAAATAAAAAATGCAAAAGTTTTAATCACTGTGCGTGAGTTTGGGGACACCCATTATATTACTCTCTGATTCAAGAACGAATTGATGTGTTCGAAGAGTTAAACAAAATTACCGATGCAACATTCTAGTCCACACAGACATAATGCATGAGTGTTTCAGTTCCACCAAATTCTCGTCGAAAGTCAGTTTGCTAATCATAATTTAAATACAGTTTATATTTATACCAGAATTTGGACGTAATACAAACAAAAACAAAAGAAAATTGTTGTTGTGTTCGATCAAATTAAAACTCATTTATTACATACATAGGTATAAAGTTATTTAAAAAGTCATAAGTTCCAATGGAATAAACTTTAAAGTCAGTTCCTTCAAATCGCTTCATTATTCTTTACATTCTATCCTGCATTAAATTTGCAACCAGATTCGATCAGCTGTTTCATCGAAACTACCTGCCCATATAATAAAAGGGAAGAAATGGAATGCCAGTGACAAGTTTTTCCAAGTTTTAGATATATAGGATGCTGAAGTTTCAACAAACCGATAACAATTTAGAATTAGTTTCTTAAAAGCAAACAAAAAAGATTAAATAAAAATCTTCGATAACTCTCTTAAATCGATACATCAGACCGACAGGGTCATGGTTATGGAAGTCAGTGCCGAAGTTAGAGGAGTAAAACGAAACTTTATCTTCCGATGATGTGCTCTATAAAAAAATCATCATTCGTTTGTGCCTCCGATATCAAACTCTTACCTAATTTCATTCTTATTATTCGCGCAGTCACTGTGTCGTCATTTTTTGACAAATTGCATACAATTAATGTATCATTTTGCAAGAGATTAATATACAAACATCTGGCAACCATAATACCACAAATACCTGGCTAAAATGCCACAACAACAGCAACTACAAATCTGCCAAACACCACCACCACCAACCTGTTTATGGGAAGAAGCTAAAAAAACAAAATTGCGAATGACTCAATGATACAAATATTGTTTGTGGTCGTCTCTGATTCAAAGCTAATGCCAGCAACAAGCAGCAACCGCTAAACAAAAACAACAAAAGTGCCAAAGTGATATCAAATGGGAGAATAAAAACAAACAACAACAAATAAGTGCTACGACGACGTCATCCTGATGTAAACCATGAGTCCATCGGAGCAGATAAGAAACGAGTTTAGAAAATCAAGTCAGAATGACAACGGAGGATGACATCCAAAGAGAAACTGTGAAACTGTTCTATTTGTAAAACAACAACATGCGTTGTGATAAGAGCACCACTACCAGCAAATCCACCATCTATCGCCATCACTGTTTGCAATATCGATCTCTTCTGTAATCGATAAATGTCAATCAAGTTAAATTTGTCATGCCCGCCGGGACTTATTCAAATATTACAAAGTTTCGAACACAAGCAGCGCGAGGGGGAGGGGTGGAGAGGATGCAGACAATTGGCATGACACAACAATAACGTGGCTCTATAAAGAGACGTTGGCACAGTAACACACTCCCACCCTCGCTCTTAACTAATTGCATGGTAATGGCCGAATCACGACTTACCTCAACCAATTCAAACAATAGTGCCCGATTGGTTTGGGTACCCGGCTATTAGGAAATGAATCTCAGCTGAATTCAATCGAATAATGACCGTATGATAAAGTCTGCACACGATTTTCCTTTTGCTTCTGATAGACTTTTCTTTGTTTATAGGAAAAAAACAGAGCAAAAATTAAACACGTACAGGACAACCAACAGAGCGTTACACATGCGCAGATAACTTGAAAATAGACTCGTTTTATTTTTCGGTAATTATCAATCCATTAGATGGGCACATTAGACAGACCGACAGATACACACAGCAGACGGACTAGCTGGCTGGCAGTCAGGCTCAAAACAAGACAGTCAATCACAGTTAGGCAAGAAGCCATATCAAAACGAAATCACATCAATTCGAAGTCGAGGCAGCAGCAGCACCGGATCAGCTAACAATCAATGAATCAAAGACAGAACAACATCCATAAGCGATTATCTGCTGGAAACAGCGCATTTTTCGGTATTTAAACGAATAGAAAACCCGAAGACACAGCATAGTCATGTCCAAAAGTTGGCACCGAGAGTGATTCACCTTCATTTACTCTCGTAGGCACTGGAAGAAATTATGATATCAGCGCATTATACCCGACATTGTACACTTACTAGTAAGTGCTTGTAGACTTTTTAAGCTAGTGTGCCCGACTGCAATTTACTTTTTCTTACACGTCCAATGTACGTACACCTATTAAATGTCTACTAAGCTGTCAAACAGTTCAACCATCATAAGGCCGCGTTTTAAACTGAAACAAATGAATTGGCCAGAGGTGAAACTAAATGAAAAAATTATTGTGGTTATAAGACTTTCAAAATTCAACTTGGTTTGGGACCATAATTGAAGTTGCTAACTGTGATTTAAATAATACATGGGGAACATGAAGATTTTTTAAATTGATAATCCTATCCTTAGGTGGTAGTGCAGCTGCATTTAAGGTTTCGGCTGATGTTAATTACGAATATAAATGCATATGTCATATTATCAACGTAAACTAATGATTGCAACAATGAACAGTTTCGTATGCCTAACGATTTGCAATGACTATTAACTTTATGGTAATTAATGTATACGTTCGTTCATTTTTGACGAATCTTCTATTCAGTGTTGGTAAAACAGTCCGAAAACTATATAACAGAGATGCGCACCGAAAAGGCTATAATGGGGCATTTAATGAATGAATCAATGTTTTACCGACATCGAAACAGAACTCTAAGAAACTATTTCGTGGAAAAGTTGATGCCATTAACGATGTCCCTAATATTAAGAACCCATGTCTGTAATAGAAAACAAACGAAACTATGGTTGATGCAAAAGCAGTACCACCATTAGTTCAACAGCAGCTGTGCAGTCAGCTTTGAAGGCAGCGGGTCAGTCGTATCGGGTTCTTTGCGCGAACTGACAAACTTTACGATGTCTTATTATCAAAAATTTCCCGTCGCAATCATAATAGTCATGCACATATCAAAGTTTCAATTTCCTCATTTGTGGGAGCATCCTAATAATATTAGTGCAAAACACTTCTGTTACGTATAAAGGGTTTTTCAACAGAGACGCTCCAAAAGTAAATCGGTAGGGACAGCAAACGACGCCATATTTTTTCCCGCTCTTTTGACATTCTCTTCAGTAAGGTTTGTTATTTCATCATGGAAAGATATACGAGCCAACAACGAGTCGAAATTATTAAAATTTACTACCGAAATTTGGAGTCAGTGGCCTCAACTTTAAGAGCGCTACGTCCAATTTATGGTCGTCATAATCGTCCTACCAGATCAACAATTGAGCGTCTAGTGGACAAATTTGAATCCACAGACACAGTACAAAATGTTCCCGTGCCAGTGAGACAAAGAAGTGCCCGTAGTGTCGAGAATATTGCTGCCGCTGAGGCTTCAGTTCAAGAAAGCCCAAATGTGTCTCTCACACGTCGTTCTCAAGCGTTGGGCATCTCTGTGACGTCATTGTGGCGAATTTTGCGAAAAGATCTTAGTACATCCTTACAAGATCAAATTAATGCAAGAACTGAAGCCGCTGGACCACCATAAGCGTCGTACGTTTGTGAATTGGGCTGAGCAACAACTTGAAAATGATTCGGATTTTCATCGGAAAATCATCTTCAGCGATGAGGCTCATTTCTAACTGAATGGCTTCGTCAATAAGCAAACTATGCGTTATTGGTCAGACAGCAATCCACACGTAATCCATGAGTCATCATTGCATCCCGAAAAAATTACGGTTTGGTGCGGTTTATGGGCCGGCGGCGTCATTGGGCCGTACTTCTTCCGTGATGATCAAGACCGGCACATTACTGTGAATGCGAATCGCTACCGTTCAATGATAACCGAATATTTTTGGCCCCAATTGGATAATATGGACTTGGAGGACATGTGGTTCCAACAGGACGGCGCCACAAGCCACACAGCGAATGCCACAATCAATTTATTGGAAACCAAGTTTGGTGAACGTGTTATCTCACGAAATGGCCCAGTCGATTGGCCGCCTCGGTCGTGCGATTTGACGCCGTTAGATTGTTTCCTGTGGGGCTATGTCAAGTCTATGGTCTATGTCAACAAGCCAGCGACGATTGATGAACTTCGTACGAATATCGAACGTGAAATTGCAGCAGTATCGGCCGATTTATGCTTGAAAACCGTCGAAAATTGGGTTCAGCGTCTGGACTTCTGCATGCGTGCCCGTGGTGGCCATGCAAAAGAAATCGAGTTCCATACATAATGGTATCGAACGTACTTTCACAGGAATAAAGAATTTCATTGGTATCTAAAACCGGTTTTGTTTTATTTAAAAAAAAACTTTTGTAGCGCTCTTATTGAAAAACCCTTTACTACATGTAGACACTTAAGAGATAGAGTATACCATGGAACGTCAGGTATTAAAGCCCGTTAGTCGGGTCACTTGTTAGGGTAAAATATACAGCCGATATTTGAAGACACTTAAATTTGTCTACAACTTTCAAGATGAATGATTCGATTTATTGTTTGGACTATAAATATATTAATCAGGATGAAATACTTGAAAGTAATTCTGTACCCATGTTAATGCCATTATTGATTTCTTCTATCTATGTTCACAATTGTACATTAGGGTGTCCCATCAATAAACATTTGTTTTTGCTCAAGCTTTATTTGAAAGTTTATAGAGTAAAGTATTCTTGAAATTTTTTTCAGTTTTTTCGGAAGAGGTTTAGAGGTGGGGCAAGTAGAATTTCCCTCAAAAAATCGGGAATTCTGGACGTTTTATGATATGAATTTTACTTAAAACTCGGACAATAACCACGAGTTTCTTTGTTTGTAAGTAAACATTTTTAATGATAAACGTCCAAACTTATATTGTATATGCATAAACCACCAGTTCTGGCAATGATTTTGCTCAATGAGTTACCATGTATTTATTACATTTTTTCTTTTTTCGTTTTCATTTCTCACTTTGAAAATTTCTATGGAAACTTAAAATACTAATTATGCATTTTAGAAGACGGATAATTTCCAATCAATTTTGAAAAAGAATTTTGAGTTTGCAGTTACTGTTCCAGAGTTATACGATTTTAAAACTCTTTACCCATTGTATGAAACTAAAAATATTATAAACTGTTGGCATTTTTGCATCGGACTTGCTTTAAATTTCTATTAAAAATTATAAAAAAAATTAAAATTGAATCCTGGATCGGAATCTACTTTGGAAATACCATTTAGAGAACAGACTATAAGGCTTATAGATGCTGATCTCATTGTTGAAAATCTATAGTCCGAGGTATAGTACAAGGCTCCTGGTAATAGGAGGAGATAGGAGAACCACAGTTCCGTCTACCAACACTTAATGGCGACGCCGACGGGCTTTTCGTAATCTGCACACGGAACTGAATACATTCTAGGCAAGATTGTTTTAGCTGCACAACTTTTACACAGACACGCCCTAGTCTGGGGTCATATGGACCCCGGGACTAGGGTCCACGCGGTGGACAATGCAAAACAATGTTTCAAATGTAACAAGATAATATGGGACCCATTAGAACACAGATAACCAAGTGGGTCGGATAGGAACTAGGCCATAGGATTAATTATGCGCCACAGACCCGATTCACGGGCGATCTAACCGGATAATAAACGACACTGAAGCACCAATTACTCCACTCTTACTTATAGGCTAACTCCATTTCCATCAAATATGTTTCCTTCTAAAGATTCCATGTAGTACAATTTTATGTATTAAATCATAAATAATCGTATCACACAAAGCTCGGTCATTTTAAAGAAGAAAAATCTTAGAACAAACAAAAAAACCAAGACCACTTAGTTAATCTAAGCTAAAGAAAATATCTCAAGTTATAGATTTTACGCATCTAACCACCGCCGCTATATATTAAGCAGAGAATGGAGGGCGACTACTAATCTGTGACAATAACGGGTGATTTTTTAAGAGCTTGATAACTTTTTTTTTAAAAAAAACGCATAAAATTTGCAAAATCTCATCGGATCTTTATTTGAAACGTTAGATTGGTCCATGACATTTACTTTTTGAAGATAATTTCATTTAAATGTTGACCGCGGCTGCGTCTTAGGTGGTCCATTCGGAAAGTCCAATTTTGGGCAACTTTTTCGAGCATTTCGGCCGGAATAGCCCGAATTTCTTCGGAAATGTTGTCTTCCAAAGCTGGAATAGTTGCTGGCTTATTTCTGTAGACTTTAGACTTGACGTAGCCCCACAAAAAATAGTCTAAAGGCGTCAAATCGCATGATCTTGGTGGCCAACTTACCGGTCCATTTCTTGAGATGAATTGTTCTCCGAAGTTTTCCCTCAAAATGGCCATAGAATCGCGAGCTGTGTGGCATGTAGCGCCATCTTGTTGAAACCACATGTCAACCAAGTTCAGTTCTTCCATTTTTGGCAACAAAAAGTTTGTTAGCATCGAACGATAGCGATCGCCATTCACCGTAACGTTGCGTCCAACAGCATCTTTGAAAAAATACGGTCCAATGATTCCACCAGCGTACAAACCACACCAAACAGTGAATTTTTCGGGATGCATGGGCAGTTCTTGAACGGCTTCTGGTTGCTCTTCACTCCAAATGCGGCAATTTTGCTTATTTACGTAGCCATTCAACCAGAAATGAGCCTCATCGCCTCATCGGACGTAAAGCGCGAAACACATTTCGAACCGAACACTGATTTTGGTAATAAAATTCAATGATTTGCAAGCGTTGCTCGTTAGTAAGTCTATTCATGATGAAATGTCAAAGCATACTGAGCATCTTTCTCTTTGACACCATGTCTGAAATCCCACGTGATCTGTCAAATACTAATGCATGAAAATCCTAACCTCAAAAAAATCACCCGTTAGATGTTCAATCAAACCTAAAAATTGTGAGTTCCAAATTCACCTTCATTTTTAAATAAAAAATATCCTAAATAAATCCCTCAGGAAATAAACGACACGATCATACGGAAATTCATGCGGGTCAATATCGACTTGAAATACCACCAAGTGAAATAAGAGCCACGTACTCTGTTCGAGATGCATGCGGGCAGTAGTTTGTCTAATGCACGCTTAATCAATACCCAAATAGACGCATGACTTGTTTCTAACGCATCCGCATTCAAACGCCTTTTAAGCTTAATGCTTTGTGCATTAGTGTACAACGTCCAAGTGTCTGGTCATTTTCGTTGCAGCCACACAATCTCCCCCTCCAATGCCCCCTTTACAAGCACTCAACATCAGCTATGTACACAAGTATCGCCGAATACTCATGGTTGTTGTGTTCGCAAGCTTCAAACACACATACAACACGTTGCATTCGTTGGGGAGTGGGTCACCCAGCTGGCCGGCTTGGTTCAGAGTAAATCAACGTGCAGCTTGATGGAAGAATTAGACGTACATACATTCATACTTATAGTGCAATATTAACAGTTTTTAAAAGACCAACTGCATCGGGCCAAAAGGGTTGTGGAGGTATGTGCGGCCGAATGTGACTACGAGCGAACACTGTGACTCCAATTGACTTTGGAGTTAAATGAGGTTTCATCTTGAGCATGGGCTAATGCAGCACCTCAATAACAACGACGAAGACATGGTCGTTTTGGCTATAATGCAAGTCATGATGATGTTTGGCTTCTTTTCACAAGACCACAGCGAGAAGTTCCAGAAGTAGGCACCAACATACACACATCCATACATACCAGCAGTCATAGAAGTGTGAGTGTGTGTCTCGCTCACCTGGTTATAACCTAAGCAGTCGTAAATTTTTCAATTTATCGGCTTTGTGGATTTAATTCATTTTTTGACCACTTTCTACCTCGTTGGTTAGGTTTCCACTTTTGCTGTGTTTTTCTTTTTTGACCAACCAACAGTTTGGCTCACAAAGAAACTGGGACTCATTCATGTTGCTGGCTGTGGAAGTGTGTCAGTGGCCTTTGGCCACAGCCCTTTCCAGCTTAACACATACACCAAACACGAACCGCTCGTATTGTGACCAGTCAATGGAATGCACGCAGTCGACCCAATGCATTGAATGTTTTCTTTCTCCTGAGGTTTCTCTTTGTTTCACACAAACGTCAATGTAATATTACAAGTATCTGAGATCTGTTTTCATCTTTTCCTGAGAACAATGAAAAAACATGCAATATAGTAATTATGTTGGTACTGACCCATAGGACATTTGGTATATGTATAAACGGCTTCCCAAAAAAGGTCATAGCAATTTTGAATGAAAATAAAGTACAGAATATTTAACATATCAGACCGAAATTGTAGTACACATGTTAAGTATGTCTGCAAGTATGGAATTCGATTACGTTCATATGAACACCGCGAGCACGTTTGCAGCGATCGATTTTTAGGAGCCAATTGTCCACCACTCTCCCATACAGATCGGCCGGAACGTAGGAAATTTTCGATATTCCTCCTGGGCTCCTCTAGTGTTGTTGGCATAGACCAATGAGTTATACTAACACCTATAAAGAGAAATCCAAGCACCATAAAAATATGTGCACTCGACCGGGACACTTTCCAAGATTACCGACCACCCCCTTCCATAGATCAATTGTTTGGCCAGCTGTGTGGCATGTGGCAACGTCTTGTTAGAACTACATATCACTGATGTCAAGTCCATTCAATTCTGATCAAAAATAGTTTTCCAACATGACACGATGGCGGACTCCATTGACAGTAATGCCATGTCTCCACTGATTGCTCAATTTAAAATTTGTTTCAATCCGTAGTACTCAGCTGAAACTGAACTTTAGGTTTACATATAACATATGTATACGTAAGTAACCACTTGCTTTTTTACATAAAGGCTGTTTTTTTTTATTCCCTTAAGCTATCGCCACTTACAACTTTCCAAATAAAACGATCCACACTTAATACTACGAAATGTGGCAACATTTGCTGTAATGGGTGAAAAAAATGTGATATGGCAACAAGTTTGTAGCCAGTGCCAACAAACACATGGTGCAGCAGATGTTGTTGTAGTTGTAAGCAGCAACAACAGGCATTTTCATTCGCAAGAAATGATAACAAGTTTTATCTAAGATAACTTTCTGTTGCCATTTCTTGAAATTGAACATGTGGCAACATTGTCATTGCTCAAGTCGGAATTTATGTGGGAAATTGATATGCCACTTAATATCGCTTAGCTGTCCCGTACAAATTAAGCTATAATTAACTTTAGCGGGGTAAAAAAAAACACTTATTGACTTCATGTGGAATCCTGAAATTCAGGTTTATCTGAATACTGGGATTAAAAAGTGGAATTGATAAACAGGGTGTCTAGTAGGTGCTTTTTTATGCTCATTTCAATGCAAAATTCATTGAAATGAGCTAATTTAAAATTTCGATTTTGTATGGAAAATGTTACCTAATTTCAGCGAAATTACAAAAATTGATCCTAATCATCCAGTGGAGATGCCTTATTAAATGGCGATCATTTTCATCGACAAAATATACGGTTCACGAGTCTCAATTGGGTTTGTCGCTAGCCAATAATGCATATTTTCAGGAGTTTAAAATTCCGACCACCGACTCTGAATTTCAGTAGTAATTTTTAATAATTTCCCAGCGCTACTCGTTAGTGAACTTCGCCATGAAGAATATGTAAACATGGACCTACGTTTTGGCATTGCCAGATGATAATAATAATTTAAGGGTGCGTTTAAATTAAAACGGAAAAAATTTGTATGCCCCTATTGGAAAAACCCAATACAGGAAAGTTGTTTAATTTATTATCATTATTGCATTTGGTGCTATTGGTATTTAGTACGCTTTGTTGCTTTCTACTTAAATTTAACTAAACAAATTCTGTGTTTTTATGTATTGAAAAGCACTCGTTTGTCCCAAAAATATTTCGTTTGCTATTTAATACAAAACTTTTGCCGAAAACGAACCCCGAAATTTTCATAATTTATTTTTGCGGCAAATAAAGAAAAACAATTATTACACTCAATTATGAATTCCTGACTTCTTCCTTGAGAGAAATCAAGTTTACCCAATAGAACTTTTCCCGAATACTTCGAAAAGTATACAGAGATTGTGTATGAGTCAAAAAAAGACAACTCCACACATCTTCGAATACTTTGTAAATTGGCTACAGCACGAACCAGAGCTGTCTTAAGAGAATCAATGTTGGGGTATCTTTTGTGGCAGACCATGTCCTCTAAAATGGTCAACAATTTGTAATCCAGAGGGTTCAGATCGGGGCTGCCAGAGGGCCATACGTCAAAGCATATAAAAGCTGCCAAATTGTTTCGAAGCCAGGTTTGTGTCGTTTTGCCTTATGAGCTGGTGCTAAATCTTGCTGGAAAGTCCACCTGGTTTTGGAACAGGGAATTGTTTAGCGGCTTCTCAACTGCTTCCAAAACGTTTTCTTGGTAAACTTTGGCCGGTGTTTTGACCCCTTGTTCACAGAAATGCAAGTCAGTTACCCCATCATAAGATACATCAAACCAAAACTTCAGCTGGATTATGACCCTTTTTGACCCGTGGAATGATCTCAGACGCTTCTTTAGATGATTGTGCATAAACCCTATCATTTTGTTTGTTAAATTTTTCCTGTACGGTAAAAATTTATTCATCCGTAAACAAGATTTTACTATGCAAGTTGTCAGCGTACTTCACCAAAGACGTTTGGATTTTTCTATCGTATTTTTGTTAAGTTGCACAACAAATTTCCTGTACGCCGTTTGAAAGCCCAAGTGACAAGTCTATTTTTAATAATTCGACTCATGGACTTTTGCGTGATTTTCATCGCATGGGTCATGATTTTCTGTTTCCCAAGAGCTTTTTGTTGAATTCTTGTTTGTCTTCTTGTGTCCGAACGGTACGTGGACGGCCCGACCGGGGGCGGTATTCTATATCTTCAGTCTCCTGGAACAATTGTATGCATTTGGTCATAACGTTAATTTCTCTGATTTAGTGCCACAACCATTTCTATCGCCCCTATGTTTAATTTTGATATATCCCGCAGTTATTTTTTTATTGTTTAATTTTATTGCTTAAGAATTGATAATTAAAGGATAACGCGTTTGGCCTTATCGCTAATTTCTCTAGTTTGATGTCACCGACCCCAAAACGAATTTCGAAAAATCCCATTTCTACCGCTCCAATTGGAATTTCGAGAAATCAAACCACAACAATTTTATTATCTGTGAACATGTTGTTTGTTCATAAAAATAACGGGCCCTACAATAAATTGCAGGTTAAAAAGACTATTGCATTAGTTAGTTCATATATTGATATTTCATAATTAAAAGAAGGAAAGAATCCCCGCGAGACAACATTTTATATATTATTTTGTTTTCCAGAAAATTCTGCTGCAATACGTACTTGTAGTTATTTCAAGATTGGTTTAAATTCAAAAATTAACTAGGGTTGAAATTGGTCCACGGCTGTCATTGAGGCATAACTACTTTACACAGAAAAAATTTATTTTCTGATTCAATAAGTGATGATTTATCCGACCTTTCGTATTGTATTCAATAATTAAATTGTCCGAGCGTTTGGTCGTGTTTATTAATTAATTATATTTTTTCGATATTTCGCTATCCTTTGGATAGCATCGTCAGGAAGATATATTATTAATTAGAAATGGGAAAACAATTGATAAACAAAATTTTTTCATGTCATTTGAAAAAACAACAATAACTAAACTCAAAAAATTAAACAATTGACGAAATTTTCTTGTCATATGAAAAATGTTACAGCCAGAAAAATTTTTGTGTAGAAATAGTTTCTCTAATTAACAGCCAGAAAAATAATTTGGTTGATAAAAATATGTACATAATGATAAATTCAACAAGTTACATCCGGATATATTAAAAATGTTACCTAGTGACAAATTCAATGATACAGCTAACAATTTTCGGTGAAATGTTTACAATTTGCTAATTAAATGTCTATAATTCTGTGCTACATTGTCCGTATCTGCTTTAATGTTTATTTTCTTCGCTATTGGAGTCCTTATTATCTGTAACATTTCGAACATAAAACAACGTTTATAATTATTTTCCCTATTCAAAGCTGACGTATCTTGAAAGTTTGGAAAATGATTTAAGCTTGCACAGTGTGATGTTAATGCTGTGTTTTGTGTTGAGATGTGTCTATATATTTGATCTGATTTGTGCCCTGCAATACTAGTCCCAAGTTTATTTTTAGTTGTACCTACATATACCATATTGCAACTTTCAATATTATTTCCTCCACAAGGTATTTTGTATACTACATTAGATCTATCAAATTTATCTATTCTATCTTTGGTTTTACTAAACCATCTACCTAGTGTGTGTGTTGTTTTATGGGCCATTTTGTAATTATTAGTTTCAAATATTTTTTTGATTTTTCTAATCTCTCAGAAAATCCTGGCACATAAGATAATGATTTGAACTTTTTCGGTTCCACCGTTGGGTTTGGTTGGTGGTTATCGCCTTATCAAACTACTGACTAACCCTATTGGGAATAGGGTTTTTTCGCAAAAAGAATAAGGAGAAGATTACAACAATATTAATGGACAACAATTTAATTTGAGCA
The DNA here is from genome assembly GCA_963931995.1 of Phaonia tiefii. Classification (NCBI taxonomy): domain Eukaryota; kingdom Metazoa; phylum Arthropoda; class Insecta; order Diptera; family Muscidae; genus Phaonia; species Phaonia tiefii. The sequence continues at coordinate 78,837,060 of OZ008371.1, read as the reverse complement.
TAACTCGAGTTATGCTGTTATACATTGTGTCAATTTGTTAGTATATCAAGGGAATTTTTCTTAAAATTTAGGATCGTTTTATTCTGTAAATAATAATGCTAATGTTTGCCTTTCGATGAATTTCAGTACCACCTGTCTGCAATTCAACGGCAGTAATTCGATTTATATGCTAAATGTTGTATTGTAAGGGATGTTTTGGTCATAACTCTGGCAAATGAATTTCGATTAATGCCAAAATGACAAAGAGAATGTTATCAACTTTTAGCTGCGTAATATACTTCTTTAAAGTTGTTCAGGAAAAAATAGTTATTCACGTTTAGGCACTAACAATTTAAACTTTTTCAATAAATTATCACTATCATCTTTGTGTTCAATCAGGCCCAAAGTCGAAACTTCGACATTTTTTGAAATAATTCGTACAACCAAACAGTATTAAGTATAAACACAACTGAGTGAAATATCTCTAAAACTGACTGAGATACGGTTCAAGAAATTCGAAGAAATTTATCAACATTTTTCGATTTTCAAAGTTCGAAAAAACGAATATCTGTAATACGAAAACAATTTAATTTTTTTTGCGAATTATGAACAATTATGTCAAAATATGATAAACAAAAATAAAAAAAACCAAAATTTTAGTTTTCTTGAAAATCGAAACAAACAAAACGTAATAAACTTTGGATATTTTTCTGTGCGATTCTTAATGTTGATATATGTACCGCCATAAGCCTTAACTCCTTGCCTATAGGTTTTTTTACAGAACTTAAAACTGTTTACTAGACAAAAGATATTGAATTTTGGCCGATGCAAATAGATTATGAACCACTGTGCATCGGTTGATTTTAAGGTTTACCACTATTAAATGTTTATAAAGTGGAGCGTTCAATGTGTCACAGAACTGCAGCCTACTTTACCACATGTACTCGTACTTACATACATATAAGTAATAACTAGCAAACATGGTAATTTTAACCTCAAACAATTGAACAACAGTACTCCGATACTCGTGCAAGACTATCGTAGTTTCAAAACGTCGCACGAGACCTTCAGCCCAAGTGCTAAGGTAAGTAGAATGATCACATAATAAACCAGGCTACAGGCATCCATTATAAACCCGCCACTCATCCAACTAAACAGCAGAACTGTTGTTACTTTGACTCTAACTAGCAAACAAACCTCAGTCTGTACTTACATATATTGCCAAACTTTAAACCCGTTCTCGTAACGGACAAAAGCTAAATTGAAATTGAAAACCAAAACAAAAATTTGCAAGCGACTCGCGCACACAAGGGTTTGGCATTGTAACTCCAAACAAGAAAATACTCGGAAACGACGAATTAAACAAAACAGAAACAAAACAAGAACGAACATCGCCAGCAGAAAAATAAATTGTAATTTGTTCTCCCATTTTTGCAAATTAGTCTTGTGGCCAGAGTCGGCCAACTGACAAACGTTGTTGGTAGCGAACGACAACACCAGAGAATAACTTTGAACTCATTGGCTAATGGCGACAAGTCGTAATGAATTTTACACAAAAAAGAGCAGCTTTTTATTAATATTATTATTGATCAGCGATTATGGCAAAGGCAAACAAAAAATCAAAACGCTCACGGTAACAGCTGGATGAAAGAAATCCTAATGGTAGATTTTACAACCAGTAGTGTCGATGACTGTGTCGAAAAACAAAGCACAGTGGCGGGCAAAATAATTTGTTTTAATTTTAGTAATATTAATAGTTTTATTTTATTTAATGCATAAATGGATATGAATTAAATCTCTTGTGGTAGAAGAAAGATGTCACAAAAGAGAAGAAAATCGAAAGAAATGTTTGGCTTTCGTGTGTATTCTAATTTAATGCGAGGATAATGAATACTGCATGTTTACTCCTTCACTTTGATGATAATAAACAAGTGGAACTAAAATATAGTAAGATTAAATAAAGTGTTTTATTTCCGATAGCATTGAAATCTTACAATTTGTTAGAATGTGGAGTTAGTTCAATTGGCGTCTTAGTAGCCCATTTATAAATTTAAGGAAATGTGCTATGTAGTATCAAGCTTTCTCATATAATTTGTAAGAAGAAGCAATATGAATTCAAAAATCTGATATCGGATCAAAAATCAATCAAAAACCAGTGTTTTAATATATCCTACCCACTGAAAAATCGGTATTTTTATGTTGTTTGGATGCAAATATAAAATTGTTTGGAGCTTGTCGCAAATATAATATACTTGTGCCCAAATACATTGTGTTTGCTATTTAATATTACATGTTTGAGACGCAATGATTAATATGTTATAATATATGTATGTGTTTGCGACCCAAATATATCTGTGTTTGTGATATAAATACATCTGTGTTTGTTGCAGTTTATACTCTCTCGAGAGCAAGAGAATAAAAGAGGGACAACGTGAGCGTCTATCTTGTAAGTGTGTCTATCTGTATTTTTGCATTATTCTCTCAGTCAGTGAGTCATCAATATTCCTGAATGGGCGTGTAAATTGCAGATGAAGTCAGTGTTACTTATATTGACTGATGTATTGCCTTTTAGTTTCATGTATTCAGTCATCGAACAGAGGATATCCAAAGCGCTTGATCAGTTAAAAAAACGAATAAATGAAAGCTTGGACGGTGAAATGGTTTGTGATGTTGCTTTAGTTTTTGTGTATGTGTTTCGTATATATGTTTGTGAGCTTACAAAGTGAGAAACGTACGGCAACAACGTGAAGCCTTTTGACTCACCAAGTCTTTACTGAGAAAATCGGAACGGTGGAACAATTGTGAAATAGGTATAATATAAAAAAACTAAAGTAATTAATCCACGCTTGGCTTGCATGAACTAGATTTGTATATACGGGTAATTGTACGTAAATTCTGACATTGTTATAAAAATGTAGAATTTCGTAGTTTAGGTATTTTTCTTGTAACAACAATAATAGCAATCGTGTCCTATTACACGATGAATTAATGCCTGAATGAATATTCGCGAATTTCAAAAATCGCGAAAAAAAAAATAAAAATAGTTATGTAAAGTCATTGACGCCAACATACTCCAATTAAACACCTATCTGTTCAATTTTCTAATAAGTTTTGAACACCACTTCACTTACTAATACTTACATTTCTAAAACAGACACAGAAAACTAAACATCGAAGGCATTACGTGGTCCATAGTGATTAAGTTCCCTTTTCGGTAACGCAGGTAACATTGTTTCCCAGTGTATTATCTCTGCAAAATGTACACAAAAATCGAAAATAATATATTTTCATACCTTGCAAACCTCCTCCAACATCGGATTTAAAAAAAAAATAAAATTACCCATATAAGTAAATATATTTTTTGTGTACCAACGCATAGTGATAACCAACTCATAGCTGAAACCTTCTGAAAACAAAATCTTGAGAATCAACAAAGGAAGGAGAAGCATAAGAATAATATATCATGCATATATATTGAAATCGAAGAATAATTCGTTTCTAATTTCCACGTATGTGCAGGTTTGGGGGAAACACCCATATGCATCCACGTAAAAGCATACATGTTTGCCAGTAAATATGCTACTGTTTACATGTAAATATAAGTGAGTTGCAAATATATGAATGTTTGAAGTGTGTTCCAAACATATATAGGGTTTTTCAACAAAAACGCTACAAAAGTAAATCGATAGGGACAGCAAACGACGCCATATTATTCCCCGCTCTTTTGACATTTCTCTTCAGTAAGGTTTGCCATTTCATCATGGAAAGATATACGAGCCAACAACGAGTCGAAATTATTAAAATTTACTACCGAAATTTGGAGTCAGTGGCCTCAACTTTAAGAGCGCTACGTCCAATTTATGGTCGTCATAATCGTCCTACCAGATCAACAATTGAGCGTCTAGTGGACAAATTTGAATCCACAGGCACAGTACAGAAATGTTTCCATGCCAGTGAGACAAAGAAGTGCCCGTAGTGTCGAGAATATTGCTTCCGCTAAGGCTTCAGTTCAAGAAAGCTCAAATGTGTCTCTCACACGTCGTTCTCAAGCGTTGGGCATCTCTGTGACGTCATTGTGGCGAATTTTGCGAAAAGATCTTGGCCTACATCCTTACAAGATCAAATTAACGCAAGAACTGAAGCCGCTTGACCACCATAAGCGTCGTATGTTCGTGAATTGGGCTGAGCAAACACTTGAAAATTATTCGGATTTTCATAGGAAAATTATCTTCAGCGATGAGGCTCATTTCTAACTGAATGGCTTCGTCAATAAGCAAACTATGCGTTACACGTAATCCATGAGTCATCATTGCATCCCGAAAAAATTACGGTTTGGTGCGGTTTATGGGCCGGCGGCGTCATTGGGCCGTACTTCTTCCGTGATGATCAAGACCGGCACATTACTGTGAATGCGAATCGCTACCGTTCAATGATAACCGAATATTTTTGGCCCCAATTGGATAATATGGACTTGGAGGACATGTGGTTCCAACAGGACGGCGCCACAAGCCACACAGCGAATGCCACAATCAATTTATTGGAAACCAAGTTTGGTGAACGTGTTATCTCACGAAATGGCCCAGTCGATTGGCCGCCTCGGTCGTGCGATTTGACGCCGTTAGATTATTTCCTGTGGGGCTACGTCAAGTCAATGGTCTATGCCAACAAGCCAGAGATGATTGATGAACTTCGTACGAATATCGAACGTGAAATTGCAGCAGTATCGGCCGATTTATGCTTGAAAACCGTCGAAAATTGGGTTCAGCATCTGGACTTCTGCAAGCGTGCCCGTGGTGGCCATGCAAAAGAAATCGAGTTCTATACATAATGGCATCGAACGTACTTTAACAGGAATAAAGAATTTCATTGGTATCTAAAACCGGTTTTGTTTTATTTAAAAAAAAACTTTTGTAGCGCTCTTATTGAAAACCCCGTTACATGGTTCCTGCAAAATGTTTGGGAGAATATGTTAGAGAAGGCGATATTTTTCTGCATGTACCGTCTTCATATTTCATACATTTTAAACTCGAGCAAATTTTTAAATTCTTGTCTTAGAAGCAATCAGCCGGCCCTATTACGTTTCTCGTCGTAGTTTCTACATTAGCAGTACTTCGTTTCCATATCGTCGCTAATTGAGTCATTTATCTGCTAACTCTATAAATGAAATAGCTTTTACAATCAATGCCGGTTTCCAAAGAAACTCTTTTTTAATATTCCACAAAGAAGACTGCAATTGTTTTTTCATTTTATTTAAATCTAAAAAAATATAAAAATTCAAATAAATGTAGAAACAAAATTATACGTTCCTTGATATATTTACTAAGAATAAATGTAATACAGTAAGGATTTCTTCGTTTATATTTAAGACACTAATTACATTTTGGTATATTGGCTCTTGCGTCCACTGCGCAACGTCGCGTTCATCGATAGGTTAGGTTGGGTAGAAGTGGCCGTCACAATAGGCTCTTTTAGTTCAAAGAGGACCGTTGTGCTACCACGGGACGTCTTATTACGTCACCATCGTTGAACCTGAAATTAACCAAGTACGGTTAATGGGTGATCGAGTCATACGATACCTTATCCCGATATTCCAGTATGTGACTGAAGAAAAGACGTACATTGGTCCCTGGCGAACCAAATAGTACTCCTAAGATCAGTCAGCTCAACTTCCTATATCCTAGATATTTTTCACTACTCATGCCAAAGGCCGGGCAATAGCGTATGAGATATTCGACGCTCTCGTCCTCCTCTTCATCCCCACAGCTTCTGCAGACACGTGTCTTCCTATTAAACAGTGACCAGTGATTACAGATATCTTGTCTAGGAATCTTGGCCATACTTGCCTGGTGATCCTTCAATTTTTGCCATGAGATCATCTATGATTCGCTTGTCTGTGAGCTTCGGTTTTAAGCATGAGATTGCATGCAGAAAGGGGCATACCCACATGCTACATATCCAGTGGAAAAGGTAGGGTTGTTCCTAATCTTGCCAAATCATGTGCTCTATTTGGTGAAGTTTTTTGTTGGTTTCAAAAATTATTAATTAACCTGGTTGACAAATACATTCATCAATATGTATCTATACCATTTCTAACAAACGTTTTGATTAAATTAATAAAAAATTACTAATTTTTATTTTCGTTCATTTCGACAAATATATACGACACGAACAACCAAATAACTTCGGTTAGTGATAAGTTTGTACAGGCAGTCAGTCGGTGGCGTAACGGGCTAGACACTACTGAAAATGATGCTTCACAAACATCGAAACGATCGTCCAGCGAATGTGAGTTCGAATCCTACAACAGCTGTTTAAATTTTTGTTTTAAAGAAACAAAATTTCTAAATACAACTCGGATCGATGGCAAAACGAAAATTAAGATGCAATTTAGTTTGTTAATACGTGAATGTCTTCATCGACTGAAACGAAAATATTTATTGATTATATTTTGATTTAATATTGTAGCTGACATGAGAATTTTTTTATCACCGGATTTTCAATTGAATCTGAAATTTACTTTTTTGTGCAGTAAACTATTTTCGGGGGCCCCATCGTCCTCCGATGGCTCTTTTCAACGATCACTGCGGATCTACAGGTCCTATCCATAGAATTTTGCTTAAAATTAAGCTTTCTGTCGAATATCACACCTAGATATCAGGCACTATCCTTAAGACAAATTGCTTTTACACATAGAGATAAGGAGTGAATATACGAAACCTCTGCCTCCTGGTAAATAGTGCGAGCTCGGTTTTCCCTAAATTTACATCCAGTCCGTTCTTCGTGGCCCACTTGGAGAGTTTCCTGCTTAAATTCTGGAACATATCTCTTCACGTCAAGGGGTATTTTCCCTGCATTGCAATTGCCAGGTCGTCACCATATGCTACGGCTGTGCAACATGATTCCCCCAACTCAAGCAGAACACTCCAGAAGATTCCCCTTGGGGCGTTCCTCTTTTTACATCTCGAGTTTAGGTCGTATGTCCCAGAGACGGGGTTATGCGTCTTCTCGTAAGTAATTTATAGATCAAATTAGTGATCCCCTGGTGAACACAAAGTGCCGATAGAGCCAATTTAATCGATCCTGGTAAGACGTTGTTAAACGCACCCACTATATCGAAAAATGCGACAAGATTGTATTCCTTTATGTAACTAGATTACTCTATGAAACTCACTAGCGCGTGCAGAGCGGTTTCCGTAGATGTGGTGAACGCATCAGTAAAAACGTCAACTTCAGCGGTATTAGCTGGTTCGGAGTAAGGAATGGTTTTCATAAAACTGTCCAGACTTTGTATTAAGTCCACTTTGTTATACGAACGTTTCCTGGAACAGACAAAACGGCGATGTTCTGTGAGAGAAAACTATGTACCGATGGCCGGAAAAGGAATGCTCGCTCGACACCTGTGATGCGAAGGTGATATTAAGGACAAAGGTGACATTAAGGACCTAAGGATCTTTAGCAATGACGCCTTTGCAGACATAAAGGTTAGTGGACAAAACATAATCTAGAAGTGTGTTGGTAATTCCCCAAATTGTACGGTGCGCATGACTCCTTTTATCCTTCTCCGCCTCCTCAATTAACTTCAGACTGGTAGCGATAACATCTCTATCGCATCTCTCAGATGTTATATTCAAATTATTGGTAAGTATACAATGTGGATTGTATTTTGGCCTGTGTATTTAAAAACGAAAAGCTTGCAGTCAGGTGTATTCAATCCATAAATTCTGCCGTGCTTTGCCCAGGGTTCTTTAACACATCGGCTCCATATTTTTGTATATTGAGCAGGAGAGCTGCAGAATCAGCTTTAAAATGGTGGAGATTTAGCTGTAGTAGCGTCAATATGAGCAGCTACGTCCCTCTCCACTACCGTGTTGTTTGCCTCGTCGTCGGTGTTTCCCAGTATTTGACTGCTAATCAATGAGCTTTGATTTGTCAAATCTGAAATTTCTTCAGCATTCGTAGCTACATTTCTCTGTCCCAGCGTGTTTTTGACCTCATTGGCGTATTCCAGGAGGCTTCATACGGGCTTACCATGGAACGTGGATTCAGACAGTGAGGTAACTTCCTCCGCAGTATTTACAGGTTTAGGCTCATCCAGATTCCTGTCTTCCATTCCACAAAATGCCCGTGTACCTTCGGTGAATATGGTGTCAGAGTTGGCAGCTTTTATGCACCCTATGATGAATCTGACCGAAGTCATAAGCAATTATGCCTTCAATTTTCCTGAGAAACGGATGTGATTCGGTGTTAATGATGAGCATGAAGACTTGTCGCCGAAGTCCTTCAGCGTCCTCTAACTTTCCAACCTTCCAATTGGCAGATGGAAGGTCTCCCTTACTTGCCTTATTAGGCATATGACACTCCTCACTGTCTTGCCGGACGCTGTTATCCACGCTCGAGCTCTTGGGCGCGATGGGATGTCATTCTTATTAATGACATCTAGTTTGGCTTATGTGTACAGCTCAATTTATCGCTTATTTTCCAATGCAATAAACTTACCTCGGCCTAGGTACCAGCCTACGTCACTATTATTTTTCCTATCATTGTTCGTTAGAATGCAATTGTCGTCATCGTTTGGTACGTTGTTGTATTTTTTGTTGTTTGTAGAAGTCATTTTTGTAGGAGATTTTAATTCAACCGCACCATAGCCCCCAGTAGTACGGTATGAACTTGGCCGACGGGCTGTTACTCACCGAGTCGCTCAGGTATCAGCGGGCCACCGCTAAAACCCAGTCATATCCTCCCGAATGCAAAGTATCCTTAGGCACGGTACGCATGTCACCCCTGATTGGGGGAGTTAGTTTTGAATAGATCCATAACAACATGTCTGGACACTGACCACACTGTCATCCACTGTGGACAGACTCTACTGGATTTCAATTTGACCACGGAGGCTTCACTCCCCAAATTTCACTGCTCCCAGAAATTAACCCTGTGGGAAGACGCTCCATAATTGACGGCATTTGTACCCATTATTGTCCGTCCTCGGAATCTGCTGCTCTTGCTCGGTGACTGTTTATTCTTCACAGCTAACCTACATATCTGTAGGCCGTTCAGCTTTACGTCACCTACTGACCCCCATGGTAGTCTGAGCTCAGCTGTATGTACCTACCATAGGCACCCAAGATAGTTACCTACCATATGTACCTAATACAGGCAGCTACCATAGGCTCCCATAGTAGGCACCTACCGTAGGTACCAACTCGATAACTTGACTAAAGTAATAACATTTGTCATTGTTAACTAATGATAGAAGGAAACAGATTCCCATTTTTTATTTGAACTTAAAGTATTTTATTTATCTCGGTAAAATGTCTGAATTTTCTGAAAAGTAATTATTTTTGGGAACAACATGATGTCCGAGTTAGATCATGAAAAGTGCATGAAAACGATGACCTGCGAATAATCTTCGACGGAAGCACAGTTAGTCATTACTGGCCCAAGAGCAACAGTGTTGAAGAAATTTCAACAGGACGCTTCCTTACCAACCAGATCTGCAAGTTAAGTGGAAAGACTTCAATTGCTGGATTAAAGAAAACATACCGCAATGGGACGGGGCAGATCTTCTCCCAATCAGGTAGCTGTGAATTTTCTAGTTTTACACTCATCGATGTTGGCGAATACTCTTTTTCGGAGTTAATTACTCGAGTGTCATCCCCGAAAGAAATGTAAGGTGGTCAGAGCAAAGATCGAACCCACGTTCCCACGTACAATAGTTTCGCACACTGACCACTGCATTACCGACGGATATTTTGCTGGATTACAACGTTGAAATCCCTCAGAGAAGATGTATGTGATACGAAAATAGAAACTATCACGACCAAGGTAATTGTCAAAAGAATTCTGTTAGTACAAGCCACTGAATAATATTGCACTCAAAGACGTGTTCGCAAATAAAATTAAAATTAAACTTCAGGAGGTAATGTCACAAGGATACACAAACCAGATGCAGTAAGTGGTGTCCTTTTACGTAAATCAATACCATCAACTAAAGATGTGCGTGAAGATAGATTCCGAATCTAACTAGCAAAGACACAAACCACATTCGGTAACAGACCTCTGTTATTGAGTTAACAGACCAATGTTAAAGTATATAAAGGCAGATTTGTGTACAATTTCACGATTTTTATACAATTTATCCAATATATTTACAGGAAAACATTATACATAATAGGATTATTCTTAAAAGTTTACGAAAACATCAATCTAAGACAGAAAATGGTAACAAGTGCGGAAAATTAATTACTTAATTACAAACATTTTTTCGAAATATTTAGGCCCACTGTGTCCAAACGAAACAAACTGCCACAACCTCACATATACAGTTTGAAAGACAACGTACTTTCATTGTATCTATTCCATATCATCCAGTCTAATTTCAGAATAGGATTTTTTCAGATTTAGTGTTAAATTAATTTTTGAGGGAATTTTGCCCATTGTGTCGAAACGAGATATACTGCCATAACCCCACATATACCGTTAGAAAGGATTCAGTCTGCGCTACATGAAAAACTACTCCATAAAATTCAGACTAATTTCAGAATCAAGTATTTTGGAATTTTAGTTTTAGATTCTTTTCTCGAAATTTGCCAACTGTATCTGTTGCGTTGTTGCTGCGTATACTTGTGCCGGTGGTATACCAAAGGAGTTAACGGGACCACTACTTGCGATTTGTGAGGGCACAAAGGTCGAACAAACTCCATGCCCTTGTGTTGACATTGGTCCTGTGGAAAATGTACTCGTAGTGCTAGTGGTTAGTAACAGCTGGTTATAAAATTGGTAGTTTTGGTGACGATGAGGATATTGACTGTACCTGGGATATGGTGGTATTTGTAGAATTTGTTGCGATAGGTAGATTGCATTTATCGCAGTTCCAGTCCCTATCCGCAACGCCATTGTTGACCCCCACACATCCATAATGGTACCACCTGTCACAGTTGTCACACATGACCATCCTATTGTCATCTTCGTTGACGCACTTGTCGCAGCTGTGACCTATATTACTAGTCAACATTGCACTTCAGATGTTATCTTCCTTTGTATGTTTTCTTTTTAGTAACACTTTGTGTGATTTTTTAAAATAAAAGTTTTAAAGAATGTTGCGGTAGCGAAACGTAGGTGTTCGTATCGTTTCAACAGTTTATTATTTTTTCCGGCACACTTGATTATCCTTTCCTCTTTGTTAAATAAAACGCGAATTTTTAATTCAAATTATTTATTCTCGAATTATCAAAGGGAAAGGGAATGGAAGAATTAAAAAAAGAAAACTTTAAAACTTTTAGTTTGAACGCATCACTTTCTAAATAGCTACTAACTTCAATTTCCTTTTTGCATTTCTAATGTGTAAGAGAATAGTGGTGGTACAATTCTAAAAGTTTTAAAGTTTTCTTTTTTTAATTCTTCCATTCCCTTTCTTCTTTACTTAATAATAAGTTTTGATAATTCGTGAATAAATAATTTGAATTAAAAATTCGCGTTTTATTTAACAAAGAGGAAAGGATAATCAAGTGTGCCGGAAAAAATAATAAACTGTTGAAACGAGACGAACGCGTACGTTTCGCTACCGCAACAGTATCCAAACGGGACAAACTGCCGGATTCTCACTTATACCACTAGAAATGAGTCTTCGTGTATTATCCAAAAATCTAGTCCATATAATTCGGAAGAATTTCAGAATTAAGTTATTTGAAGTTTCCAATTTTTAATTATGGGTGGGACTTTTGCCCACTGTGTCCAACAGGGATATACTGCCGCGACCCCACTTATACCATTTGGAAAGCACTTCGTATGAGCAGTTAAGTGAACTGTTCCGAAACATCAACCCTAATTTCAGAATCGATTTTTTTCAAGTTGTAGTGTTATATTAATTATTTACCGATTTTTGCCCACTGTGCCCAAACGGGACATACTGCCACAACCCCACTAATACCGTTAGAACGGCTTGAGCATGTACTGGCGAACCATATATTCCGTACCGTTCAATCTAATTTCAGAATCAGATATTTTAGAATGTTTGGTGTTAAATAAATTTTTTTGGGATTTTCAAACAATTTTCAAACAATTAGATTCTAAAGTACGTTTTTCGATAGGACAAGCTAGACCATTTCCAACGATATACGTGGGGTTCCGGTAGTATGTTCCGTTGGGATGCAGAGTTCAAAAATCCCAGAAAAAGGATCTAAAACTAAGATTATAAAAATTTCGTTTCTGAAATTCGTTCCATTTGCACGGATTGGTGTTTGGTATAGCAAATGCTGGCCCTTTCCAATGATATAAGTGTGATTGTAGCAGGATTTCCCGTTTGGGAAAACTGGACGGAATGCCCATCGATATTTAAAAAACTTAAATTTTAAACAATTATAAGTAAAGTATCAACGTGTATTTCCGTGACCGAATCTTCGAGTAAACCTCTCAAACATTTTCCTGCTGGCGATTGTGAACTGAAACTGTACGCCTGGACTTGGAATTGAAAGTGAATGTAAGTGATTATCTCGTTTTGATTAGATGTACGCCCTTTGTACATACCGCCCATCGCTACTACGACTACTAATAATCATATAATGAAATAATCCATATTTTTTTACTAACGTAGGCACATTAATACTCCCACGTTGTGAAAAATTAATTTTATTTTTAAATAATTTTGAATTTTTTTACAAATGTAGGCGCTATTTAATCCCCACGTTTGTAAAAAAATAATTTTTATTTTTAAATCATTCTGTATTTTTTTTTACAAACGTAGGCGCGAATAATATCCCCACGTTTATGAGAAATTACTTTTTATTTTTATAAATTATATTTATAAAAAGTTAATAATTATGTCGAAATCTGGATTCTTTCTAACGGTATATGTGGGATTGGAACAGATTGTTCCGTTTGGACACAGTGGGCAAAACTCCCAAAAATAATCTGAAACTAAAACTTATAAAAATTGGATTCTTAAATTCGCCTGAATTGTATGGAATATGGTTTTCAATAGTACGTGTTGGAGCCTTTCTAATGGTATATTTGTGGTGGCGGCAGTATGTCCCGTCTTTACACAGTGGACCAAAAAAAATTAATTTAACACCAAAAATTCAAAAACATTAACTCTGAAATTAGATTGAACGTTGCGGAATATATGGTTCGACAGTACACGTTCAGACCGTTCTAACGGTAAAAGTGGGGTTGTGGGAGCATGTCCCGTTTGAACACAGTGGACAAAAATCTGTAAATAATTAATATAACACTAAAACTTGAAAAAAATCGATTCTGAAATTATGGTGGATGTATCGGAACAGTTCACTTAACTGCTCACACGAGGTGCTTTCCAATGGTATATGTGGGGTCGCGGGTCTGTTGGACACAGTGGGCAAAAGTCCCACCCATAATCAAAAATTGGAAACTTCAAATAACTTAATTCTGAAATTCTTCCGAATTATATGGACTAATTTTTTGGATAATACACGAAGACTCGTTTCTACTGGTATAAGTGAGAATCCGGCAGTTTGTCCCGTTTGGATACAGTTGGCAAATTTCGAGAAAATAATCTTAAACTAAAATCCCAAAATACTTGATTCTGAAATTAGTCTGAATTTTATGGAGTAGTTTTTCATGTAGCGCAGACTGAATCCTTTCTAACGGTATATGTGGGGTTATGGCAGTATATCTCGTTTCGACACAGTGGGCAAAATTCCCTCTAAAATTAATTTGACACTATATCTCAAAAAATCCTATTCTGAAATTAGACTTTATGATATGGAATGGATACAATGAAAGTACGTTGTCCCCTCTTTCAAACTGTATATGTGAGGTTGTGGCAGTTTGTTTCGTTTGGACACAGTGGGGCTAAATGTTTCGAAAAAATATTTGTAATTAATTAATTAATTTTGCTCACTTGATACCATTTTCTGTCTTAGATTGATGTTTTCGTAAACTTTTAAGAATAATCCTATTATGTATAATGTTTTCCTGTAAATATATTGGATAAATTGTATAAAAATCGTGAAATTGTACGCAAATCTGCCTTTATATACTTTAACATTGGTCTGTTAACTGAATAACAGAGGTCTGTTAACTAATGTGGCTTGTGCCTTTGCTAGTTAGATTCGGAATCTATCTTCACGCACATCAACTAAAGTGGATTCAGGACAGTGGCCGTTTTCGGGACCCGGTTGGTGGTAGTGGCAGCAATACCAGAAACGACGGTTGCAACCCCTCTCTTTGATTGCAATCTCCGTCAGGCAATGGTTTTTCTATATTCAGTGAACCCTCCAGTCCTCGTGCGCATAAACTATCTCCAATTGTGGGACTATTCTGCACACCCTGGGTGTCCGTATGTCTTCAAAAGTTGCACAGTCTCAACTTGAACTTTGTCATTAATTCACAAATAAAAATATTTGTACATTTTGCAATTACGAAAAAGAAATTAATATCCGATTTTCTTCAAGTCGTTATCTAAAACTATGTCGATAGAAATCGAGTCGTTCTAATTCAATAACTTCGTCCATTCTAGTAGCAGAAGACGAAATACCACTCTCAACCATCTATACAAGACCCCGTCATTTTTATCAACAATGACAGTCGTAATAAGTCGCCACAACATCAATTCTATTGTGGCAACTGCATTTCGGTGCCAACAAATGAATTTACGTTTGCTACAACCTCTTTTCAATCATTTAGTTCTGTGAGTGTGTGTAATATACAAGTTTTGCCAGCACAATTGTAACTGTTGTAAGTAGGTTTCCCAAATGCCGACAGGGATCAACTTGTCTCTATTTTCCATAGTCTTGAAGTATTTTAGAGAAAAATCTCGACTTCTGTAATATACTCTTCAAAATTAAAGGAATGACAGTTCGAAGATATGGAGAAATAATGGGTGATCTTCTTGCTATTCGGTTTTCAGTGTTAAGTTTTTGCCAGTTCACGCGTGATTCGTGACATGTGTCAAAGTGAAAAATGTTAAGTTTGCCTTGTCATTTCTTCATGAATACACATTTACAAACGAACAACAGTTGCAAATCATTTGAGTTTTATTATCAAAATTGATGCACAAATAACTAATTAAAATTATTTATTATTCCCTCCCATATTGTTGTCCAAGTTTGTTCAATCTTCAATTTGTTGATAAAAATAGAAGTCAAAACCCCAAATAACTAATATTTTTACTTGTCCAGAGAAATACCGCTGGAGAAGTCTTAGCTAACCCGACTTGGTTCAGCAAATTGTGAGCTATTTGGCTTTAAAAACACCTCTAATTATCAGGTTTTTTGGGTGTAACTTTTAAGATGTTGCAGATATTTGGAAAATTTATTATGGGTACGTAGACCTTTATGAGTTCTTGCATTGCACATATTGTTTTTATTTGTATTTTTGAAGTTGATTGAGTTGTAGAAGTTTAAATGCCGTTTTTTAGTGGATTTTCGTGGAGTCCTAATAAAAAATCAAAATAACGCCGTCATTTTTACTCGTATATTAACACTGAAGATGTCATTGAGAAGGTTATAAACTCAGCTTCGTAGCTCGGAATGATTCTTTGGAACATAACGTTAAATTATACAGCTTATTTTTATTTTTGTCGGTAGTATTTCAAAATTTTTCGAAAGTTATCATTTAAAACTACATTGATCGCAAAAAATTTTGCAAATTTTTACCCGCAGTAAAAAGCGCTATTTAATACCATTGAAATGATATATAAATTATGTATATCCGAAAAGAAAATGTCGTAAAATTTGCATTTTTGTAAAACAACCTTGAAGTTTTCAGGTCTATAAAACAGTTTAATATTGAATGTGAATGCATTAAATGTTTAAATAAAAAATTTTTTTTTTAAATTTTTTGTAAATATTGTGGTTTTTTAAAGAAACATAATAAACTACCAAACTATTGTATTTCTCTTATTTTTCCGATTTTATTGAATATTTTGCAAATAGTCATTAAACACTCAGAACTTCATTTTTAGGTGGTGACCTAAAAGTGATTTTTTGTTTGTATCACCCTAATGTGCATATAAACAGTATCGCATTTCAACTCTATTCCAACACACTCATTGACAATCAAAAAGGGATTTTTCATATTCTTAGGCAACCAATGAGTCTGTTGTAAAAAAAAACGGCTAAGCAAATCTACTGTTCAATGTCGAGCATAAACGACACCACACATTGGTCAAACATGATCATGATTATCGGTTATCACTGCCGTGTTGTCGCAATTCTCGCTGCTAAAAGAGAATGAGTGGTGCCCTTAAGAATTGTGTTGGCATCCGACCAACGGCGACGAGGCTAAAGGTATGGGACCACGTCAATGCAACAATCGTAAGCTCAGTGAGTACACGATAACTTGAAGTATTGGCGACACAATATACCGAGTCTTCAGAGATAGGGGTATTTTGTACAGTGTATACATTGTACATACATATTGTCGCTTTTGTTTTATTTTATAGAACAATAGCGGTGGAGTTTGTGCTCTATGACTAAATAAAAAATAAAATAAAAAAACTACGAATAGTTGGAAATTAATCTTTTGTGCAATCGTGTGAGTCAGGGCATACTCGACTTGGCAAACAGCAAATGCAGTAGCGAAAATTCTTTGTAAACATACAAATACGTGAAAATAATGCACCGAACAATAGACTTAGATCTTAAGCATTCAATGTGAAAACTGGTTCGTTGGATCCCTATACAAATCTCCACTCGCAATATTCAAAAGTTATAGAGAACAAAACATGTTGAGTTAAGAATGAGTGAGACTGCTGCCGGGGTGGTTGCCACAAATTCATTAAAAATTATTACTTCTTATCAAATAAGTTTGAGGCGCTGAAAGGTTACTTAATTCAGAAGCTGTTGTAATTTTTCTCAAAAGACGCCAATTGAAATGTAAAATACATGAACTTAAATTCAAAATTCTTCATTTGAAGTTTAAAAGATAACAACTAAACTGTAAAACTCAACAACACCTTTTGAAAAATCAATTTAAATTGAAAACATCCAAACGAATTTACAACGCATTCTTGGCATTTTATACAACTGGAGAAACACAAAAACAAGTACAAGTTGGTTTAGTAAATATTTATATTATTATTTTTAAACTATAAACCATTATCGCAAGTTAATCGTTCATGTTTGTTGAAATGCTCGTTCGTAATTTTCAACCAACGTGTTTATAACGGAATTTTAATCAGAATTTTTGAATAAAAAATTCACACAATGGGTAAAAATGTTCAATTGTTTGGTTGAAATACGACTATATATTTAATTTTCAATATTAGTATCGGCTCGAGGTCATAGGTATGACAAAAGAAAACGAAGTTGTATACTTTTACTTTGATCACATTTTATTTATTTTCCAATATTTCGATCAACTTCGTTGATCATTTTCAAGGATCTAATATAAGAAAAGCACAAAGATTTTATAAATAATTTAATAATTTTCCTCTAAGTACAAAATTTTCTGTGTGAGATTTTATTGAGTAGGAAATCACAATAATATTTATGCATATAATTACATTGTGAGATAACAAAAAGTATACGACTAGTCTTCGCTTCAAGCTTTTGTCAACTAAATTGATTTTTCCGCCTAAATTTGTCAATTGTATGTCTGTAAACTTGTGCACATTGATCCGTATCGCTTTTGTAGTTGAGTCTTTTCTCAGCTGGAACGTCAATAATATGCTGCATTTCCTGAAAGCGACGTCGTGAGTAAATATTCTCTTCGGTTAGAATTTTCAACTCGTCAAAGTTTGGCCTGTGTCCAGTTAACGTACAGTGGACAGCGAGTGCTGTTTTTTGTTCCAAAGGCTTATAATGTGATTTTTGGTCCGATGTATGTATGTGATGAAATTCTCGTCTTCAGTTTATTCATCGTGGTACCCACATATACCTTCTGGCATATGCCAGTTTTGTCTCCGTTGCACTTGATTTCGTACACCACATTTGGCTTGTCATCCGTATCGATTCTCGATTAAGTCCTACTAAAAAGGTGATTTATTGTAAAGTTAGACTTTGGAGCTAATTGGTATTTCTCTCTGTCATGAATGTTTGAATGTTTGATTCTTTCAGAGAGTCCCGGCACATACGTTATGGATTAGCAAGTTGTTAATCGTGTTGAGGGGAAAACTGCTCATTTGTACATTGAAAGAAAAACCTTTCATAGCATCAATGGATGGGTTACATTAATGGGTTTACATTGATGCAATGAAAAGTTTCTTTGATGCTATGAAGTGTTACATTACTTCAATGAACTCCTTCATTGCTGCAGTTTTTGAATTTGTGGACCGTCATTAATGCTAAGAAACCTTTTACAAGTATGTTTTTCATGTAAATATGGGAAACTATAGAGAAAAATTGCAGACATTTTATCGACATTGTAAAGTAGAATCTATTAAATAGGCCATTCTTTACATTACACGCATTTTATTGAATTTTAAAATATTTTTTCTAAAAAAGGAATAATGAAACATCTTTCTTTAATATAATGTACCATTTCATTAATTTTGAACGATTCATTAATTTGGTTAAAGGATAATATGTATGTAGGTACGCCTTGTATAAATGTATGTATTTATGTATTATTTATGTATGTATGTAGGTACCGCAGTTGTGACACAAATGAGTGCTAGTGGGAGATAAGGAATAAATAAGAACAAATAAAAGGCTGAAATGCAGAATCGAGCAAAGTAAGGGGATTTCAAAAACCACAACTTTTTTCTCGGCCGGCATTTTTTCCAAATAATTTACATGATTGTGTGGCAAAAGTTAAAATTGCATTTAGTTATAGAAACTATCTTGGAAAATAAATATGTATGTAGGATTATGCGAAATTGTGGTCATATGTTACATATGTATATAATTGTGACAATAATACGATGGACGTACATACTACATACGTACATATGTATTTCGGTAGAAAATATTCATCGGACGTTTTTGGATAAACGTCGTTGGACGACGCTCTAGTTTAAGACGGACCTTTAACAAATTGCATTATGTATGTTCATATGTACATGTGAAATTCATAGCATCTCCTACTAGCATTTGCAAAAGCATTGTAACATACGTATGTACATACATAAATATTTGTTATTTCTTATGCCTTTCATATGAGAGTCATCGATCGGCTTGTATACCTTGTAAACCTGTTCATAGTATACTATCAATGAAACCTATTCATACCAACAATGAAACTTGTTCATACCATCAATGAAACATGTTTATACCGTCAATGAAACGTGTTATACCATCAATGAAATATGTTCATACAATCAATGAAACATATTCAGACCTTCAATGAAACATGTTCATTACATCAATGAAACGGTTTATAATATAAATGTAACATATTTCTTTAATACAATGATGTTTCATTCTGGTTAGAAAGTTTACATTAATTTCAGGTCTATGAAACATTTTTCGTTTAATGTAACATTGTTCATAGCATTAATGAAGCCCGACATTGGCTCAAAAACAATGACACTTTTCATTGATGCAATGTAAGAATTCATTAATGGTATGAAGATTTTTCTTTTAGTGTAAAATCGTTCGTACTTTATTCTTATTTTTCCCATGAAATTCCACGTCACTTATTTTCAGCACTCTGTTAACGAAATTCTTGGCCGTATTAATTATTGTCCCTCTACGATGCTTATCAATAAACTTTTTCCCAACCACTAAACTTTTTCGTGGTGGCCACCATGGACGCATCTTGTCCGTCCGAAACACCAATTTCTTAAATTCTTCTTCGAATTTGATATTCTGGAGTTTTTTTCAGAAATGGGCGTATTAAGTAATGAAAATAGATGTCAATAGATTTAATTTGATACTAGTCCCAATCACTAAACACCTCCCCAGTTAGGCGCTAGGGTCCCAAAATCTTTCCAAGATTTTCTATGTAAGAAACCCTCATATTTTTCACCCTGCTAAAGAATAACTTTGTTTGAAGCCCCGATATATCCTTTAATAAGTCCTTGCTGTAAAATGTATAACTTTTGGTTATATATATATGTCTAATCGCGAGAAAATCGGTAATTTATATACCCTTTCCAAAATTTAGCTATCTTACATAGTTCTGTTAATGTAATTACAGACCTCTGCTAACATAATTGGTTTGTGTCTCTGCTGGTTAAATTCGAATTTATCTTCACACACATTAAATTGCGGTGGTGGCAGGTTGCGGTGATGGAAAGTGGCGGTGCGGTGGTGTCAAATACAAGAAAATATTGCAAATTGCGATACACCGCTGCAGGTCTCTGGTATACATGTATTTAAATTAAGTACAACTATAAACTCAATTTTAGTGTTTGCGATCACTTTTAGTCCAATATAATAATATACAAGGTGGCGCAAAAGTAATGTCATAATGTAAATTGCCTACCATTTTGTTAGAAATTAAAAAAATTATTTCTGTTTTCACGAAAATGTTATTTGCAGATGTAAAAATTATTGCATTAAGTTGAAAAAATTATATGGGTCAAATGACCACCTCCCGAGTTGATGCACATTTGTGCTCGTTTCATGGCATTTTCTATTGTTACTCGCAAAACAAATGGATCCAACCAAATTGGCGATTTCTTCTTCAATGTTAGCTTTCAACTCTTGCAAGGTTTGTGTTTTTTTTTGTGGTAAACGCGAGATTTTAAAAAACCCCTGGCGCTGTTAGATCTGGTAATCTGGCCGTCCAGTTCAAATCTCCAAAACGGGAGATCACTCGGCCCGGAAATTGTTGTCTCAAAATCTCCATCGTTGCTCGAGCTGTGTGAGCGGCAACTTGCGGAAAAAACTCGATTAACATCTGCCTGTAACGCTCACCAATTACGGTTACGGTGGTGTCACGGGCGTCCTCAAAAAAAGGGCCAATCACATTTTCACTGCAAATGCCAAGCTAAACAGTCACTTTGAGGGGATGCAATTGGATTTTCTTGCATTTCATGTTGGTTCTCTGTGGCCCGGAAACGCATACTTTGTTTGGTAATATAACCACTTAATTGGAAATGGGCTTCGACGCTCATTATGATTTTGGACACATCATCCTCTTCTTCCACCAAGTTTAATAGAGCATGGGAGTAAGTTAATATCGTTTCACTGTCAGCAGGAAGCAAAACGTGCAATATTAGGCCATTCACATTTCTAGTGGACCCAGATTTCACGAGGCACTCAGCCAAACGCTTAATTATTCGCATACATGGTACACAACGACGAGGAAAACGACGACCAAATTCACGCTGCGTTGAAACAACAAACCGAAAATTCATAATTCTTCAGGTGTGTATCGCTCCATTGCTTGTTGTTAAATAATTCTCTATTTATCTACAACTTAGATGTCAAAGCACAATGACATTCGACGACATTTGCACAAATTAAGGGACATTCACATTATGACATTAATTTTGCGCCACATTTTTGCAGCCTTGTAGTGCCTACTGTACATTATGCCATGAAAGTTCTATACACGCTGAAAAATAACCGCCTCTCTAACATATTTTCCCAAACATATTCTGCAGGAACTATGTATATGTTTGGAACACACTTCAAACATTCATATGTTTGCAAGTACCAAACTCACTTGTATTTAAATATAAACAGTATCATGTTTACTGGCAAACATATATGTTTTTACGTGGAAACATATGCGTTCTTCATCCCAAACATCCATATATGTACTTACGTGGAAGCATTCGCGTGTTTCCCCCAAACCTACATATACTTACGTGGGTTCATGCAAGCCAAGCGTGGATTAATTACTTGTGTTTGTTTTTATTAAACTTATTTCACAAATGATCCGCCGTTCCGATTTTCTCAGTAAAGGCTCGGACTTCATGTCGTTGCCCTTTCCAGTTTCTATCCTCAAAATCGTTTCTCACATTGGTAGAACACATACATATATACGAAACACATACACAAAAACCAAAGCAACATCACAAACCATTTAACCGTCAGAGCGTACGTTTATTCTTTTTCACTGATCAAGCGCTTTTGATATTCTGTCCGATGAACCATTGACGACTGAATACATGAAACTAAAACGCAATACATCAGGCAAAATAAGAAACACTTCATCTGCAATTTACATGCTCATTCAGGAATATTTATGACACACTGACTGAGATTATAATGCAAAAATATAGATACACACATACAAGATAGACTCTCTCGTTGTTCCTATTTTATTCTCCTCTTGCTCTCGAGAGAGCATAGATAGTGCAACAAACACAGCTGTATTTGTATCACAAACATAAATATATGTGTGCAAACACATATATTATAACATATTAATCATTGTGTCTTAAACATGTAATATTGAACAGCAAACACAGTATGTTTGGACACAAGTATATTATATTTACGACAAGCTCCAAACACACTTCATATTTGCATCCAAACAACAACAAAATACAGATTTTTCAACGTGTACATGTACACTTGCTCGCATAACTCTGAGTAGAACCCAAAAAAGCCTGAAAAAATAACTTTAATCCCAAATATCTCAGTTAGTGTATTATTTATTGAACCAAACTTTATTTCATTTTATTGTTTATACATTTCTTTGAATTACTAATATTTTTACTGATTGTTAACACTAAAAATTATAATTATAATTAATTTTCTTCTGAAGCATACAAACAACCGCAAAAGTCTGCGTACAAAGTTTTTTTTAATAAGGGATATGATGTTGTTTTGTGGTTTAGTAACTTGACGTAATGGTATGTTTTCAAATCCTGCGCTCGAGTAAGTCCTACATATGCTCTATTGGGTTATTGTTCGGAGATTGGGGATGAGCCCGTAACTGATTTTTAACATTATACAATAGCCATAGCTTCACATTATGTTCTGTATGTTTGGAGTCGTTATCTTGTTGGAACCAAAACTCATCTTCTGATCCCAACTGCTGAACACTTTGCAGTAATTTACATTTTAAAACTTGTAAGTAACCCATTTGGTCCATTATGCATTCAATTAATGTAAGATTCCCTACGCCATTCGGTGCCATACAGCCCCAAACCATAATTTAACTTCCACCACGTTTTACAGTTGGTATCATATTTTCCTATTCATATGCCGTGCCTCTCCGTCTCCATACCAGCTTCTTTACTTTTATACCGAAAATGCAAAATTTGCTCTCATCCGAAAAAATAACCTTATTCCAAAGCTCTGGCGGCTTTGAAACGTATTCGTTTGCAAAGTCCATTCGCTTCCGCCTATTTACCTCGTATATACAGGGTGATTCAGGAAGTTCCGGACAAATTTCCCCAGCGTATTCCTTGGCTCATTTCATGAAGAAAAGTCCACTAGGACCATGTCCGAAAATGCAAGGGTGCGAAATGGCAGCGGGTTCAAAATTTTCGGATTGGCGGTCGGAGGGTAGTAGGGTAAAGTTCCTAACCTCTGAGCCAGTGGTCGGTTTTGGGCTTGTTGGAAAGGTCTTTAAGAGGCCTTTCAAAATCAATAAAAAAAAGTAGAAAAAAGTCAAATCGCCGAGATACTGAGCTTTCGGAAAAAAAATGGAAAACAAATTTACATAACCTCAATTTGCTCAGCCAGATGGCAGGTAACTTATGTTTTTTTCTGTTGAAAGATACCTCTTACCTTTCCGAAGCCCAGAGGTCTGACCGTTCCAAAGTTATGACCATTTTACTGAAATGCAAAAATGTTTGCTTTTGTTTTTGGAAGCGAAATAACAGCACACATTTATTTGTTTTTGGCCACTGGCTCAGAAGTTAGCAACTTTATCCTACTAACCTCCGACCGCCAATCCGAAAATGTTGAACCCGCTGCCATTTCGCACCCTTGCATTTTCGGACATGGTCCTAGTGGACTTTTCTTCATGAAATGGGCCAAGGAATACGCTGGAGAAATTTGTCCGGAACTTCCCAAATCACCCTGTATAAGGCTTCTTACGAGCTACCCCCGCCTTTTTAAAAATTCTGTGGACTGTATCATTGGGCACGGGTTTGGAAAACCTTTCTTCTACCTCAAGTTTCAATTGCTTGGCAGTCTCGGTGCGGTTTTTTTTCTCGCTGAGTCAATAGACATGGCCGACCAGAATGTGTTTTTTGAGAGTATGAAACCAGTTGAAAGATAACACTGTACAACAAAATAAAAGTTTTTCGAAAATAACAAGGTTCTGACAACGGAATCTGGTAGGGGTTGTAAAAAAATATATACGTGTATCGCCGTTTTGAATGTTTACGTCTGTGTTTTCTTTTAAGGAGTATTAAAATTTTCTCCCTTTTGCACATTTTTATGATGAATCGGCATAGGAAACCATGTTATCCTTACATTTTTAGGTATAGGATGAGTTCAGTAATTGTATGTAAAAATTTACGAGAAACATTTTTGTGGAATATAGTACTCTAACCGTTTACCGCCTCAATATATGGGGTTTTTATGCTTTTTGTGGAAAAGGGTAAAAACACAAAAAAAAATTTACTACACAAATTTTCCTCCTAAAATTCTACAATAAGTTTCTTAATATACCAAAGCTTAAAACTCAACTGCCAAAAAAGTTCAAAATTTAAAATCCATACTTATTCCGAGTGGCGCTAAAATTTCCCACAAAACTGCGTTTTAGGGGGTTGGTGTGTATTGAAAACATATTATACGTGTACTCAGGAAATGAAGCAGCCCCTACGAGTGAGCGCTACCCACTGTTTGTCGAATTTTTTACCATTTACCATTCATCAATTTCAATTTATATTCCTTTCTTCTACATCGCTTTTTTTAGATCAAATTAACTCGCCAAATGGTTTAAGAATACTAAAATAAATCTTCAAACCTATCTAAGAATTTGTAAAAATACTTTCAGGGACTAGGAAAGTCAACGGGATCGCTTACTCGACCATAGTAGCTAGCTGTATGCAGAATTTTGAGCGTTTGTTTTCTTGTCATGTTGCAGCTAAAAGTTAATTAAAATTTTAATTTTATTACGAACGTCCTGCAATAATATTAATTGTTTCAACCATTATGTAATGACTAAAATAAAATAATAACATTTTCAATACCTAATAAATTAACTAAAATATTAAAGATTTAAGTTATAACATCACAATTGTTTTGCTCTGTGCGCAGAGATATGCAGGCAAGTGCACTATATTTTTGGATCATACTAGTTAATTGGGAATATTCTCAAAATCACATTATAGGTTTGTAATTCATATCAATATAGAAAATATTTTTATTGATGTTCAACATATTGTAGTATAATTTTACTTGCAAAATAAATACAATTAGGGTATTCACAAGGTGTACTAAAGTGTTGTATTTGTCGTAAGTACTTTCTGTATTCAACAGTTGTATATATGTATGTTGTTGGTTTCCCTCACACAAACATATTATACGACAATACAAATTATGCAGGTAATTTTGTTGCAGTGTACTATCAGTAACAGCTGATTTATTCTTATGTTTAGTCAATTATTTTTAATCGGTGATTGTAATTTGGACTTTTTGTATTTCTAAGACAATTCAGAAATAAATATTTGCAACTTAATTGTAATAATATAGTAAGAGTTACGGTCATTCCAGTAGGTTTTGATTTTGACGTTTTACGTCTTGGGGTTGCTCAAAAGTGAACTATTTTTCTTCAAATTTTACTTTTCGTCAAATGTCTTTAAGTCACCATGTGAACACCCTAAATATCAATAAAACCGAGCACCTAACTCCAATAAAATTATTTTCGAGGGCTTTGTGAACTAATTTTGAATACGCAATTTCTTCAATTAAGTATAAATTTACTGAAACTCATTTTGAATAATTGATTCTAGAAAAATTAAGGAAATTTTTTTTCTGATTCAGTGAAATCTGCTTAGATTGAGGTCAATTGCGAATTGCATTTTTGGTAACTACATTTAAGCAATTGGCATTAATAGGACTCTAGTACATGTAACTGTGAACTAACTCGTCGCTGTATCAGTTGAAAATGAAATTGAAGGAATGAATACTTGAAATTTGATCATGTCAAATCAGTAAAAGTGCAATTCCAAACTAAACTAGACGAATTACATTACATCCAATTAACATTTTAATATCGTACATCCAATGCAAAGCAAAGAACAAAAGGAACGAGCCAACTGAGCAATCAAACGCTTGAGGAGGAGATACGAACGACTAAAGTGTCATTTCAAATCGTACATAGTACGCAAACATACATATTTTGCCATTCGGCTGGAGGTCAATGGACGAACCAGCGCTTTCATCGCCGAGCTTGAAATAAAACGTATGAATTTGTCAATTCCGTAATTGACTCATGAAAGCTAATGGAAAAGTAACGTAATAGCAATAAAGGCAAACATACACGCTTACACACAGCACGTCTCTTTGTATGTAGGCATCTAGTACGAGTGTCTTAGGGATGCCAAACGGGCGAAACATTTACAAGTCGCGGGATTGTTTAGAATGATATGGATGGGTTTAACAAATTTGAAGTGACAATTATCTATTTGTTGGTGGAAAATGGCATACATGGGTCTAAATAATACATAGTTCTTCGAGTTGTGCGGTTGTTTTTATATGTACGTAGTCAGAATAAAATCTATACGTGTCTATATGGGGCACTCGTTGATGTGCGGAGAAGTTTTAATAACTGGAATTAAACCCAGGTTCCAACAAAACTGACGGTGGCAAGAACCGATTCTAAATTCCAGTATTTTGAAGGCGGTTATGCGTAATGCAACCGTGTTAGGAATAGTTGTTAAAACCGGTTCTGTTTGTTGGAACACATTTTTAACAATTTTATAGTCTAACATATCCCCAAATATATCGTACAAAGAAGAGAATAAACATTAATTACAGTTTAGGCTCAATCCACTTTTTGGAACATAGTCCAATAATTACGACCTTGATATATATGATTGTAATGCCCTCTTCACTCGCCAATCTGATCTGCCTTTTTGAATTTCAAAAATACCATGGTTTATTCTATTCCAAATAGAACCAGCAATATATAGTAGTGAAAGGAGTCTTCTCCGAAAGTCAAAGAATGACCCATATACACAAAAAACTGAATAATCACAATTATGCATGTTATTTATACGGAACTGCCCCCATTGACCTAAACACCCCAAATTTTGAGTAAATATGATGCCACAGAACAACTTTTACCGAGTCAGCTAGTAACTGGTGAATGTCATAACTAATCTACCTCCGTCCCGATCGATTAATAATACTTTGATTACCCATAACACTTTTATATAATATGGTTGGATATCCAGATACAAATTTGTCGATTCTTCATCAGGTTTCCAGAGAGAATTTTTTAAAATAGAATAAAACATGTGGTAACTTTTTAGGTAAATTGTTCAATATATGTTCTTGTAGATGTTTTGAAAAAATATATGAAAGTTATAAGCAAAAACCAAACGTTGTTGTGCCTAAAACTCAGATAAATTAGCTTTGGTTGGGGAATGTAATTGCGGCAAATGAACATTTATTGCATCAAAAATTAATTTCTTTCCTTTGCGATAGATAAATTAAGTCGTCTAGTATGCAAGAACCAACTAAATGTTTACAACAAACGAAAAACTGTCCCATTAACTGTTCTTTCGCTTACCGCAAACGAGTCAGGTAATTCCAAACAAAACAAACTTTTTCGAGAAACGAAAAATGTTGGCTCAGGAAAATATTTTTAATTTTCCTTTGAGGTAACAGACCAGGGATTTTCGGAACTACTATTAGATCTCACGTTTCGAAGTTTGTAACACTTCTCATAAGCGCCTTAGCGTTCTTGGCCAGTGACCGTCTTGTTCACATTAAGCATGTTTTGGTTACACCGCTTGCCTATATATTCGCCTGTTTTGTATGAAGAACTTAGCGACAACTTAGCGACGGGAATCATTTTCGCTAAGTTTAAACAAAATTTTTTTTTACATCGTTTACGGTTATCAACCCTTTTTCATATTTTTGAATAAAATAACTTATCGCTAAATAGCCGTTTTCTTTGCAACTTAGCAAGCGATAATCGCTTGCTTGTAACCAAAACACGACTATTGTTCCCAATTGCAATTTCTTGTTGGGGCTCTCTCTCTCTCGTGCGAGTGGATTAGTTTTTTCTTGAAACAGATACTGATTTTCCTGTAACGCAAACGAGTTATATTTCACTGAATAGGATATTGTTTTATGGAAGTGTACCCTCATTAGTACAAGTATTTTGTTGTACGCAGCACCAAAAGGCATTTTGAAAGTAAACCAATAACGCAGGAATACAAAAAAGTATATATGAATCTATCAACTTAAACGATTAATGCCATGAACAGAAATTTAATCAGCTGTTCAAACGAGTTTACCTTCTCGTAATGTTACCATGCTATCAGCTATTTACACGTATACAACCAAGATATAAAAAGGGTGGTTAAATGTTAAGGGCCGATGTTGAATGTGAACCACACCTAAACGTCAAGTTTTTTTCTGCATTTCATTTGACATTTCTCAATTTCAGACTAACTCAATTTGAACCATGGAAAGATACATAATCGAGCAACGCGTTAAAGTTATTATTCAGGCTTATTATGGAAATGGGCGTTCAAATCAAAAGCATATCGTGCACTTCGTGATTTTGTCGGTCAATTTAATCGTCCAAATGTGCGTACAATCGGAACAAATCGTGCAAAAATTTGAGCAAACCGGGTCTGTAGGAGATGTGAAAACACCAGTGCATGCTCGTACAGCTCGTACTGCAGAAAATATTGCTGCTGCATTTTTTCCAAAATGAGGCCGGTCAGGCAGTTACAGTGAATGGTGTTCGCTATCGTGAGGTGATAACAAACTTTTTATGGCCCGAATTGGAAGATATGAATGTGGACGATATGTGGTTTCAACAGGACGGTGCCCCTTGCCACACAGCTAACGAAACAATGGTTCTTTTGCGCGACAAATTCAATGGCCGTGTTATCTCACTTGGTGGCGATGTCAATTGGACGCCAAAATCATGTGATTTGACACCGTTGGACTTCTTCCTTTTGGGTTATTTGAAAGAAAAGGTGTACGTCGATAAGCCAGCAACAATTCAAGAGCTAAAGTGTGAGATAATTCGACACATTACCGCATAGAACCTCAATTATGCCTCAGCGTCATCGAAAATTTGGACCATCGGAGGTGTGCCGCCGAGGTTGTGGCGGCCATTTAGCCGATATTTTGGTCCATACATAATTGAACCATACAATATTGTCATAATAAAAAGAAATGACAATAATTTCCTAAATGATTTGTGTTTTGAAAAAGAGATGATTTATCCGACCTTTCGTATTGTATCCAATAATTAAATTGTCCGAGCGTTTGGTCGTGTTCATCAATCAATTATATTCTCCCGATATTTCGCTATAATTTGGATAGCATCGTCATCAACATCGGCCCTTAAAATTTAACCACGCTTTACAAAAAGGCAGAAGCAGTAGGTTTTGTAGCCATTTTTGGTTTGCATAAGTTGTCAATGTTAGCTGATTTAAATGTAAACAAAATGTGAAAATTTAATCTGCAGCAGAAGCAGAGCAGTAATGTATTGTTGTTTTATTTGTGAATCGAGTTATTTCAATATTCAATATTATGTTATAAGTGGGCAAATGCAAGAACAGTTTATACATTAGGATGGGTAAATTTTTTTGCCAGCCAAGGGTATAATTTATGAAAATGTTCCCAAGAAACCATGGTTCTAAAACAAAAATCGAGAACGCGATTTTTCATTTAAAAATTTCTGTACATATTAGCGTAAAAAGTCGATCCAAAAGCCATTATTTTGAAAATTGATACTCCCCACGGTTCATGTGTTATAGCTGTGTAAAGTTGGTAATCTGCAGCATTTTTGTGAAGAGGTGCCTGTATTAATGTTAGAATAACTTTTGAATGCGATATTAGATTTGCCATTTGTATTTTTATTCCTAAAGAGAAGGTTAAAGCCTATCAGGCGATACCATGATCGTTAAAATCTGATACGAGGAGTATCGCATTCAAAAGTTATTCTAACATTACACAAAAATGCTGCAGATGACCAACTTTACCCAGCTTTAAAACATGAACCGTGGAGTGTTTCGACCTAAAATAAAGGTAAATAAAATAAAGAGTAAAACAAATACAGTGGAGTGAAGACTTATGCAAAGGCAGCAGGCTCATATTTTTAGTTTTATATATTCTTGCTGTTTCCCCACAGTTTGAAAATAAACTTTTTCACTTTAAACTCAGTCGCTTTATTTCTTTGAATCAATACAATCCAAACAACAATAAGTAAACAACTTCTGACAACTCATGTTAACCGTGAACATATAAACAAAGCAAATCAGCTGTGATATGCACTCACCTTTATTAAGACATCTTGTATACAACCAAAGAGGAATGAAGAAGAGCCGTTATCCCTATCTTCACTTTCTCTTGATGACGACGGGGTAGTAGGCCATTTCATCGAATACGAGTTGCTTTTGTAGTTTACTCTTTGGTTGAACATAATAAGGACAGAAATAAAAGGAAATGCGTATTTTCGTTCGATGCAAACAACATAAAACATAATTAAACTGTCATTAGTATCAATCAAACACAATTTAAACTTATGGGTCGATTATCGATAGCAACCGAACCTCAGTTGCGTTGCCAGTTGTCGAAAAGTTATTACATATGGCAACTGGCAACTGACAGCTAGCAACTTCAGTGGCTTGATGGAGTTTATATTGGCACCCACGAATTTTTTGTTGCTGTATACTTTTAAAAAGAAAACAAAAAGTTCAGGTGAACGATAAAGAGTCAAAAGCTGTGGTTCTAAAGAAAATCCTAATTTTTTGTTGTTAAATTATAATGTTTATAAAAAATTGTGCATAATAAATACAATATTATTTATATAAAATACAATCTATTAGCGGCAAAATTGTCGGAGCTCGGGCAGCTCAAAACGTATGACAAACGAAATTAAAGAAAAATATAAGAGCACGAAAAATATATTTTTGTTGTCGGACAGATTTTTGGGGCCCACAGGGTCCAAAAAACGAGTCCAGTTAGAGACTGCTAGGAACATGCAACTGTGGATACTAAAATTAAAGGTATTTTTATTCCAAATTTAATGGTGTCTTTAATTTTGTGGACCCGCATCCATGCACCCAGATAACTCCAGTTTACCATATTATAGTATGTCTTGACATTTAGTGTGGGTGTTCAAATTAAAGGGAATGATGAATCTGCTCCATTGCTATTCATTTTAAAAACTTTCAAGAACAATTTTCCAGACTTTAAATAAAAGGTTTGGAACATATCGCTTATTTGCCGGAATGTTGTATTAACTCAAAAAACATAGTTTCGAGTAAATCGACTTTGAAAGTTTTATTTTGTATATGAATGTACACAAAATGCTAACTTCCAAATGCTCTCCTAACGAATTTAACACAGATTTAGATATAGGAATTAATCCATCTGAAAGAACTCGGTCAGGAGAATATTTTATAGTACTTAGTCCAAAAATGAAGAATTTTGAGTTAATACAACATTCCGGCAAATGAGCGATATGTACATAGGTCCGTCCGACAAAAAATAACATATTTTTCGTTTTCTATATTTTTCTCTATTTTTGGCCTTTTTTTAATCAAGTTTTGAGCTGCGCCCGAACTCCGGAAATTTAGCCCTAGTAGTCATATGTTTGCCCAAAAATCAGCTACCTGTTGCTTCAGTCGACTTTTGTCCAAATGAGGGCATCGTGAGTAGAAGTATTTGAAATACTAATAAAGTAATAATAATAATAACCGGGATGTCTGGCGTCAACATACCTGATTCGCATTTCGTAATCGCATGTCTACAATTAGATTGTTGTTATGAAAATAATTATTATAGTGGGCTTACTCGGAAATACAATAGCTGGTGCAGATGCTTGTTTGTTGCGCATTTTGTTTGCAATTACGGCCTCAAAACACCTGCAAAGTTGTCAGATGTTCCATTTCCGAAAAGGCACAGTATTATAACTTACCAGCAAAACATTCAAACTAAACTAGCCTTTCCTATTTATGTATAAATGGCGAATCTTTTTCCTTCGGTCCAATGATACGTACGTGTGTCCCATCTATACATCCGACAATACCAGGAAACTTCGTTTTATAGTAAAGCCGGATATTTTTTGGGTCTTTTCTTCCTCCGTCATTTTTGAAATAATCCACATCTTACAAATGTTTTTTTCAATTAGATGCACAACTTTCTCCAAAACAACCCACAACGTAGGTTGAGCCATGCCAAGGTTGAAGTCGTTGACATGGGGCTTTTGGAAACTTCCCTCCGCAAAAAAACCTTAAAGCTGCACAAACTTTTAAGAGCGGAGCTATTACTGTCGCCCGAGGACTTCGTTTGAAATCATTTTCCAAAATATTCACTAAATAAACTACTCCTTCTTTTGGAAGGCGAAAATATGCCCTGAACCAAAAACGGAATTGTTTATTAACAATTGTTCTCAGCAATAACATTCACTCAGTGTAGCCGGCAATTCTAAAGGATTAGAATTGTCTCTTAAGCGTCTTCTAATAGATGCCACGTTTTGTACTTTATCTTCCTCGTCAAAAAATAAGTCCACTGAACTAATCATTTTTATTAAAAAGTTTTTGCTTTTCTTTTCTTCTAGATTTTTTGTTTGTTTACATTATTTACAGTTGGCGAAGTGTCAGAACTCTGTTATCGACGGGAAACACTGTTACCTACGGCAACTGGCCAAAGTTGCCATACATAACACTAATTTTTATTTCAGTGGCGTTGTCAGTTGACGCTTCAATGTGATTTCTTATTTGCTTTTGTCCACAGAACACAGAATCACTTCAAGGGACAGATTAGTTTTTGTGTTTATTTGTCTAAAATTGTTTTTTCCAAATAGAGAAGAAATTAATGAGAGTGATCGCTTGTAATAACGGATTTCTTTATTTGCAGCAAATGTTATGGAAATTTTGGTAACGATAGAAGTTTTTTTTTATTTGGACAAAAAAGTATATACCTTTTTTACGGCCAACCACAATTTACATAACCCAGGGATATATCCGTAAACTCTATGCGTTAATATTAGGGTATCCAATTATTTGTCGTTTTGAATTGTTCCAGTAACTGGAACATAGTTTTTTGACTTACCCGAACAATAGAGTAAAGTCGTTTTATTACTCGCGTTATTCGAGTAATTTTGCGCTTGTAATATTAACCGATTTAATAGAAAAAATCGCATTTTCAGCAGGTATGACAACGCGTTATTATTGAAAACAACATAAACCACGATGGCGATTAATATAAATTCATTAAGCCTGTTTAAAGATTTGTAAAAGCTCGTGAAACCCGGATTATATACTATTATACTGGCATTTAAGATCGCCTGTAAACAATTAAACTGAAAAGTAGTTTGGCATAACAATTATTATCGTTTAAATTATAAGTTCCAAAAATTGAAGTTCCAAAAACCCTTGTAGAAAAGGGATTTCGGCATGTATGTATGTTGTCTTGACTCTGTGGATTCGAAAATCTTCAGTATTCCTTAATCCATACGGTTTTACTTCTCCAACATTATTTATTTGATCGCATAGATATTCCAGAGCATTCCCTTGTTTCCTTTTTTTTTTAATAAAAATTAAAGTGTTGAATTTCAGTCTTTGATTTAAATTATTAAGGCCATGATTCTATTTAGTCCAATGATCTGTCAAAACACAACCATGTGACAGCCCTAATCGCATAGTCTGGGTCGACAATGAAATGAATCGCAAAAAATTGGATAGGTCTGCTTATACAGTGTCGGTCAAAAAAATAGCACCAACGTCGAAAACTATTGTCATTCCAATAAAAAAATAAATTCTGTGCTTATTATTTGAACATAACTGAGCGATGACGTAGTACTCTGTTTACTGTTTTTAAGAGAAGTTTTTTTTCCACAAGATAGTTAACGGTTCTCTAGAAATGATCGATCATTTTCAAAAGGATCTACTTCAGTGCAGTCAATGAAATAGCACCAGCAGGATTTTTTAAATTTCTTTTGCAAAATTTTGTGAAAAAAAGTGAAAACAAGGTAATAAAAATTTTTTAATATACTTTCTTCAAAATCAGGTAATAATTTTATAAAAATTCTATAGTTATGGGTCACGGAAAGAATTGTTCGCCGGAAAAACGTGAACTAATAAAAAAATTTGCGTCCGACGGTAAATCTTATTCCCAAATAAGGAATTTGCTGGGCTGTTCCAATAAAATGATAATAAATGCCCTAAGATATGAGCAAAAAGTTGAATCTCGTGGTAGGAAGCCAGTTTTGTCACCCTTAATGGTAAAGCGTTTAGTACGGACGACTAAAGCAAATCCCTTTATGACAGCCACGGAGCTCAAAAAAACATTGGATGTGCCGGCAAGCGTGGAAACTATTCGCCGCAAACTTCGAGACAACAGCCTCAATGCCTGTAGTCCTCGAAAAGTGCCGCTCCTTACCTCTAAGCATGTTGCTAAAAGGATATCTTTTGCTAAAGCACATCAAAATTGGCCAAAGGAAAAGTGGAGAAATGTGCTTTGGACTGACGAATCCAAAATTGTCCTTTTTGGTGGAAAGGGTTCCAGATCTTTTGTCCATAGGCCACCTAACAGTGAATACATGCCAAAATTCACATCAAAAACTATTAAACATAGAGGTCATAGTATTATGGTATGGGGTTCCTTTTCATATCAAGGTGTGGGTCCCATATATTGGATCAAAACCGTTATGGATGCATCGGTTTATGTAAAAATCCTTGATGAAATTATGCTGCCGTATGCTTGCTACGAAATGCCGCTGGTGTGGGTCTTCCAGCAAGACAATGACCCCAAACACACCAGCAAAATGAAAAAAATGGTTCAACGATAACTCTATCAATGTAATGGAGTGGCCTGCACAGTCCCCAGATTTGAACCCTATCGAAAATCTGTGGACGGATATAAAGAAGGGTGTATCAAAAATAAAACCAACAAGCGTTGAAGGGCTCTGGGAGGCTGTGCATAAAATTTGGAGTTCCATCAAAGTTGAAAGATGCCAGCATTTAGTCGATTCCATGGGAAGGCGTTGTGCCGCGGTAATAGCAAACAAAGTTCACGCGACAAAGTATTGAAACAATACAATTAATTTATCAACAAGATATCTGAGTACAATTTTTGATTTATTTTAAGAAATGCCACTATTTTTTGTTAAAAATGAAATGAAGTGCTATTATTTTGACTGGGTAGTTTTTAAGTTTTTTGTTTAAATTAATTAGCAAATTATAAACTGTTGAAAAAACCAAATAATTTTCTTATGATAATAAACCATTAACATCAAAGAATTTACTATATCTTGTTTTGCGTTAAATTGGCCCAACTGTTAAACAGATGTAAACGGAGTCAATATAAATTTGTGCGTGGTGCTATTATTTTGACCGCAGCTGTACATACATATGTAGCCACTTCTCAAAAGTATTTGTATACAATTGCAAGTGTGTGGAATAAACCTAAGAATTATTTAGAAAATAAACGGTTTCGTGAAGATGCTTTTGGAACATTTTCTTAGGTTAGTGACAAAAGCTCCTATTGTACAAAAAAATCTGTCCTTGAATCTGTAATTCTAAGATTCTAACCCAAGAAATCTTCTGACGTATTGGAAAACAAAAAGCTGTAATCGCTTGTTGGTAGAAAATTTTGGTGGCCAGCGTTCATAAAATGTATTAGAATGAACGAACGAACAAATCGGCCCAAACTAAAAATGAAATAAAACGAATAGTATGGTTAAATTAGTTACTTATTTATAATATTCATTCTTTACATGTTCCCCTAACAAATTTCTAAAAGAATTGATTCAGTTGGCCCATGTAATCCTATATATTATTTATGTCTTAGTTTTGTTGTTTAGAGTATCGCTAAAAAAAAACTCTAATAGGAGAATATTAAAAACACCAAGCAAAGTTCACATTATCCATAAAACATATGACCTGTTCCGCAATCTCGAACCTTCACTCGAATGGAAAACGAACGAAAGCTTTCGTTCGACATCGAGGAACAGACACATAAATGGTGATGGGAGATCAAACGACAACTGCAAAAGCGGAATAAGCAAATATTGAATCCAAACCTACAGATGAATGTGAAAGATGAAAAAAATAATAATAAAATGGTTCAAAATTCTAAACTATTTGTTCCAATGCACCTCGCTGATGTTAAATCAGGGACATCTTATTTGAGATACATAAGTCTATCGGATACAACTGTTGGTGTGAACGAAACCCGATCCGTTATCGACAACTCCGTCAGATAAACAGAACAAACTGTTTTTGACATCCCTATTGAAGTGTACAGCAAAACTTGCAATCTCATGTTAACTTTGTTTGGTTTAATGGGGAATTTAAAATGGCCCTGACTAAATTATAGAAAATTCACAGTCTGCAGAAACATTACAAATCGTGTTACATTTGCAGTCTCACCAATGAATATTTATATACAAACTGAATTAAGTTTTCAAGTTATTGAATTCAGACTTTCCCACTATTTTAGAGATAAGATGTTTCCATTTGGCAACCCTAGTTTAGTTAGCTTTGTCATTTTATATTACCATGATAGTAATGTTTTGTTGGAATTGTCGGGGGGGCGTGTCTGCTGCTACGAGCATTTGTCCTCTTCAGTTTGCTACTATTGTGTTATTTTAATTTTAAATTCTAAAAAATATGTGGAGGTGTTCTGCTTTGTTGTGAAAATAAGGAACAGTCGACAAGGCTTGGTTCCGACTTCCTTTGTTAACATACAGGAGATGATTTACTTAGTCAACAAAGGCGTTTGATACAATTGCACCGTCAAGACTTGAATTGTTGCATGCATTATTAGAGGCAGACAACAAAAGATGAGCGCAACGTCAATCAGGCGTAGTTATGAATCATTAGGAGGAAGTTCATCTGTATTTTGCTTTCGAGTTCAGTTGCTGCAATTGCGTGATCTATACAAATCACATCAAGATATCATTCCGTGTATAGTCTTTCATTAAACCTTTTCGTAACTGGCATAATATAAAGGTTATAGGTAAACAGTATACAATAGCACAGATGGAACAGTTTAAAGTTGACACCCACAAGTTAAATATTTTACTTTGTACGCCGGCATTGAAATGTTTCTCATACATCGGAAATGTATTATTATGTCGTATACTTATGTCAAATAGTGACATATAAAATGTTAGTGCAAAAGTTTTACAAACATTCTATTTAATACAATTAAAGCGGCCAATAACTTTGGAAATCAGTCACACGTACAGGAACAATCAATTAAAAGTCAGAATCGTATGTATCCCTAAAGTTCTCCTAAAGTTCTAGTTCTAAAAGTTCTTCAATACTATTCGAAAGGTAAAATTTAGTTAATAACAGGCATCGCATGAGTCAGATGAAACGGAAATACAACACGAATGTTAAAAAAAATGGTGTCCCATAACATCCCATGAAGGCATTGAGGAGAGCTTCTCACATTCAGTCAGATGTGCGCTTACTAGTTTTTACAGTCACTGATTGAATCCTACACTGAAAACTGGAAAGCGCACAGCTCAGTGATTGTGAGTTCTCCCCGGTCCCTTCATGGGATGTAATAGGAAACCATGTATTTATTTTTTATTGGGACCTACAGTTTTACACCGGTTCCGAACGGTATTTTGAGAAGATTTGGCCTTATGTGGTATTTACCTCTATGTGGTATTATTAGCGCAATCCACTTCAACATCCAACGTTCATATGCAACCACACCAAATGTCGATAATTTACAGAGAAAAGTAGTTACTCCATGATCGGAACTCATTTATAGCATATAAGGTACATTTAATAAAAGTCATGGGTCAATAAAGTGTAACTTCAAGGGATGTTTTCAATTCACATATCGCTCATTCTGCTTCACATTCTGTCTTGCACGAAATTTGAAACTAAGAGGTCGATCATCTGTTTTATGGAAGCCCCCCTGGATATGGCTTGCAATAAACATCGTGAATTCCCTATTTATATCGCTAGTCCTTGCTTTCAATCAGTTATTTACTCAGTTACTTAATTTCAGTGGCAGTTTCAAAATGTCAGGAAGAAAACACGGTACCACCTCACAATCCGATGCAAATAAAGTAGTTTGGATGAATACAATATTCACATGTGTTCTGGAGGCCAAAATATTTAAATACTTGGCTAAAGAAATACAGGAATTAGCTGTGTCTGCGTACTTTTCCAGTAAAAAAATATCCAGTAACTAGTATTTTTGAGAGAGTAAGATAGATTTTACTCTTCCAGTATAAAAATATCACAATTTAATTTAATTTAATTTAATTAATTTATTGAGCCTTTTTAAGAACATTGAATCGTGTTAGAAGACAATATTTAAGAATCGTGTATTATCTTAAAAACATAAATTTGGAACAGTTACATACTTTGCAGGTTTTGTGTCAAGAAATGTTTTAGAATATTATGATGTATGAGAACGCCCTTGCTCCCGGGACTACAATAACGTGAGAGTTTGCATTATCTCGAATATAAATAAATGTATATAAAAATAAATGCAGATATAAAAATATATAAAATGTACAAATTAAACTTAACAAATATATAGGGACGTATAAAAACAAATGGAAAAATATTATATTAACCTCTATGGGTTCCCGCTATTGATTTTGAATAGAAATTGTAACAAATATTCACATTTGTATCAAAATTTGGTAGACTTTCGTTGAGGAATCCAATTGGTGATAAGTAGTTCGTATTCGTCCAACTATAAAGTTGTTGCCTATTGAAAATATCAACTATTATCTGATTTGGGTGGTCACGAAGTCTAGAAATGAATCTATTTAAAATATCGCAGACATATAGACCTATTGGCGTTATTCGCGACTCTCTATAAATTACATTATTTGAGTATCGTTTATTCTCAGATTCAAAGTATTTGCCTACACAGTGACGCAAAACTTTACGTTCTAAAATACCCATTTCTTTCATAATTACTGGGGAAATGCTAAACCAAATTGGAAATCCGTAGAGGAATATTGGTCTAATACTTGTTTTATATAAAAGTAATTTGGTATTTTTGGGTACATTTTTATTTAGAAGAATTCTTGAAAATATATTTAATATTCTGTACGCTTTGTTCATCACACATCGTGCATGTTTATTAAATTTCATTAATTTGTCAAATTCAATGCCCAAGTATTTAAAGCTATTTTTGAATGGAATTTCCGTACCGTCAATGTTCAATTTCAATCTTTTACTTTCCGGAATAACAAATGACCTGCACTTTCCGGAGGCATTTCTAATACAAATGGCCTCAGATTCGGAAATATTAATTTTGATACCCCAAGTTTCATAAAAGTGTTTTATCTTCGTTAAATGTTGTTTAACGTTATCTAAAGCTATAAGGCGAGACTCGTCATGAGAATATAGAAGAGAGTCATCTGCATAAAGCAATCCGCAAGAATTATGATCATTGTGAGGAAAGTCATTCATGAATATGTTACATAAATGTGGTACCAAAATAGACACTTGAGGAACACCGGAGTAGGCATTTCCAAGATTTGAAAAAAGCTCATCAAACTGTACACAAAATAAACGGTTTGAAAAGAAACTATGAAACAATTTAACTATACTTGGTCTAAACCCCAATTGAATCATCTTGAAGAGAATGCCCCTATGTGAAGCATGGTCAAAAGCTTTTTCAATGTCCAAAGAAACTGCAACCGTACATTGTTTAATGCGTAAATTGCATACAATATCGTTGTGAAATTTCAAAAGAGCATCTGTTGTCGAATGTTCCCTTTTAAACCCAAATTGGTAATCCGATGTGTATGGACTATTCATATTCAGATCCATTTTAATTCTAATGATGTTCTCAAAGAGTTTACCCAAATTTGATAGTAAAGAAATAGGCCTCAAATTAGTTATGTCGTTACTGCTTGCATTCTTTTTAATTGGAACTAGTTTCGAAATTTTCCAAGCCTTTGGGAAGTATGAATTGCTTATACAATTATTAAATATTATCATCAAATACTCAAGTGCCTTCGTAGGAAGTTTCCTAATAATGTAATTTGAGATGTTATTCAGTCCATATGATTTTTTATTGTTTATATTACCAACAATATTTTCCAAATCAGATAATGCAACTAGATTTGAATCGTTACAT
Organism: Phaonia tiefii; assembly: GCA_963931995.1. Classification (NCBI taxonomy): domain Eukaryota; kingdom Metazoa; phylum Arthropoda; class Insecta; order Diptera; family Muscidae; genus Phaonia; species Phaonia tiefii. The sequence goes on along the minus strand of OZ008371.1, from coordinate 78,797,032 downwards.
TAGTTGAGCGCGGTATTTTGTGAGTTAAATAAAATAATATTATTCGGAACACAAGAAATATATTCAGAAATAGACTGATCAATTCTTTCAGTATCACCAATTGGAAAGTCCCTATATATGTTAGAAAAGCATTCTCGAAGCTTTTCCAAACATACAGATTTGTCCGAGATTACGGAGCCATCGACTGATAATTTTTTCAAATTACTTTGTCTTTTGTAATTTAAAATGATATAAATGGATTTGTGAGCCCTAGGACCTGGTCTAACATTCCGTAGCCTTCTATTGAAAGTATTCTGTTGCTCAATTCGAACTAGTTCTTTAATAATAATGTTCAGTAATTGAATTTGTTTGGATAACAGTAAATATTGCGCATCGAGACGATTTAATGTTCTATTGAATATATTTTTCATTTCCTTTTGCCATCTGTACTTAACTTTATATAATTTTCTAATATTCTGAGAAACATTGAAACATTTTTTACCTATTTCAATTGGTTCAGAATGAGATAAGTTTGCCTGAATAATCTTTTCCGTAAATTTGTCTATGTACAAGTCAATATCATTATTGGGTAGGTTAGTCTCGGCATTTGGATAATTTTCCAATAATGATAAAATAATATCCTCTTTGTAATTACTCCAATTTACGCTTTTAAATGATCTAAACATTCGTGGAGATCGTATAATGACGTCGAAATGAGGTAGTTTTATATGCAATTTTAAGGGAAAATGATCTGAAAATGTTGGCAAACTAGTTACATCAACATTTAAAGAGTCAAGATTAATCAAGTTGGAACTTACAATAAAATGTTCAAGAAATGATAACCCATTTGGGAAAGAAGGTGTTCGATTTGAAATCCTTACAAATTCTAAAGGGAACATTTGAGCTGATCCATTCAAATTATTCACAGAATCTCCCCAAGAGACATGTTCAGAATTAAGGTCCCCACCAAGGATAACTCCATGGTAGTCCATTGAAAATCGGTAAATTGATGACAAACCGTCAAAAATATCGTTTCGAAGAGAGTTGCAAGGAAAGTATAGTGAAGAAACGAGGAACTTTTTGCTTGTTCCATTATCAGATACTTCTATTTCAACCGTTATGTTTGGAAGATTAAAGTTTGGAATTTTCACTATTTGAAATTTAAAAATTTTACGTATTGCCATACCAATTCCTTGTAAGTTATCGTTTCTTATAAAAAAGTAATTATCCAAATTAACTCGGTGAATATCCCGTAAGTGTGTCTCTTGAATAAATGCAATGTCAATGTCATTACTTCTCAAGATGTTGAGTAGTTCAACTCGTCTGCTCATTTCTCTTAGAGACCTTACATTAAAAGTTAATAGTGTAAAATAATTACGGTTCATACTTTTTTTAACTTCATCCAATAACTTCAAACATTGGCATACAGCTTCTTCTTTCGACAATGTCTTATAGCATTTCACAAAATTTTCTATTCTTTCCTCAAGAGTTTGCGTGTTGCAGATAATATTTGCAATTTTTAAAAATTCCGCTATAATTGGAGGTTTTTCCGATTTATTTTTGGGTTTCCGGTGAGTTTTGAAATAAGCTCGTAAATGATTGTCCCGGAATTGTGTAACCGCAACTTTTAACTGCATCTGCAACTCTGGATGAAGCTTGGCGTTTCCTAAGTAAGGCCTGTTCTTTCAGTTTCTCATTTTTCTTGAAAAACGCAGTATAAACCTTGCAACCTCTATATCCCTCCCGGGATATGTTTCCCGTCACATTTCACACAAACAAAAGGTTTGTTACAATTTTTCGACATATGGCCCCATTGTTGGCAACGCCAACATTGAGGTATTCTCAAATTCACCTTGGGGGTTCCCATGATACTCCTTGATTCAAAATAATATGAATCGCACTTAAATCCCTAATAGATTTTCCCGGACATAATTTAAAAAAAAAAGGCCTGTGTCTATATTATGTTTTTTGCTATATTCTGTTATAAATTTTGAAACCTTTTCAACTGTGTTGGGGATGTGTTTCTCTAAATGTCTTCTAACTCTGTCCTATGGTGTAAACCTCGTAAAACTAGTGATATCCTTTTTAAATCTTTAGGTGTGTATGAATAAGAATCAATATTCCCGTTTCTTAAAATAGCCATCATTTCAGAATGAACTGAAGACTATTTTAGGTATAATTTGCTCTTCCATTTGTTTTTATTAACAATTTTAAATGTAATATTTTTTGCATTAAGTTGTTGAATTAAATGTGGTATATTTACATTATTTAAAATATGGGAGGGAAAAAGTTTTGTTTTAACTTATTCGTGTTCTTATGATTCTCAACTATAGGAACATCCTGACCTTCTTCTATAATTAAATCTCCTAATATTTGGAATCTATTTTGTGATGTAGTGTCGGATGTGTCGTCCCTAATGTGTTGTGTACTCACAGAAGATAAATCCACAATGTCTACATTTCTTCTTTTCCGTTTGCAATTTACTGTTTGAAATTCTGGATTGTTGATTGTTGCTTCTTCTGTATCCATGTCAGTTGAATTATTGTCATTTGTTGCTGCCACATAATTCTTGCTTAAGATTTCCTCAAATTCCTTCACCTTTGCTCCTGAAATTTGTACCGTGTCCGTCCGTTTGTTCATTCCATCTGTTGAATTTTCTCCATCCTTAATCCGAACATTTGATGTTATTTTGAAATTGGAGCGCCCATCCTTTGATTTGTCCATTTTGTGAATATCTTCCATATATGGGACCTTTGTTGAGAATGCGTTGCTATCCAGGATCTTGACTTTTAGCTTTTTTCTTCATTGAAGGCGGAATATGTGTATGTATGAATATGTAAATATTTTTTCCGATATTTTCAAAATTTGATATTATTTTTTATACGTCTTATTCGTTTGAAAATTTCAAACGAAGTCCTTGAAATTTTATATTGGACCATGTATTAACATTTTCCCCAATGTGGCCAAATTAGGAAAACCTCGCGATTTAAATTTATGTCCGGCGTTAGCACATCACTAGTGCTTTCCAAATTAATATTAACTATGACCGTAGTGAACTCGAGAACAAACTTATTTGAAATTTTATATTGGGTCATGTATTAACATTTTCGCCCACTGTGTCCAAATTAAGAAACGGTTATGGTAATGTACTGCTGTGGGTCCTAAATACTTGTGGAGAAAGGAGCTGATGATATGTCTTGGTGGATATTAAAGTAGCTTTTTTTTTTTAAACCATCCGAAACAAAAATCAAATCCACATAATTCTATAATAATAAACTGCACTTTTTAATAACAGGAATTGATCTTGAACGGGAAAAGTTATTGAAGAACAATAAACCATAATTTATAAATGGTACTCAAATTCCATCAAAGCCATACATACAATAAGTGTCACCCCCCACGCAGTCCGAGGCTTTGCTGTCATGCACTTGCATCGTGAACTCTCGGATTTATGCATGTAAATTTGCACTATGAATTCCAAACACTCACACATACATATTTTGTCCAATTGATACTTTTTTTATTATCTAAGGAAGAAAGTGATTTAAAACCACCGTATCCGCAAAACTATCTAGAGCATTTTCTTTTGAAATTATTTACATAAACGACGATGGTCAATATGGGAACAATATGTGATATGAACTCAACTGTTCAATGAAGCCACATAAAATAATCAATAACCTGAGATGAACGATAGAGTGGAATAGCCTGCCGAATCCCACAGGACTCATATTAGCAAATATGTATCCCACCAAAGACTACGAAATCCGACGGGAAGTCAAGAATTACTTACCCCTTTCCTTGTTGTCGCCTTTGAGTTTGCTGTTGCATTGACTGGAAATTTGTTATTGAATTTGTTACTGTGATTCGGAATCACTTTACATGTGCATGTAGTTCTCTTTGAATATTGTTTCGCTGCTTGCTTTTCTGCTTGTTCGATTGTTGGAATTGAATTGCAATGAATAATTTTAATTAACGCGACACAAAGTTACAATTGGATTTGCTGTTTCCTATTATTCTCTTTGCAATTCGTTTCTTATCAGAGGTTTTGTAAACCGTCATAGGGGGGAAGGAGAACAGTGTCATAGCATGGGAAGGTTCGTTAAGTTGCAGTTGGAAGGCAAAGGAGCGGTAAAAAGAGTTGCCATATACACGGTTAATTTGCCGCTTTTTTATTTAATAAATTTAACGATCAAAAACAACCGTAATAGCAAGTAGATACATATGTATATAAATTTAATAATAATGTTGTTTTTACAGCTGCTAAAAAAAACGGACTTTAAGTTGGATTTTATTGGCAAATAAGTTTTGATTTGAAGGAACACAACGATTTTACTTTGATTTTATTGGTATTACGTCCAAATACTGTCATAAATAAAAATTGGATCAAAGCGTCGTTAGCCCAGTTGATCTTGGCACTCTTTATATGTATGTATATTACTTTATGATCAACCAAAATCCAATCACTGACACGTTGCTGATGCATTTGTTTCTCAATAATCACGTGTACTTTCTGAATCCCAAATGCGAAAATTTTCAATATGAAAATGATGAGCCTCATCGATGAATATTATTTTGACCGAGAATCCTTCATTATTTTTAAAATATGCGAGGAATAGACGATGTGCAATCACTGAGGTGCATGTTTATATCATAGAGTAAATTAGAATAGAGTATTTTGTTCTCTCATCTGACGTTTCATTTCACACTTTTTGTCTTAGGTTTGTGCAAATGAGAGATATTCGACGAAAATTAACTTACACCAGGTGGGGTTACAAGAACTGTTTCCTTAACTTTTTCATTTCGTTTTGGTACAGAATTGTGGGATTTATATGTGTTTTGCACTTTTTTTGTTGACTTTTATCGTTGGTATACATTTTCATTGTATTTAACACAACTATTTTGCCACAAGATCACGATATGTCGTTGATGCTGTTTTGTTGGACGTTTTGTACTATACCTCTATCTGGTTTTATTGAACCTATGCTTTCCACCTTCCAATGTTTACAGAATTTGCTGCCTACAACAGCAACAATGCTCGACGCAATTACCATGTAGATATTATTGTACCATGGGTTCTATAATACCAGATAGAGACAATAAGGCCAACTCCATGGTACAATTATATCTACATGGAAATAGCAGCGCGCGTTGTTGTTGTTGTCGGCAGCAACAACAGGCATTTAGTTTTTGTTCTATTCGCTTCAGCTGTCAAACTCTACATAGAAACATACCAACAACACAAGAATGCAAAAGAGTACAAAAACAAAATACAAAGTGTGACAGCCGACGCGAAGAACCTCACGAAAAAAATTAAAACATTTGTTCTTGCGACTTTACCATGTACACATTATTGTACCATGGGCAACTCGTTACAACAGCTGATTTGAACTTTTTTCTTGTTTAGTTGTTTCTCTTATGTCAAATTCACATGTATTTTGTTTTTGTATGATTTTGTTTACTTTTACTGTAGATACACACATGTAGAAAATTTGTTGCCTAAAATTACAACAATTCCTACTGCTTTCACCTTACTTTTTTTAATTTTTCTTTAATTTAGAGTTCCATTTTTAATATCACTGAACTGTCAGCTGTCTTGTTTTTCTTCACAACATTTTTAGATTTTTAACACAACATTTTAAGAAAATCGATAAATATTTTGAATGACGGCCGATATCAAAGCAAGTATCGGGAAATATCCAATAAGAGCCAAAAATAAAGGCTTTCATGTGGTGCGGTGCATCGTATTGCTCAATAACCGTTTAAACACCGGAGATATTTATTTATTTATTTATTTAACGTTCTCACATACAACAAGATACATAGATCTTATAATTATAGTATGTGATTTACATTGGTATATTAAATATAAAAGTTGAATCCGTGGCCCCTCGATCCGACAATAAAAAAAAAAATAAATGGTTTCCCATTACATCCCATGAAGGGACTGGGGAGAACTTCTCACAATCACTGAGCTGTGCGCTTTCCAGTTTTCACTCACTGATTGGGACCTACAGTTTTACACCGATTCCGAACGGTAATTTGAGAAGCTTTTTCATGGCTAGATACTCGATAGTGTCGCCGTCACTATGCGAGGTGACCGCCGCCGAAAGAAAATTTGAAGGTGGTCAGTGCCGGGTTCGAACCCAGGATCTCATGTACAAGAGCCGCACACACTAACCATTGCACCACCGACGGCAATGCTTTTCGATAATAACCCCATAATAAGACGAAAAACTCGCTTAGTTATCAAAATATCTTGGGTTAAAGTTTTAAAAAATTAATATCTTTTTTACCAATTTACTCATCCAGAGTGGTACAACTCAAGATAAGCCTAAATATTAAATAAAAGTTATCGATAACTTCTTTTATTATCGAGATATCTGTGGCTGTAACTTTTAATATGTACTACTTTCAACAATTTTACTTGTAATTTTTTCCAATCCAATGAACAAAAGGACAAAAAATTAAAAATTATTTTAAAAAATCGCGCGAATAATTTTTCATTTTTTGTCCGTTTGTTCATTTTACTTGTAATTTTTTTGCCAATCCAATGGACAAAAAATTATTTTAAAAAAGCCGCCCGATTTTATTTTTAAGTAATTTTTCGACTGCGGCGCTTTCTATTACAATTAACCAATGAGCAAAAAGTCAAAAAAAATTTTAAGTAATAATAAAAATAAATAATAATCTGCAACTGCATAAACTTGACATACAATGCAGATCCCTACGTTTAATTTTATAATTTTTCAATTTCAGTACTTCTTGCCAAATCGCAAAGTTTACCAACCCGATATTAAATCTCTCGATAACTACTACAGTTACGGGCCACGGAAATCATACTCTTAGCAATTTCTCGATAACTACTATAGCTATCGATAAATTTAATTTCAATTGTCTGAATAATTTTCAAAGTTCTACAGACAAAGTTATATTTTTGAGTAAAACGTTGAAAAAAAGTTATCGAGTTTTTAAAACTTTAAAACTCAATATCTCGATAACCAAGGGAGTTATCGATGACTTTTTTTTAATTTTTTCGACATATTTGGGGTTCTAAAAAAATTATCGAAATGAGGGGCCACGGATATCGTACTCTTCCCGAATATTTGATATGTGCACAAAAATATGGCAGAAGTCGGCAGTCAGGTGTTGTTCCTAACCCAGAGGAGAAAACCGTAAGACCTAAGTTTTATTATAATGCAGAAGACCGTAAAGTCGTGAAGCAGGTGTTGGACCCATAGAGACGGGGTTTGTATTTATCTTATTTTGCAAGTTCTTGGTAAAGTATACTTGCTTCCACACTAATGTTGATTTTTTTCGGAACAGACCTAGTATAGATTGGCGCGTCCAATTTTTTTGTTGTTTTTTTGGTTGTAGGGGATCGTTATTTTAAGTAAAAAAAGTAAAATAAAAAAATCGGGGGGAACCCCTATTTTGGGAGTTACGGGCCAAGTAGCCCTCACAGGGACCTATGTTGCTCGTACCGTGTAGTAGAACTTTTGGAATATCGTTAAATTTATAATGCAATTAGTCGCAGGGGGTTAAAATTCCCTCTGTACCTGAAGTCGGTGTGGCAAAATCCGAAAAATCACTCGATTAATTTAAAAAAAAATATTTTCGGGATATTTTTAAAAATCCGATGGAACAGACCTAGTATAGATCGGCACGTCCAATTTTTTTGATTTTTTTTTTGTTGTAGGGATCGCTATTTTAAGTAAAAAAAGTAAAATAAAAAAATCGGGAGGAACCCCTATTTTGGGAGTTACGGGCCAAGTAGCCCTGGCAGGGACCTATGTTGCTCGTACCGTGTGGTAGAACTTTTGGAAAATCGTTAAATTTATATTGCAATTAGTCGCCCGGCCGTCCGGCCGGGCTCAGGCAGGGGGGTTAAAATTCCCTCTGTACCTGAAGTCGATGTGTGGCAAAATCCGAAAAATCACTCGATTGCTTGAAAGAAAAATATTTTCTGGATATTTTTAAAAATCCGATACGTGGATAACTAAGCAGTTATCGAAAAAATGTATTTATTTATTTTTGTTTATTTCGACTCGTTTTACACAAAAAAGTTATGAAATCGGTCCCATAACACGGCACCACACTCGTAGTATCATCCTGTATGTCCGAACTTTGGGTGCCCCATTTTTTTATTTAATTTTTTTTACTTAAAATTAAAAGTTCTATCCAATGGTAATAGTTTGGAGCCGAAGCGAGTTGCCGACCTATTCTAGGTTTAAGCCCTTTTCAGTGATAATTCTTGTGCCTAAATTAACACTGGAATTTTTTTTCATTTCACAGAATCGAATCGACCCCCAGGTCTATTTTACGTCTTACATGGCGAAACCCCCATTTTAGTAGAACACGTTATTTAAAGTCAAAAAGTAAAATAACGAAGTCGCCGCAAATGCGTAGTTATGGGCCCCCAATCTAGGATATGTAAAAGGGTAATGAGGGTGTTTTTTGGTGTTTCTCCTCTGGGGTGCAGTGGTGGTGGCCACAAATTTAGGTCACGACATGGTATTTATGTATATATATCTCATTATTATAACATCTTATCGGACAAATTTTAGATCCATGTAATTTTTTCAAAGGTCCGAGTAATGTTATGAAAAAAAAGGCTTAAACCTGGAATAGGTCGGCAACACTCTTCGGCTCTAAACTGTTACCATTGGATAGAACTTTTAATTTTAAGTAAAAAAAAATTAAATAAAAAAATCGGGGGCAACGCCTATTTTCGGAGTTGTGGGCCCCCAAAGTTCGGACATACAGGATGATACTACGAGTGTGGTGCCGTGTTATGGGACGGATTTCACAAATTTTTTGTGTAAAACGAGTCGAAATAAACAAAAAAAAATTAAATACATTTTTTCGATAACTGCTTAGTTATCCACGTATCGGATTTTTAAAAATATCCAGAAAATATTTTTCTTTCAAGCAATCGAGTGATTTTTCGGATTTTGCCACACATCGACTTCAGGTACAGAGGGAATTTTAACCCCCCTGCCTGAGCCCGGCCGGACGGCCGGGCGACTAATTGCAATATAAATTTAACGATTTTCCAAAAGTTCTACCACACGGTACGAGCAACATAGGTCCCTGCCAGGGCTACTTGGCCCGTAACTCCCAAAATAGGGGTTCCCCCCGATTTTTTTATTTTACTTTTTTTACTTAAAATAGCGATCCCTACAACCAAAAAAAAAATCAAAAAAATTGGACGTGCCGATCTATACTAGGTCTGTTCCCTGAAAAGTTTTCATTGAACCAGAATCCACCCCCTGTCCATCTATTTTGAATTCATTTTTTAAAGTGTTTCCTTCAATCCTCATAAACTTGACAAGGACGAAAAACGTCCCTACCTTTAATAATTCATTGATATTTGCATCTTAAAAGGTCTATTGCACTTATTTTATTAACTCCTGGCAACATGGGCGTAGAAACACGAGTCCGGGAAACAAAGTACAAAAGCATTTAACGAGGGTTGAACATTTTTGACAGTTGTCGGACAGCCTTCCCCTTATAACCCCTTTCGAACCGGGTTACTTCCAATAAGAACTCTGGTTGTTATTGTATGTATATCCGAATTGCAAAGGAATTTCCTTGTTCTAGCTGAAATAAATTCGCCGCTTTCTGCTTTGTCTCGGCTCATCGCGTAGAGGCGAGTTCACACGATTTATTTCCCGTATTGAAAACAAACCACACAAAGCCGCTACTACAGTTAAGGTTTTATGTTGTTGTTTGTGAACCTGAACGTCACTCTGTTGTCGCTTATTATATATCTAATGCATTACAGCCATTTCTTGTGCAGATGTATGCCTTTCTTTATTCACTTATGCATGCGACACTTTAATTTTTATTTAAGGCAAAATGTCGATCATTCTTTGATTAGTTTCGTTCGATTTAACACAATAACTGCCACTACCACCAACACAAACAGAACCAAGCTGTTATATTCTTTCTTTCGTTCCTGTTGTTGATATACAATTGTTGTTGTTGTTAAACACAACTCTAGCCGACGATGTCAGTTTGTTGTTGCCGTTCTTATCCAATACGTTTTGCCTTTTATGTCGAATTCGTCACAAAACTTCTGTTTATTGATTTGTTTTCACTATTCTGTAAATTTTATATTGACATCGATTATTTGTTTACATCTTTTCTTTTGACAAATTTTTTGCTTTATAAAAAGAAAAAGACCACAAGGCCAAACGCAACGAAAGCAACAAAGATTACATATGGTAACAAAAGGGGAAAAAAACTTCCGAACACACGAACCTCACTCGACAAATGATTCCAACTGACTGAACGAATGTATCGCAATTGCGCTTAACGAAACACATTTTGCTGGGCAACAGTGTTGCCGCACCCAGTGTCACCATTTTGGTGCTAAAACCGATGTTTTTGATGCTTTTCCCCGATTAAAACACTCATTTTAATATTAGACCCTGTTCGACACCATTTACAAGACGGAATTTTTGGTAAAAATGGTTTGGTTCATGGTAGAATTGTGGCCGTCGGTGGTGCAATGGTAGTGTGCGCGGCTCTTGTGCATGAGGACGTGGGTTCGATTCCTACTCCGACCACCTGCAAATTTCTTTCGACGGCGGTCACCTCGCTTAGTGACGGCGACACTATCGAGTATTTAGCCATGAAAAACCTTCTCAAAATACCGTTCGGAAGCGGTGTAAAACTGTAGGTCCCAATCAGTGAGTGTAAAACTAGAACGCGCACAGCCCGCTGGTTGTGAGAAGTTCTCCCTAATCCCTTCATGGGATGTAACGGGAAACCATTTTTTTTTTCATGGTAGAATTATCTATTAATTAGACACATTAGCAATTAGCTGTCAAAATTAGCTGAATAATGAAAAATACTGTACACAAAATGTGAAAAATTTTATAAGCTTGTCTTTCTTGATACAAAGTTTATGCCATGGCAAAACAAGTAAGGTAGAAGCAATACGAATTGAAGGCATTTTGTTTTTATTTCAGGAGCCGACCTTGTCAAATTCAGTCGATCGAAATTATCGAGATGTATTTATTTCAGGTTATATCATGAGGAATTGTTGTAATATTCGGCAAAAACCACAAGGACAAGAAAAAATTTCGTCTGCTATTTTAACGCTACCACCTGTACTAGATACATCTTAGAAATAGTATAAACAGCATTTGACAAGGTCGGATCACAACGACAAAAAAAATTGAAATCAGCTGTTCTAACGCTTACACCTGTAATAGTTACATCTTGGTTTATGCTATTAAATTGCATTTTGATTGAAATTATTTGAATTTTATTAACAAATAAAAAGAAACAAAATCGAATTTGACAGCTTACCCACGGAAAAGATGAAAAAACCACAAATCAGCTGGGCTGACCGATAGATAATTTAACCAGGGTTTGGTTGTTCAGAAGGGGTGTAGGTAGAGAAGAGACTGGTAGTAAAAGTGGTATGACGTGCCAAGGCTTGCAACTACAGGACATATTTGTGACCTTTGATTTGGCTCTTTCTTATTTGTGTGAAGTAAAGGTTGTGTTATACTGTTAGAGAATCATTGGAGAAATAATCGGCTTGAGGAGAACGAATTGCAGGTTGTGGAATCGGATAGCAATGTAATGAAATATGGGAATGCTTTTAATTATTTTGAATTTGGTTGATTACAGGAAATTGCTGCAATAACACGTTCAAGTTTTTTACACATACTGCTTGTCAAAATTCATGTGAATTGAAAGCTGTGACATTGGCTGCACGCAACTTGAAAGCAATTTTATTATTCAACATGTCATCGTCATAATTTTTTCGTCATTTCGTCTGTATGATGAAATATTAATGTTCCACAAAACTTCATGGCTTTTGTATAGCTCTATGAATCGCAACACATCATTATATTTATTACTTCTCCACCCAAACATTTTTAATTAGTTATAACAGTGGTCTTCATGAAAGCTCGAAAGAACCTCGTAAACTCGAAAATATCGTAAACTTGCACAACAAGCGTCAAAACAAACAAATTTCCCATACAAAGCGACTTGCACAAAAGTGGAAAGTTTTCGAGGCAAATTTGCTGAGCAAACCTGGAAAAAGAAAGTGAAAACTTTTGACATTTCAATTTCAATATTTTTGTATTGAAAAAATTAGAGGATTTTTGATTTATGTGAAAAAAAATAAAATAATGGAATAGGTAAAGCATATACTTTTAATTTTACTTTGTTTATTTACTTTATCAGTCTTTTTTGACAATTGCTGCATAGATACACTGAGCAACTTTATTTGGTGCCTCCCTCATGAAAGCAAGTTCGTTTCAACTATTACAACTGTGAGTATATTAGTAAAAATGAGTGAGGCAAAAATTAAACGTGTAAGGTATTTTGTATCGCCATGTGAGTCCAATACGGCATATTTCGAGATAAACGTTAAGTTTGTCCAATATCGAACGTAGTTTTTTGTCCCTTTGCAGGCAGATGTTTTTGCATTCTCCAAAACTGCGGAATTCATAGAACGATTTATTTTCAAGTGGAACATAGTTTCATTCATTTCTCTCTCCGTGAATCGTTCCATTTGCACTAATAATCTAAAGCCATGTTCACACCATAGCGCCAATTACCATGGTACAAATACAAGTAGCATTACCATCAGAAAATCAACTGATACAAATGTCCTCACACAACAACTTTGATATTGAAGCCCGGTATTCAGTTTTTTTTTTAAATTTGACCGTCAGTGTTGATGGATATATCCATCACAGTTGACTAATCAAATTTGATGGATATATCAATCAAAGGTGATGAGTATACCTTTTATAATAAAAGACGATGTTATTAATGATTTTATTGTATATTTTTATTATTTTTATATATTTTTAATATCTTATTGTATAATAAATGAATGAATGAATGAAAGAATGAGAATGAATGAAGAAGAATAAGCGATTCAAAATGAATAAAGTAATATATTAAAAATTAAATAATTTCTGTTACTAAACAAAAAAATAATAAAACAGGACAAAGTAAAATATTTATTTACAATTTGTTTTTAATAAATCTTCTACTTCATCCTATGGTGGCTTCGTTCAACTGCCTTTTCACACTTTTTTCAAACTCCACAGCTCCTTGGAGTTGAAAAGCGTCTAAAATTTGAAGAGGAGATATATATATTAATAATAATATGAATATATGCATGTATATACATTACTAATTATTTAATCATTTAGAGAAAAAAATATGTCCATACCTCGCAGTCTTGTTGAACAACATAAGCTTCCCTATCGCATGCTTTTCCCACCACCCATTCCAATTGTATTTATCAATCAGGTTATCCGTGAGCATTGGGGGACTGACACTTTGACATCCTCTGACGCGTTTTTCAGTATATTTTCTGTGAAGAATTATGTATAAATATAAAAATATTAAAATATCGAACCATAAATTTGAGTTTGTTGCTATTGCTAGAGCAAAACCTGGTCTGCACAACTTGTTCTTTACCTCTTGCACCGCTGTAATGGTCAGGAAAGGGAGAATGCTGCCGAAATCGTCAATGATTTTGTCATGAGTCTCGCCAGTCATGCCACAGACAGATCTTCCACTTTTTTGATGGCTTTTAAATGCCTTAATTTTCATATTCATTATCTTTGTTTTTTTGGATCACATAAATTTATTCTTTTCCACTTTTTATTTTTATCCCACGAGGATTCACAAATTTTGCTTTTTACACGTCAACAAATTCAAGTTTATATCCCGTAAGTATTCATGTTTCACTGTCAGTGTAAAAATATTGTGTGTGCTAGTTTCCATCATTCCTTTTTTGTAGGGACGTGTATAAAAAATAACGAAAATTTCATGAAGTTTCGCTCACTTTTCATTTCCTTGATACCCAGTTCTTGGCGAAAGTTTCGTAGGCAAAATCAATTACAGGGGTTTTAAGCCAAAGTTATTTCGTACAAACAGAATTATTTATTTAGCACCGGAAGTTTGACATTTCGATAATTTTAACAACAAAATTAACACCACATGCATTAAAAATAAAATTGAGTGCGCTGCCACTTCGCACACTTGCATTTTCGGGTATTACTGCAAAAGTATGTTGGTACAGACTTCTTGTTAATTTCATTAATATTGATGTATTTGATAAAACAAAATATTTTAAACAAATATAATTTTAAAATAAAGACAAAATTTGAAACAAGTACAGAAATTTCAGTCGCGTGAACCGACTTAAACACAGCCTCACCCTTAGTTATTTATTGGGTCCAAATTCCATTAATAAAGGTTCATATTTTTGTTTTGGCAGCCGATCAAACTTCAGTTACCCGTGGCAAATTTGCCCATATTCAATAGTAGAGTGATATCTGCAAAATATTATCTTATTTGCAACTTAATTAGGATGTGTTGTGTATTTGTGGTATTTATCATGACTACCATGTAATTGTCCGCCCAAAATTTGTGTGGGAGGTTCGAAAATGGTTACCACAAACAATAAAAATATTGCCTAGTGCCAAATTTCACTAAGATCGATTTTGGTTTACGGGAGATATCGTGTCGGTCATCCTGAAAGCAGCCCATATTTTGTATGGGGGGCACATAAATGTGCGCAGCAAAATCATCATTGTTTTAGTGAGTGAGTGGCGGTTTACGAGATGAAGCCTAACACAAATTTCACTTAGTTTGGAAGTATTGTACACGAGTTACCATGTCGATAACCCGGACGGGGAGGGCGTAGTGACCTCGCCAATTTTCTCTAGTTAAGTACAAATTTACAGATTATTAAGCACTATCTGATTTGAAGCTAATCACATTCACTAAATACGAAATATATCGATTTGTATGGGATGTTCCACAAGGAGTGTGGTCATAACACCCATTTGCAATCCCTAACTAAGTTTGGTTAGATAATTGCCAATGACAAAGTTTCATTGTGATTTTTAAGAGGTTTACGGCAGTTACCGTGTTGACCAAACTAGTCAGCCACGCAGATGGGCTCAAAAGTCTTAAAAAGTCCCAAAACGAATTTGGTCCATAGATACCTTAGGTCTAATATGACTCATTCTATGCGTTACACTTTTCCGTTTCAACTGACATATGCCCCCATCCCTATGAGTGAGGGTGCTCGAATACTATGTATATACGAAATTGTGTTTTTTATCGAATATAAAGCGTAAAGCGCCCGCAGTACTACAATTTTTAATTGTTTCAGTTTTAGCACTTTTTTTTGAAAATTTCACTTTTTTAGTCATGTTTTTTTGATAGCAACAAACTGGATATACATTTTCTTAAAAAAACATTAGCTTTTAATAAAAGAAGTACCTCTCTTTAAAAAAGGACCTTTTCGGGAAAATATAATACATATTCTTACAAAAAGGACATAAAAATTTACTTTTCATTTTTAAACAATACATTCTATAAAATAAATTTTCTTAAAAAAAGTTAACCATTTTACAAAAAGTATCTTTTCTTAAAGATCCATTTAAATTATGGTATTTTTCAACTGGCGCCTTATGCGTGTTGGAACTAACTAGTACATAATACATAGCGAAAGGATCTTCGTTCCAACCGGGTGTCCCCTGACACCTCATATAATTGTTTACTATTTTTATGTATTTTTGTATCTTATTGTATAATAAATGAATGAATGAAGTAAAAAACAATGAATGAATGAATGACTAAGAATGAATAAATGAGAATGAATGAATAAGAATAAACCATTCAAAATGTATAAAGTAATACATTAAAACATAAATATTTTTTATTAATGAACAAAAATAAATAAAACTGACAAAATAAAATATTTATTTACAATTTGTTTTTAATATATCTTCTGCTTCCTCCTATGGTGGTTTCGTTCAGCTGTCTTTTCACACTTTTTTCAAACTCCACAGCTCCTTGGAGTTGAAAAACATCTAAAATTTGAACAGGAGAGATATATAAGTATATATTAATAATAAGAAGTATATAATGTGGCCGTCGGTGGTGCAATGGCTAGTGTTCGCGGCTCTTGTACATGAGAACGTGGGTTCGATCCCTGCTCACCTCGTTAGTGATGGCGACACTATCGAGTATTTAGCCATGAAAATGCTTCTGAAAAACCTTTTCGGAACCGGTGGAAAACTGTAGTTCCCAATCAGTGAGTGTCTTCCCCTTTTTTCATGGCTTTTCAATGCCTTATTTTCATAATCATTATCTTTTTTTTTTTGGATCGCATTAATATATTCTTTTTCACTTTTTATTTTCATTCCACGATATTTAACGGTAATGTCGAGGATTCACAAATTTTACTTTTTAAACGTCAACATTCCTTAGAACTGCCGCTTAATTTCGCTTAGCTCCCCATACAAAATAAGTGATAATCTATGCAAGAGTTGTAACCGAAACACGCCTAATGTTATTGCATATTACTATAAAAATTCCATCCATGTTTAAGTAAAATTTCATAAAATATGTAAAAAGATTGAAATAATCAAGATATGGCGCTAGAGAGAACTGCATTTGAGTGAATCGTGTCGACTTTTTGGTTCACTTTTACGAGGGTTGACAAATTCGATCTAGAATTAGACGACCAGAAGATGTGCGCAATTTGGCAACCCTAGTTAAAGAGAACCAAAAAGTGCTAGAAATTCACTCAAAGGCATTTCTCTCAAGCGTCATATCTTAATTATTTCATACTTTTTGCATAATGTGTGTAATTTTACTTCAACATGGTTGGAATTTGTATAGTTATATACACTCCGGTTCAGTTATTTAAAGACACTAAAAATTCCATATTCAGCAGCCTGTATCTTTTGCAATTTGTAACCGATTCCATAATTTTGAAATGGATACTAGACATCTTGAGATATAAAAAAAATCATGACAATAGTGGTTTCTTATTACAATTTATTACATCTTAATCATTTTACGAGTCAAAATGACAAAACAAAAAATTGTAAACTAAAATCGATGTTTAGGACATTCTAACGGCGCAAGGGCTAAAAAAATTGGACGGAGCCCACCAGTTGTCTTTATCTACGTATCTTCATTGTCTTTATCTACGTATGAGAAAAGAAAAATCATCAGAATTGCTTTTAATTCTGTCTTATCCTTGACAAAAATAAGAGCTCAATCTGGAGTGGAAGCGAGCAAGTCATCAGTACGCAGAGTAATTAAGAGCTGTGAGTATCTTCAATACCGGAAATTACAAAAAAGCCGCCACTTAATGCTCCTCGTAAGGAAAAGCGGCTTCAATTCGCAGGAGACTACATGGTATGGGATGTGCAGCCAAGAGGTCATGTAAATGACTGGAGAACCGTTGTATTTACGGATGAGAAGAAGTTTAAAAACCGGGTTTTCAAAAATATCGGTTTTCGGTTTCTTCGAATATTCCGATTTTGACGAAACCGGTTTCGGTAATATGGAAACAATATTATATAATATGGAAATCTTACTCTCTTTATTGAATACTTCAATACACGTGCAACATTTTGATAGCGTTATTGTATATAACTATACAAATTCCAACCATATTGAAGTAAAAGTATACAGGTAGAGAAGAAAAAACCCGAAAAGTCAACGCGATTCAAACGAATTTCTCTCTCGCGTCGTAACTTGATTATTTCATACTTTGTACATACTTTATATATTTTATTTAAACATGGTTGGAATTTCTATAATTAGATACTGTAACATCATCAGAAAACTGCTCGTGTATTGAAATATTCCACGAAGAGAGTAATAGAGAGCAGAGAAACGAGGCGCTTCACTCGTTTTCTGTGTTGGCACTCCACACCATGCGTAAATTTTCTACTCTATTTAAAATTCCATACTCTTTGAGTGAAATTACATAAACTATGCAAAAAGTATGAAATAATCAAGATATGATGCGAGAGAGAAATGGGTTTGGGTGAATTATTACCACTTTTTGGTTCTCTTTTACGGAGGTTGCCAAATTGCGCACATCTTCTGGTCGTCTACTTCTTGATCGTGTTCCATGTTCCAACTTCCGATTATACGAAAAATCTCGTGTTAAGGTTTCACTTTTCTCTGGCTTAATGGAAGTAAAATGGAACACTTCTATGTATTAAAATTATAAATGACGTGTTTTTATTGAGTCGCGCGTAACGTTAATTATTTCCGGGCATTATTTTACAAAAACAAATAATTACAAAACTGAAATCATCCACTTTAGATTAAATATGCGCAGCAGATGATTTTGTTTGCCCGTTTGTAGTTAAATAAACCATTAATGTTAGCAATCTGTTTAAATAACATATGTTCTTAATCCAAAGTAAGTTCGACAAAACTATTCCAAGAACATGGTGCATCCAGCTAAGTGAAATTCCAATGCCAAGTGAATCAAATTCACATGGGTGTATACTAAAATTAAATTTACCAGGTATTAAAAAATTTGTTTGGATGACTTGATATCGACTTAATTGATGGAGATTATGGATTCAGATTTGTGGATTAGTTTTCGGTTCGGATCTGTTTTCAAATTCCGACTCAAAAAGTGTTCGTAAACTAAACATTGTATTTAATAATGTCGTCAGATACATGTACGGATTAAAGAGATTCGACTCCGTATCACGTTTCACAAAGGTTCTTTATAGTGTATCCTTTAAATCGTGTCTGGATATTAAAACACTTTCGTTTCTTCACAAAATTGTTTATATACTTGTAAGCCAACTTACTTATTTAATAATCTTCGTTTTACCAGGTCTAATAGAGGAAATATTCTGATACCTATAACTCAAAGGAGTGGTGCTTCGAAATGGCAATTCTTCGCTCATTCAATTCGTCTTTGGAATTCACTGCCACATAACATTCAAATAATCAGAAACGCTACATTATTTATAAAACATATTTACGATCATGTTAAACCCTATGAGAGATAACCAATTCTTTATTTCTTTACTTCCTCTCTTTCAATATAATTTTCTTCATCTTCATCTTCATCTACTTCAATTCAATTATAATATTTCAGTTTTTAATATTATGTTCATATTATATTTTATTTTTGTTTGGGAAACTCAGATATCACCATTGCTAATTATTATTGTTAATTTAATATTATTGCTATCACATTAATGTTTTATTTACATATATATTCACTTATTTATTATACTTATTTATTTATTATACAAGTTTTTTTCTCAGCAAACTGTTTAACGATAGTAATTCCTGTACTTTAATTATAAGATTTAATCTTGTTGTGCAGGAAATCCAAAATAAACAAACTAAACTATAAACTATAAGAGTCTTATTGTGATTATGTGGCCGTCGGTGGTGCAATGGTTAGTGTGCGCGCCTCTTGTACATGAGATCTTGGGTTCGATCCCTGCTCTGAACACCTTAAATTTTTTAAAAATTAAAAATAATGACAGATTGTATAAACGTACTTATCTATGAAATAAGATAACGAATAGCCTCAGATATGGAAATTCTTCAAAATTGCGTAGATGCATTTTTATCCACACGTGATAAAGATATAATCAACGTTGTTAAATTATTTATTAAAACGGAAAAGTAATTTAATAAAATTAAGAAATTTATAAAGAATAAGAAATAATAAGATATGTCTTTAAACAATTTATTTCCTATTGGTCATTAAAGCTAACTAATACTACGTTTATGCGGTAGCTTATATTGCAATATTAATCGGTATATCAAGAAACTATGCGTATAGCGCGATATAAAGTTTGTCATATCACGGTATGGGGAACAGCTGTTATATTCAAGATGTATCTATTACAGGTAGAAGCATTAAAATAGCTCATTTGAACAAAATATATGTTGTTGTAGTTGTAGTGTAGAAAAATACTGTCTTAGTCAACATTCTGAGTTCGAAAAGAGAACAAATAAAGTCCAGAACCTTCCGAAAACATGTCAATACAAACATGTCGTAAATCTTTTTTATGATTTTTAGAGTCTTATCTGACTTTATTTTAAAACATTTAAGATTATTTTATGATGCTTTTCTGGATCATTTCAGACTTTTTTAAGATCATGCGCTGTGAATTGCTGGATACTAGTTTTGTCAGGAGTTCTGCACCATGTCATGTCTTCCGCCAATTCATCAGTTAGCTTCTTTCATCACAGCATTTAATGTCATCTTTAAAAATTAAAAATGTGATAACATTTTAGCAGCCTCCTCATTTCCACAGCATTTTTGAATGTTGAGCTCATTATTGCTTTGTGGGCTCTATTCACTGATTACAACAATTAGGCGAACCGAATTCATTAGCTGTACACCGCATATGTTACACAACTGACATTCCTATTTTTTTTACTATATTCTTCGATTTTATTTCAAAATCGAATTAGCTTGGTAAATTTTGACAAACAGTCGAATAAGTCATAGAATAATACTTACCATAGAAGCTTTTATTTGCTCAATAAATTAAACATCATAGGTACGATGGAAAGTAAACATTGGATGGTGGAAAATATGGGTTTAATAATACCAGATAGTGGCAATAGTATACAGCGATCAACATAGGAACAACAACCGAATTTCGTGTTTTTGTGGCAAACTAGTTGTGTTAAATACAATACAAATGTATACCAACGATAAAAGTCAACAAAAAAGTGCAAAATATATTTAAATTTTTCAGTTCTACACCAAAACGACAGGAAAAAGTTAAGTGAACATATTTTGTAACTCCACCTGGTGTAAGATAATTTTAAATTTAATTGCTCTCATTTCCACAAACCTACGATGAAGAGTGTGAAATGAAACGTCAGATGAGAGAATAAGTTTATCTATGTATGTGTTATTCTATGGAATAAGTATATGAAATTGATTACTATCAAAAAGTATCCAAAAGTGTGAGACGAAATCGTCGCCTTTTTGAAAGGGAGTGAGAAATTCACTGCCAAATGTTTGCAGAGTATATTATAATAAAAACTAATTTCTATGAAAAAAACTATGTACACACACATCCCAGCTCCCTCCTCTATGTGGAACTTCTTTACAAGCGTTTATGTTTCTTATTTTGAAATTTTGTTTTATTAAATTTCACTGAAGTTGCCGCGTCGTGGAACTGAACGTAGTACCACATAGTAACTACATTGACAAATTCAACATAATTTTCTTGTAGTGTTATACTACAGTGAGCAAAGAAAATAGTTGTACACTACTCGAAATCAAGAAAATTATAATGCAACTAGCTGACCCGGCAGACGATGTCTTTTTGTTCAAATACCGTTAGCAGGAGCAGAAATAATGGATTTTTTATTTGTGGTTTGTATGGGAGGTACCACGCCCCTTTGCCCAATTGGACCGAATAGTAAATCTAAACCACCCAGGGCGCCACCCAAACGCATACAAAAAAATTTATTCAAATCGGTCCAGAAGTTTAGGAGGAGTTCAGTAGGAATTGTTACAACAAAAACAGGCATTTTGTTTTTGTTTGGTGTCCATAATCTGTCAAATTTTCTACATGTGTGTATACATGTGAATTTGACATAAGAGAAGTACCTAATCAAGGAAAATGTCCAAATCAGCTGTTCTAGCGAGTTTACCTTACTTATTTTACCATGGTCATCATCAACAACACTGTAATTCTTTCAGCTTTGCTCTACATGTACATCCATACATACATAATTTGCAAATACTCGTGGTATCATGTGAAGTGAACATAATATTTGTAGTACTTTGTCTTTGCTCTTCACATACATATATGTTCCCTTTCTTTGGTATCCGACTTTGAGTTTCACATATGCAGGAAAATGTTATTCGTTGCAGACCTTTACTAGAAATATACCTGATTCAGCACGTGTGCGTTTTAAATTTTTCGGAACGTTCCAAAACATGAGCACTCATAAATGTGGGTGCAATTTCTGTAAAAAAAATCATGCAGGTAGCCAACGACAAAACCCAAATAATTAAAAAAGTGGACTTGCCTTTTTTCCTTTTAATTGTCCACGCACATTTATTAGAGCTTATTACTTTGCTACCGCAATCATAAAAATCAAATAACCTTTTGTTTATTACTTTTTTGTTTTAAATGTGAGAACCATAAAAAACTCATCAACCTTTTTTCCAAAGAATTTTGTACATATCTAGCAAATTTTTGAAATTCATACCTTTACTTAATTGTGCATAAAAGCGAAACGCGTAAATCGATTTTCATGATCTATGTCTCATTTTGTTCATAGGTTATGTGACTTTACGTGAAAGTAATAGGACTTGAGACTTTTTACCGTTTTGTATTTTTTATAAATTAAAAAAAAAAATTTAATTTTTTAGGCAAAAAATATTTTTTTCTTCATACATTTATTTATAACTTCGAAACTGTTGCTTATGCAGCGAAACGTTGTATGAACAGATTAAAGGAATTGTAATTCTTAATTATTTAAATTTGTTTCAGCTTATTCGGACTAGTGGTTCTCGAGTTATAACAAACAAAAGAACCTAAAACGTGACAAATTCCCCTATACGATACTTACTAACTTTAAATTAATTATTAAATTATTATTTGAGGTAACTTGACCAAACGAATGAAGCAGAAGTTCTTCTTTTTGGGGCTACTTTCACAAACAATTATCAGAATTGAGTCCCGAATCAATCACCTGAAAAATGTTGTACTATGTTATACAATCAAAACACTGTAGCAACAACCCATTATCCGGTTATATAATCTACTACTCAAAAATGAAATCCAATTCAATATGGAATTTTGAAACCTCTTCCAAATATAAGATGATAGGGTTATTGTTTATCTTATTCTTATATCACAACCACTAGGAGAATACGTAAAACGGTTGTCGGTCAATTATCTGCTCCCTAGTTAAAATACACATTATGAATACGGTACTAATGAACTCACTAAATCTTAAAGCTTTCAATAACAGCTGAATGTTTTAGAGCTAATTTGAAAAAAAATTTATAAAAAAATAACGAAATATCCGCCCACTTTTCATTTGCTTGGTACTCAGTTCTTTGCGAAAATTTCGTAAGCAAAATCAATTACAGGATTGTTATGCCAAAGTTATTTCGTACGAAATCAATTGCTTGATCAGATTAACGAATAAAAGTAACAACACATGGGTTGAAAGTAAAATGGAGTCCGAAGAGGAATTATTCATTACATTTGCATTGAAAAAAATTTCCGTACTGAGATGACAATATTTCTTACGAAAATTTAGCAAGAATAGCTCCCCAAAGATGATAGAATTACCATAGATGGTGTATTCGATTATTCACCATTTTCACCAGATGGCAAACAAAGGCTGTTTCAGTTGGACAATTTTTCACCCGGTTACTAAGAAAAAACACCCCGAAGTATGTTTTATTTCGATTCTGCTGTTTGAATTTGAAAGTGAAATATATAGTATATACTAGAAACTAAAGGTCTGCACAAATCCATTTGTATTTACGTAGTACACGTGCAGTGGCAAATGATGAACACTTAACCGAAGTATTGTAAAAAGGTACTCATTTTAAGAGAACAACAAATCGTGGAATAACTACTTGCTGTTACTCATCTGTGGTCACTCACACATACCGAGGGCGATCACATCGAGTATGCCGCGACGTGGAACTGAACGTAGTACCACATAGTAACTACATTGACAAATTCAACATAATTTTTTTGTAGTGTTTTACTACAGTGAGCAAAGAAAATAGTTGTACACTACTCGAAATCAAAAAAATTATAATGCAACTAGCTGACCCGGCAGACGATGTCTTTTTGTTCAAATACCATTAGCAGGAGCAGAAATAATGGATTTTTAATTTGTGGTTTGTATGTGAGGTACCACGCCCCTTTGTCCAATTGGACCGAATAGTAAATCTAAACCACCCAGGGCGCCACCCAAACGCATACAAAAAAATTTATTCAAATCGGTCCAGAAGTTGAGGAGGAGTTCAGTCACAAACACACGTGCAGTAGAATTATATATATAAAGATATAAAAATTTTATAATTTAGTATTTTAATTGGATACATAAAATATAATATATATATATATATAATTAGCAATATGTCAAAAACGACTTTTTGCGAAAAAGAACTTTTTTATTGTTGAATATGAATCTTTGGGGACTCACAAACAATATTTATTCCACGAGTTTTTTTTTTAAAAATTAGTCGTATTTCAAAATATAACACAGTTTAACCATTTTCGTGGGCTTAAAAATTAAAAAATTAAATTAAATTAATTTTTTAATTTTTTACAATAAACTGGGTTAGTAGCCTTTCATTTAAGGTGAATATTTCATTCGTACACTGAGAGAAAAAAAATTATTATAATAATAAGTGGTAAAGGTAGATTTACGACTTTTTCATTTAAAATGGCACAAAAACGGCTAAAGATTTTTGGCCAAAATGTTCTATTTCTCGTTTAGAACCTTAAAATCTTAAATTCTACCAAGGCGCTTCGCAGTACAATGTTTCGTTTGGAAAAAAAATTGAAAAAACTTCAAGAAAAATGGAAAAAATCCAAAATTTTTAGCTTTTTTACCTTCCTTAACTCATAACGTCCAAACTAAGCTTTGTGACGTGAAGCGCCTTGGTGGAATTTTAGATTTTAAGGTTCTAAACGAGAAATAGAAAATTTTGGCCAAAAATCTTTAGCCGTTTTTGTGCCATTTTAAATGAAAAAGTCGTAAATCTACATTTACCACTTATTATTATAATAATTTTTTTTCTCTCAGTGTACGAATGAAATATTCATCTTAAATGAAAGGCTACTAACCTAGTTTATTGTAAAAAATTAAAAAATTCCAGTTTTTCGGATATTAATAAAATTACAGGAAAAAATTCGTAATCAGTTGAAAAATCAATGACAACAAGAACACCCTATAATTCACATATCATGTAATTGAGGGCCACCCTAATGAGCATTTCAGATAGCCGAATGTATCCCCAAATCAGTACATATAATTTGGTACATATATCTTTAAATTGGAAAAACCACTTTTTTTGACATATTGCTATATAGTATAATATAAAATATTTTGTTATGTTTTTATGTTTATTTCGTAGAACTATGAAGACAATGTGCAATAATAGACATTGGCTGTAAGGTAAACGCAGTAGGAATTGTTACAACAAAAACAGGCATTTTGTTTTTGTTTGGTGTCCATAATCTGTAAAATTTTCTACATGTGTGTATACATGTGAATTTGACATAAGAGAAGTACCTAATCAAGGAAAATGTCCAAATCAGCTGTTCTAACGAGTTTACCTTACTTATTTTACCATGGTCATCATCAACAACACTGTAATTCTTTCAGCTTTGCTCTGCATGTACATACATACATACATAATTTGCAAATACTCGTGGTATCATGTGAAGTGAACATAATATTTGTAGTACTTTGTCTTTGCTCTTCACATATGTATATATGTATATGTTCTCTTTCTTTGGTACACATATTGCTGCGGCTACTTACTCGTTGGTATTTGCCAAACAAGCGATTACTTCTCTTTCACTGCTTGCGCTCTGAGAGAGAGTACGTGTATTTGCTCTATCCGACTCCGAGTTTCACATATGCAGGAAAATGTTATTCGTTGCAGACCTTTACTAGAAACCATACCGCTCAACAATTATGTACTAAAGTAGACATTTATAATTTCTCTCCATGCGAATGCCAACAAACAAAACGAGTGAAACGTGGATCATTCTCTGCTCTCTCTCTCTCTTTTACTCTCTTCAGTGAATATTTCAATATACGAGCAGCATTTTGATAGTGTTATTATATATAACTAACTTATAAACTATGCAAAAAGTATGAAATAATCAAGATATGACGCGAGAGAAATGCGTTTGGGTGAATTGTGACCACTTTTTGGTTCTCTTTTACGAGGGTTGCCAAATTGCGCACATTTTCTGGACGTCTACTTCTTGATCGTCTTTGTATCGCTTTTGATATTTTTTGGCAGTACAAAAGTCAAAAACGCATTTTTAAAAAATGCATTCAATAGATTTTGTTTTCAGTTTCTGCGAAATATAAAAAATGTCCCTTGACTTTCAAATCCTCCGCTTATATTTCACCATCTATAGTATTTCTATCATCTTTGGTATATGCTAAAATACATTACTAGGGTAATACGGCATTTACACCAACCAAGATTAACGCATTTCGAAGGTTAACTCCGTTAACCCACGCTAACCCAGAAGATTACTCATACAATTTTAATCTGTAGAATCTGAAGTTTAATTTGTAACCTCATTTTAAACTAGTGTACATTTTGATGTAACACTGTTAATTACTAAGAAAATGCAACAATAATAAAAACATACACAAACAATCAACAGTTTGACAGAGGCGAGGCGATCGAAAATTTACCTACGCGTCGCCGTAACCAAGAATTTTTTGAAGCTCACGCCGCCGCCGATTTATTGGTTTAAAATGTGAGCCGATTTAATCGATTGTTCCGATTTAGGTTCATTTATTTCAAAACCATCCCAAATTGCACAAATAAACACTGTCACCTGGCGACAAAATGTTTCACCCCTGTTTACTTTTTCGTGTGCACAAATGCACAAATCTCTGCAATTATTCTTAAATTAGTATTTTTTTGGAGGCCGGAGGGACACAAATCATATCGACTGTAATTTTTCACCCTATGAAATATGAATTTACCATTTCCGTATTATATTACTTTGAAAATTTAAAAATATTTTAATTTTAATTGCCAGAAGATTAAAAATCATTTTTCAACACATACTAATTTTTGTATTAAGCTGACAACATATGCCTTCTTGACGCCAGAGAAATAATAATAATTCTAAGTGTATAACCACAATCAGGGCTATAACGGTGGCGTCAATTCTAAATACGTTGTCGATAAACACAATCACTTGGCGTCCAAATTTGTCACCCTTGGTTACTTTTTAATTTTTTTTTTTATCAAACCAACACTCAGGGGTGCCCCCTATAAATGCAGTGCATTGTGTTGGCGAAGGAAAATTGAGGTAGTAGAGGGTGGAAAGAGGGAGTAGTGTCTGTTGATATTTACCTTGAATGTTTGTATGTCACAATTGGTGGGAAATATACTAGCCGGAAGTTTATTTATTATTTATTACTAACGCACAGCAAATAATCTTGAATTATTATTTCCTTTTTTACCCTATAAAATATAAATGTACAATTCTTTCAGAAATTTGAAAGAATTAAATTTGGTCAGAAAAATAGAATAACGTATTTAAATACATAGTAATTTTTGTATTAAGCTGGCAACAATCTGCCTTCTTGACGCCAGGGAAATGAAAAGAATTCTAATTTTTGTCGTCTACGCCAGAAACGACGTTAAGCGCCAACTCTTCTTCTTCTACCATAAGAATGAATTTACAAATTTACAACGCCTACGTTATCGCTACGATTGTGTTTGTACAGTAACTGGGGGAAAAAGGCCTGGGTCTGATCCTACGTAGTCCTATTTAACAGAATATATAAAATCCCAACTATAGAATATTCGCTTTGAGGGGGTTTGAAATTGGTCGTGGATTGGTGTGTTATAGCTCATTCGCACTACAAAATATTTTCCCGATTTCGTATCAAATGTCCTAACACAATCCGAAGTGTTCGCATTGGGATTTTTCCTGATTTGATTGCAAGTCAATGCGCTTTGACGAGGTACTACGACAGCAAACACACCAAGCCGACAACAGTAGGCATTTTGCTTTGTCTGGTATTTTTCCACAATTAAACTCAGTACAAATGTATTCCAGGAATAATAGTAAACAAAAAAGTATAAAAAATATGTTTGAGAAACGATAAATACGATAACGATAATACCTAAGAAATGGGATAAATAAATAAGTTGGTTATTCTAGTGGTACCGCCACACCGATGCGCTGTGACATAAAGCAACTATGGTATAGAGAAGAAAATTTACTCATGGAATGGAATGCCAACAAAGAAAACGAGTGAATCGCGTCGATTCCCTGCTCTCTCTCTTACTCTCTTCGTTGAATATATCAATACACGAGCAGTTTTCTGATGATGTTATTGTATCTAACTATAGAAATTCCAACCATATTTAAATAAAATTACATAAAGTATGTAAAAAGTATGAAATAATCAAGTTATGACGCGGGAAAGAAATGCGTTTGAGTGAATCGCGGCGACATTTTTGCTTCTCTTCTACTAGGGTTACCAGGTTGCGGTGGTTTTTTCTTCTCTACCTGTACATCCTTTTTGGCCGTGATTGAAATGGTTGTAAACAAACATACTATTCGTTCATAGTGTGAGATCAAAGACGATTTAGAATTAGACGACCAGAAGATATGCGCAACTTGGCAACCCTGGTAAAAGAGAACCAACAAGTGCTAGGAGTTCACTCAAACGCATTTCTCTCTCGCGTCATATCTTGCTTATTTAATACTTTTTGCATAGTTTATGTAATTTTACTACAACATGGTTGGAATTTGTATAGTTATATACAAAAACACTATCAAAAAGCTGCTCGTGTATTGAAATATTCAATGAAGAGAGTAAGAGAGAGAGTAGAGAAGTACTAGGGTTTCACTCGTTTTGTTTGTTGGCATTTGCGTGAAGAGAAATTTTGACTGTCTACTTGTACATCGTTTTTGGTGAGATAAAACAGCGTTGCATAAAGCAAATCAAGCATTTTTTCCTGATTACTAGACAAATAAGAAAAATACCCGATTTGTCATCTGTCAAAACGTATGAGAAATCAAGCAAATTTTCTTGATTTATGCTTGAAATCAACAAAAGTGTCAAAATCAAGAAAATCGATGCCAGTGCGAATGCTGTATTAGGTTCGAAACTAAGATTGCCCTCATCTTAATTTCGAACCTAACACAGTTCAAAGGGCGAAAATGCCATGAAAGAGTTGCAAATTGGGATTTACGTAGCGGATCTATATAGCTGGATCTACACACTGGATTTATGATTTTTATTTTTTTCGCTCAAACTAAAATTCACTTTCAATTTACGACTTCTTTGTGGTGTTTTTTTGCCAATAATAGACGAACCAACCAAGGCGAAAAAAATTATTATTTAGACAAATAAAATTAATTACAAAAAAACTCATGAAATATTTTTTTCGCTTTGGTTGGTTCCAAAAACCCATAACAAAGTTCTAAATTGAAAGTGAGTTTTATTTTGGGCGAGTTAGTTATATTATAAAAATCAGCCCATAATCATTATTTTTGAGCAAAAAGAATAAAACTTAAAATTAATAATTATTTATGATTTTTTTTCCTCAAAAATAATGATTATGGACTGATTTTTATAATAGTACTCAAAATTAATCATTACCATTGAAGAACATCCTTAAAACTCATAATATGATCATTACACGAAAAAAAACAGAATTGGTAAAATCAAATAATTACAATTCTATGAATAATATTTCTGGAATTCAAATATTCATTTCTTTAAATTGAAGACAAAATACTTGAAAACAAAATACTTTGATTTCTAGATTTCCATATTCAAATTATTTGATTTTGCAACAAGATATTTTTGCTTAATCAGCTAAATGTTTCACAGTTAGTTCAAATAATTAGTAAAACAATTCAACCTTTAGAATTTTTAACCACCTCATATTTGTTTAAAATGTATCTCGAAATATATTATTTTTCACGACATACTTTACATTCTGATGAGTTCTTTATGACGTCACAGCCTAACAGATAATTTTGTTTTTGATGATACTTAGGGATCTAAGTCGCATATGTAAATTGCATAATTCAATTTGTATATATACGATTGATGATCAACCGATGGTATCAATTAAGGCACAGTAGTTAGGCATCTGATGATGAACCTGTCACGGAGTTCGAAACTACCCTGTAGGAAGACTGGGGCTAAGTGTCTCCAAGTCACCACTTTTGTCGACTATTATGGTGACATTGTCGACGAAGCATCTACACTTTATACTTTGCGTTTGATGGGTAGAGAAATTTTTGACAGCTGTAAAACTGTGCTTCTTCTTTATTCATTTATTGTCTTTGAAAACACACATGTGGATGCGCGCAAAATAAAAGTTTTTTAAAAATAAATAAATTTTTTTTAAATATTTTTATTCTGTTGTTCGACCTTTTCTTTATCAATAAATAATCAATATTTTCCGAGCTTGAGGTCAGATTTGCTGTTCTTGTATTAATTTTCCTCGACATTTAGCTACTCCATTGTGCAGCATCATCAGGAGATATAAACAATATTTAAATAATATTTATTATATATCGAGGAAAATAAATACAAGAACAGCAAATCTGACCTCAAGCTCGGAGAATATTGATTCTTTATTAAATTTTTTTTGTATATAATAGAGCCAACACAAAGATACTGAAAAGCACAGCTCGTACCTTTTTTACTTTAATGTAATTTTTTCTTTAATATCTAATTTTAACAAAATAAATGTACATAAAAAAAAAATGGTGTCCCTTAACATCCCATGGAGGGATTGGGGAGAGCTTCTCACAATCAGTGAGATGTGCGCTTTCTAGTTTTACACTCATTGATTGGAACCTACAGTTTTACACCGGTTCCGAACGGTATTTTGAGAAGCATTTTCATGGTTAAGTCCTCGATAGTGTCACCATCACCAAGCGAGGTGACCGTCGTAGAAAGAAATGTAAGGTGGTCCGAGCAGGGATCGAACGCACGTTCTCATGCACAAGAGCCGCGCACACTAGCCATTGCACCACCAACATATACTCTTTTGGGCATTTAGTAAAAAATTGCAAAGTGTAGACTAGAATTATTAAAATGTACTTCTCCATCTCAGGTTTCAATGTCTCCAAGTGGTCCCATAAGAACCACCTAGTCAATAGTTCTAACGTCAGTAGTGCATTCATTCTCAATGACAAGCACATGTTAAATGTCTACAGCATAGAGAATTGCCTGGGGTATAATTGGCCAGTAGCACTGGTGACAAAGTCAATAGTGAATCAGTATAGTTTTACTATCGACATTTCCTTAAGGGTAGTCATGCCTGTCAGAGTGCTTAACTGAATTGTCTATTATTTCCAACAAAAACCAACCATTTTTCAATTAGTAAAATGTTCATGGCCTTGTAAGCTTGTAGTATGAATTTCTCATACATTAACTGAAAACTAACGCAATCGGTCATCAAATTCAAATTAAGTTTAAATTAAATTGTATGTATCCACCAAAAACACTTGAAAATTGTAGGAATTAATTGAACATTTACATATTCGTTAATCAATACATAAAATTAATTAAAGCAAGGAATGTTTTTGTTGAATCAAAGATTGACAAATAGAATTCTTTGAAAATAAAAATTAAAGATTTGTAATATTTACAAATGTTTTTTCGTAACTAATGAATTAATTTCGAGGTTTAACAAAAACTGTAGGATGAAACAAACAAATTTAATATTTAATCTCATTCTCAAGAAAAATATTTAAGTTTTGCGTAATACGCAGTGTTCTATACGCGATAACTACTCCAACATGTTTTACAAACAATCTGACTTATTTGCATTCAGACTTATTTGCGGACTTGAATTTGATTTTCTAGAACACCTACCCATAGTCACGGGACATTTTCTTCATCGACAACTGCAAATATTAACTTTAATACCAAATACATATCTAAATATTCCCACTGATTATTACTACTGGAAAGACAAAAATTAGTTACAAAATGTGACGTTAAATTACCAACAATTAGAATTTGTTTGTTTTGTTTTTTTTCTAAATATAGTTTCGTATTTCAAGCAGAACCAACTTAATCAATCACATATTTGAAAAGTACTTCTTTCCTAAAAGTATGCAGTGCTTTATGATTTGGTTGGTGTTCGAAAACCTTTCATCTTAAAGTAAATCTTGTCAATCTGGCAATATTAACGCTCAGTGTAAAGACTGTACATATAACAAGATGCCATTCCTTGGAAATTTCCACTTAACATTGTGCAACACGTTGTAGATGGCGTTAGTATGAAATGGTAACTTAACAGATAATTTAACTGAATTCCAGTTGTGACAGAGTTTCCGAGTTTTTGAATATAAAGAGGAATTTTGTAGTATTGCGTCGGCGTTTGCAATCTGGGGGGTGCCATGATGCGTAGCACATACGACTAGCAACCATGAGACTTCTGTTCGAACTCTAGTGTGTGTCGCACATTGTTTTTAATCTAGTAATTAGTTTTTAACTATATTTTTACTTTTTTTTAAATATTTGTGAACAATGAAAAAGGCCGTAATTGAAACCATAACCCATCTTTGTTATCCTTGTTAGATTTTTATTTCCGAGTTTCGTTTAAAAAAGGTTAAGAAATAGATTAGTAAGAATAGATAAGAAATAGATTATTATTTTCGTTGGCAATGCTAAGAATTCATTCGTTTGGCAACGCAGATATTGGAATATCTTAACATTTAGGTGGAATAATGGTAACACACTGTAGTGTGTTAAATTTAGCAATTGACATATGATATCTTATTATATGTACAGTCTTTGTGTACAGTCTTTGCGCAGTGTCTTTGGCTCAGTAACAGTAGATGGCGCTGGACGATAGTATAACGAAGTTAAATACGATAACGAAGTTTATATTATACAAGACTCAATAAGACATTTATTATCGTGTCGGTAGTCCAGTTTCCAAAACGCATGCATGGACGTAATTATGCATTACGATAACCGTATAAACGATATGGTTAGATCGGTAACGCTTCACTACCGACAAAACTTCACTGAAAAGTGTTTCATAATAAACAGTGGCATAATTATATATGGTGATAATTGCCCAAAAGTTATCGTTATGTCGATAATGCGGGCTCATTGGACATTTAAAATTCATGGGTTCGTAAAACTTTACTACCGACAAAACGATAATGAATTCAATATCTTTTCTTACATAATTAACCTCCACGGCTCTACCATTATCGGTAATGAGATTCTTTGAACACATTATTTCAAAGGTCAAACATAACGATAAATATATGTATGTACTCTAATTTTGTTTAATAAAAAGGAAAAACTAAATTCAGCTATTAATTGTAGTTCACAGCAAAAATTATGCAGATATTGAAACTGTAAGAGTTATATATTTTTAGAACAAAACATGGGGGTTTTTATAGTTGATATTACGTAGGAGATCCCTTGTTATCTATGACTGTTTTCAAACGCATCGACATTGATCGCTTCTAATTTATTCGTCCATTCAGCTTCCAGAGCAATTTTCAAGTCAGCTTGATTTTGAATCTCATATTTTCACATTTCACGTTCCAAAACTGACCATAGATTCTCAATAAAGTTGAGATCCGGAGACTGGGCTGGAGTTTGTACTACATGTGGACAGTTCCATATAAGCCAACTTTGCACAAATGCTGATTTGTGTTTCGGATCGTTGTCCTGGTTGAACCGAAAGTCTTCACGTATCTTTAAATTTGAGGCACTTTGCAGCAAATTTGTTTTTAACAGACCCAAAAACACTCTCGGGTCAATAGTACTGTCGATAATAGCTAAATTTTCAACTCAAGCTGAAGACATGCAACCCCATACCATCACATGTCCGCCATCGTGCTTAAGAGTGCTTCGTAGATTCGCCGGCTGTAACTCTGCATTGGGGTTTCGCCATACGTAACTCGTACCGTCGGATCGAAAGAGGTTAAGTTTTCGTTCGTCAGCAAAAATTACCGTATTCCAAAAACTTTCACTCATATTTAGTTTAATATTTTCTCGAACATAGTGTTCACTGATATGTAGAACAATCCCTTGGCTCAATTTCACAATTTCTGCGATTTTCTGTTGACTTTTGCCGTAAAACTAAGTGTGTTTTTTTACCCCCCACTAAAGTTAATTATAGCTTAATTTGTACAGAACAGCTAAGCGATATTAAGTGGCATTTCAATTTCCTACTACTGTTCAATTTCATGAAATGACAACAAAAAGTTATCTTAGATAAATTTTGTTATCATTTCTAGCGAATGAAAATGTTATCAAGGAGAAACTCAAAATCAGAAATTTCCAAAATGTATCTATACACTGGATTTATGATTTTTATTTTTTTCGCTCGAAATAAAACTCACTTTCAATTTACGACTTTTTGTGAGGTTTTTTGTCAATATCTTTGCATATCCTCATAAAACGAATCCAGAGGAACCAAACAAGGCGAACAAAATTATTATATACATATATAAATAAATTTAATAAACAAAAAACTTCGCCTTGGTTGGTTCATCTGGATTTGTTTTATAAGGATATGCAACGATATTGACAAAAACCTCACAAAAAAGTTCTAAATTGAAAGTGAGTTTTATTTTGGGAGAGGTAATTGACGTTACCGATATGTTCATTGTAGTTCATTAAAATTATTTTATTTACTGGAAGACTACGTATACTTTTATACTTCTAAATTTGAAGGATAGATTTTAATTTCGGTAAATGTTATACATATTGATCATTGTAGAATTATCTATCAGGTATAGTCGTTTGTCGTGAACGAGGTGATGACATTTTTCCCAAGTCATTGTTCGTTTCACTTGTCAAAATCATATATGTTTTTTATACTTTTTGTTGGTATATATTTGTATTGTATTGTTGGTATATATTTGTGTAGAGTTTGACAATTGAAACGACGAACGAAAATAAAATATCTGTTGTTGCTGCTTACAACTACAACAACATCTGCTGCTACCATGAATTTGTTGGCAATGGCTACAAACATGTTGCCGTATCGCATTTTTCACCCATTACAGCAAATGTTGCCACATTTCGTAGTATTAAGTGTTGATCGTTTTATTTGGAAAGTCGTAAGTGGCGATAGCTTACCTGGCGTTTACACGGGACAGTTTTGCTCCGACAGTAGCAATACATTCACACTATTTTACTACCACACTTACACTTCTGCCACTTGCCTCGCTACTGTCTCTGATTTTTCGACGACAGTAACTGCGGCAAGTGATTTGACGTATTTGGTCAGATCGGTGACATTTCGTGGTAATTTGTGAAAAACAAAGCAAAACATCACATACATACATATAAACATGTATACATTTGAAATTTTCAGAGTACATCATAAATAATATAATATATTATTATTTATTTATTTTTTTATCTCACAGCTACAATCCTCAATAGGATACAGCCGGTAATATACTTTCAACAACGTTATAAAATTTATATTATATGCATAGTAGACATAACAAAGAAAACGAGTAGAGTAAAATTAAAATAATAGGAAGAAAATTTGTAAAATTTAAAAATTAAAAAAAATATAAAAATAAAAATATTAACATAAAATAATTAAAATGAAACAAAATATTTAAAAAATTATTATAATTAGCTTGTATGTTAGTTATAAAAATACAAAATACAAAGATAAAAATAAAATAACTTATAATAACCACAGTAACAATGCAGGAGCTGGGACAGGAACATCTGGAACGTGAGGAACAGGAACATCAGCTGGAGTAGAACAACAGGGGGATGAGCAGGGACAAGAAGAATGGTAAACAGTCTCCACAAATTTGAGTGGAATGATTCACAAGACCTTAAGGATAAAATCATAGGAGATAACATAGGCAGTCACATCTGGAGCAGGAACGTCGCAATAATATGTGTGGAACGATAAACAGGAACATAAAGATAGCATAATGGGAGATAAACAGGAAGAGTAGAGACATGAAGATCGGGAACATGAAGATCAGGAACATGAAGAGCAGGAACATGAAGAGCAGTAACATGAAGATGAGGAACATGAATGTCAGTATCTGGCCTCAACCGCTAATGATTTATTTATTTATTTAGCGTCAGCTACAATTCATTGTAGAATTCAGGGTTTATAACAAGATTGATTCATAGAAGCAGGACTGGTTTATCGGAGGAAAATGGTTGGCAACACGAGCTGGATAATAGTTCCCGATTAATTACGAATTAAATGTTGCTTAATTATATTCAAAGAATCTGAAGCGGGTAAGGAATTATAGATCTCATTATAAATGAGGCAAACGCGGCGAAAAGGATTGTAGTACTCGTAATTATAACGGACAATCGGTAGTTTTATAGGATAGAAATATCGGGATTATCTACAGGGAACATTAAAGTTTATTTGACTCACAAGAAAATTTGAATATATACAACCCCTAACGAGTTTTACAATAAACAGAGTATTTAACATATACCTGCGTTTTTCAAGTGTAGGAGGATCAATAAGCATCAGTCGATTTTCATAAGGTGGCAAATCATCAATCAAAAAGTAAAAATTGTCTTTGAATCGATTCGATGCGGTCTATGTAACAGGCATTAGACGGACACCACACAATACAAGCATATTCTAATCCAGGTCTAACGAGAGAGACAAAAAGACGTTTAGTGACGTAAGGATCAGCAAATTCTTTCGCCCATCTTTTTATAAAAGCTAACAGTGATCTGGCTTTGCCTATACAGGAATCAATATGAAGATCAAAACACAACTTTCGATCAATAAATACTCTTAAATCCATGAAGGACAATACATTTTCATATATGTAAGAACCAATAAGGTAATCAAAATTCAAAGGTGTTCTACGGCAAAATGAAAGGTTTTTACATTTTCCTTGATTTAGCGATATACCATTTACCAAACACCAATTAGTGACACTATCCAAGTCATTTTGAAGATGGGTGGAATCCTCAGTATCGCCTATAGGCATATATAACTTAACAACATCTGCAAACATCAAAATGTTAGAGGATTTAACTATAGACGGTAGATCATTTAAATAAAGAACGAAAAGTAGAGGACCTAAATGACTGCTTTGAGGAACATCATATGTTACTGATATAGTTGAGGATAATACATTTTTAAACCGCACTTTTTGGGTGTGTCCACTCAGGTAAGAAGATACCCAGTGCAACAATTTAGGTGGAAAGTCAATAATATCAAGTTTCTAGTTATATTAAGAAATTATGGGCAACTGTGTCAAAAGCTTTACTAAAATCTGTGTAAATTACATCCATCTGACATTTATCACGAAAAGCTGCAAAAACATGAGACGTTAACTCCAGTAAGTTAGTCGTAGACGACAAAACCGTGCTGATATGGCGAAACCAAACCAAACATCCAACGAAATGAAGTAGTATATTCGTAACCAATTTTTCAAATAGCTTTGGAATTACACTCAACTTTGCAATTCCTCTGTAATTTTTAATATTGGATCGACTTCCAGACTTAAAGAGTGGGCTTATGAAAGAAACTTGATTTCCAGAAACTTGATTTTAAGAATTGATGTGGGAACACCATCAGGTCCAGGCGAATTTTAATGTTTTAAAGTTTGCAATCCATAAAGAACTTCATCCTCAGACAAGATAATACCCGCAATGCCATTAAACGTATTGTTACGAATAAGTAAAAGCTTTTGCTTGCTCTTAATGACTCTACTAACATTATGTAAATAACAGGCGGTTAGTGCTGCGCCTGAAAGTATGCATTGTAACAACGTACCAGCTCGCTAAACCAGCAACACGAATTCGCCTCAGTTAAGATAATTCTCCGTCATTCGAGATGATACTACAAAGATAAGCAACAACGACTAGAAGGTTCTTGAATTCGCTAGATATAACTTCATTGGAGTATGGTGAGTTGGTATAAATAGCGGAGGTCTTTGGAATGGAGAGTTCAGTCTGTGATTAAACCCCGTAAAGTAAGCAACGCGATTTGATAGTAAAATATAAGACTTGTTAAAGTGTTATAAATAAAGTAAACTGTTGTACTATATAAGTAAAATAAAAGGAAGTTAAACCGTTGTAATTATCGTAATTTTAAACGAGCCTTGTTTTATTATTGGGAATAAAAGAACGCAAAAAGGACGAATAAGGAAATTCGTAACATTGGTGTCAGAAGTGAAATTACGAATTAAGGACAACGATGAAGTTTGAAGAACTCAAAGTTGAACAACTAAAAAAGGAGTTGAGTAAATTGGACCAACCGACAGCTGGTAATAAGGTAGAGCTGCAGAGGATTTAAGCGCCGAAACATCAACATTGACACATATCAGTTCGAGTGCAAAGACGAAATGGAGGTATTTCCAAAGGAAGCAACTGGTAATATGGATGTTTCGACGATGTTTGCAGCCATGATGGAAAAATTTAACGAAAACTCTAGAGTTATTAACGCGAAGCTGGACGATAATTCTAGAAGTATGGACGAGAATTCTAGAATTATGAATGAGAAATGTGGTGAAAATTCTAGAATTATGAACGAGAAATTTGGCGAGAATTCTAGAATTATGAACGAAAATTCTAGAATTGTGGACGAGAAATTGAGCGAAAATTCAAGAACAATGCAAGAGACATCTAACGCCACAAATGACAAACTTCAACAAATTTCGGAAGTTATGAACAACATGGAAATACATGTTAATGAGAAATTCGGAAACGCCGAACAGAAGTTCGAAGAAGTTGAACAGAAGATTGAGCAAGTCGAGAATAAGTTTGAGAAAGTCGAAAATGATGTAAGTGAATTATTATTATTATTATTATTACTTATTTATTGGATCGTCCTATGCAAAAGAATTAATTTTCTTATGTAAAGCATAGGTGTGAAAATATTGAACAACGTTAACATGATTGAGATAATATAGTTTACAGTTTAATCTTACTTATATATGTATGCTATTACAGAGGAATGAACTAAATAAATAAAGTTAAGACAAAAATTTTAAATACAAATATAAAGATAAAGATAATTCAATTTAACATTAAAATTAATTACTATTAATAACAATCATCGTAGAAGACGTAAACAAATAAATAAATGATCTAGTTATAAAATCAAACAATACAAAATAAAATTGAAAACATAAAAATAAAAATATAGAAATATAAAAACATAAAACTGTTAAAAACATAAAATATTAAATGGATTATTCATTGGAAATGATTAAATAGCTCGGATTTAAATTGCTTGTCGTTCACAATAGTTTGAAAGTTTGAAGGGAGAAGATTCCAAAGACGAATTGCGTTAATAAAAAAGAATTTATTTGAAAGATGTTTGTTGTGACTTATTTGTATTAATTAACGACCTCTAGGCGAGCATGCAAATCTAATATAACTATACAAGTACTTCGGATTTTTCGTTGTAATAATTTTATGTAAGGTTATCAGGACTCGTATTTTCATCAAATTTTCGAATGAGACACCAAATAATCGCTTTGCAGATTCTGATACGTGATCCCGCCTAGTTAGACCAAAAACATATCTAGTAATATTGTTGTAAGTTACGTTAAGCTTCCGAAGCATTTCACTGCTACAACTAGAAAATAATTCGCAACCATAAATAAGCTTAGGAACTAAAAATGACTTGGCCAACATAAACCTTATGTGAACCGGAGTAAATTTCTGACTAAAATATACATTTCTTAAAGCGGCGTTAGTTTTGCCCACCGCCGAAACGACATGTTCACGCCAAGTCAAACGATTATTAAAGACCACTCCTAAATTTTTCGCATGCTGTACGATATCAATAGGCACATTGGATATATTAACATTTATGTAATCTGGTAATTTGAAAGTTATATCGCTAATAATTAAGCATTTTGATTTAGAAGGATTTAAAAGTAAACCATTGGATTTAGCCCACGTATCAATACTACACAAATCGCTGTTTAGTTTTCTCACATTATCTTTAAAGTCAGATTTCTTTGAGTTCATATATACCTGCACATCATCTGCAGACATGTGTAAGCTGCTGTGATCCACACATTGTGGTAGATCATTGCAGTACATTGTATACAACAATGGGCCTATAATAGAGCCCTGTGGCACGCCTCTTAAAATTTTTAATTGGTTCGACCAGTGATTCCCAACAATAACTGACTGAGATCTCATAGAGAGATATGATCTGATGAATTTAACAGACTGTAGTGAATTGGTGGATTTTGTATCTTTTCCAACGTGCATACGCCCGATTTCTTTGATCAATCAATGACTTATGACTGGATTTATGATTTTTATTTTTTTCGCTCGAAATGAAACTCACTTTCAATTTACGACTTTTTGTGAGGTTTTTTGTCAATATCTTTGCATATCCTCATAAAACGAATCCAGAGGAACCAAACAAGGCGAACAAAATTATTATATACATATATAAATAAATTTAATAAACAAAAAACTTCGCCTTGGTTGGTTCATCTGGATTTGTTTTATAAGGATATGCAACGATATTGACAAAAACCTCACAAAAAAGTTCTAAATTGAAAGTGAGTTTTATTTTGGGAGAGTTAATTGACGTTACCGATATGTTCATTGTAGTTCATTAAAATTATTTTATTTACTGGAAGACTACGTATACTTTTATACTTCTAAATTTGAAGGATAGATTTTAATTTCGGTAAATGTTATACATCATTGTAGAATTATCTATCAGGTATAGTCGTTTGTCGTGAACGAGGTGATGACATTTTTCCCAAGTCATTGTTCGTTTCACTTGTCAAAATCATATATGTTTTTTATACTTTTTGTTGGTATATATTTGTATTGTATTGTTGGTATATATTTGTGTAGAGTTTGACAATTGAAACGACGAACGAAAATAAAATATCTGTTGTTGCTGCTTACAACTACAACAACATCTGCTGCTACCATGAATTTGTTGGCAATGGCTACAAACATGTTGCCGTATCGCATTTTTCACCCATTACAGCAAATGTTGCCACATTTCGTAGTATTAAGTGTTGATCGTTTTATTTGGAAAGTCGTAAGTGGCGATAGCTTACCTGGCGTTTACACGGGACAGTTTTGCTCCGACAGTAGCAATACATTCACACTATTTTACTACCACACTTACACTTCTGCCACTTGCCTCGCTACTGTCTCTGATTTTTCGACGACAGTAACTGCGGCAAGTGATTTGACGTATTTGGTCAGATCGGTGACATTTCGTGGTAATTTGTGAAAAACAAAACAAAACATCACATACATACATATAAACATGTATACATTTGAAATTTTCAGAGTACATCAGCTTCATTGTAATCTGGAGAAATAGGGCAAAACACATAGCAAACGATCGTAGAAATTGGGAAAATTTAGTTTTATTTGGTAACACATACTAGATATAAACATGTATAAATAATATATGTATGTATCAATCTTCTTTTAGTAAATTAAGATTTCGAGCAAATGTGAAGAAGAGCAAATCAAAATCAGAGCACGAAATTTACAAGAAACGACACTATCGACGGTTGCTTAAAACAGTTCTGTCTTTATAACTGGCTGGACACATACGTCACACAACAAATTTTTCTCTTTTTGACAACTAATACATATTATCAACTGTCCGGTCTTGAACTGTCCCGTGTAAACGCACCGTTAATGAAGTAAAACACAGCGTTACTATTTCGCGCACTTCAACTGTTGTTTGGCGATCCATTTTAACCTGCACTCTGCAAATGCCAGCACTGTAATGTCAAAAGTATAAGGCAATACTTCTAGTGTGTTTAC
This sequence comes from Phaonia tiefii, assembly GCA_963931995.1. Classification (NCBI taxonomy): domain Eukaryota; kingdom Metazoa; phylum Arthropoda; class Insecta; order Diptera; family Muscidae; genus Phaonia; species Phaonia tiefii. The sequence continues at coordinate 78,755,734 of OZ008371.1, read as the reverse complement.
TTTCAAAACGGTACATACCGGGTGTTTGAAAATCGACGACATGATAGTCCAAATAACGGTAATTCTATGTGCATCATTTTGACTGTGAGCTTACATTTTCGTATGCATGCATATTTTTTCTTCGCGCTAAGCAAATTTAAATTTAAGAAAATTTTTAAGTTTGTTAGAAGAAACACACTTGTATCAAATCAATAAATGTGTTAAATTTATCAATTTGTTAATATAAAATATATTGTTTGTAAAATTCTGTTTTAGTTATATTCATACTGCATCACTCTGGTTGTGAGTCACTGTATTACACAAACTAGGACGTCAATTCACTGTTCCGGAGTGTGAAATTAACTGTTCACCGGATCGTTTTCGCAAGTAGGTCCGGCCTGTTGTATCCAAAAGGGGTATATGTTTTATTCAAGAAATATGTACCAATGATTCAATCAGTCCATTCATTCATTCATTGTATTTTGTTGGGATGTAATGGTAACACTGGCACCTCTTCGGATTGCTCTTCATCTCAAATATGGCAATTTTTAGAAATGGACCTCATCACTGAATTAAGAGATTTCTTGAGCCTAATTATGCATGACGAAAACGTGGGTTCGATCCCTGCTCTGACTACCTTCCATTTCTTTCGACGACGGTCACCTCGCTTAGTGATGGCGATACTGTCGAGTACTAAGCCATGAAAATTGTGAACCGTTCGGAACCAGAAGGCTAATTATGAAAGAAGCGATTATCGGTTTGTCGGTAGTGACGCTTTATAAATGGATGTATTATATGAGCCAGCATTGTCGAGATAACGATATCGTTTGGACGATATCGTCATAAATAATTAGCCCCCAGTGTAAAGCTGTAGGTCCAAATCAGTGTGTGAAAAACTACAAAGCCATCACTGATCGTGAGAGACTCTCTCCAGAACCCTTATTATGAATAACGATAATCGTTCATGCATAGGATGCTACGGGAAACTTTATGACACACAGAGAAGAGATTCGTTGTCACAACTATATTTACAGCCAACTAAAATTTGGCGGTTCATTGGACTATCACATTATTCTGTTGTGATTACCAATAATTGTGTTTGTAATTCAATTGATTTGGAATTCAGTTTTGGTTGGAAGAACTGAAATATTTAGTTGAAGCCACAGTAACAAGAAATATATGTGATCTGTCAATCGAGATGTAGTTCTAGCAATCAAATTATCCTGTAGTGGTGAATATTCAATTAGTTGTACCAAATAATATATTGGTAAGCTAAACTAAAGTAATTACTTGAATTTGATGGCTGTCACAACCATTTGGTGATGCTTTAACCCCTTATGAATTTTATAGAAAAAAGTAAAAAAAAATAACTTTTATTTAAAATTGTGTATTTTATATTTAAATATAAACAAAGTTATTATTATTGAAAATTTTTTTTTTATTGAAAATATGAAAACGGAGCGTCCAATCGAAAAACATACACAGACAATCTTTCTAAATTTTTCATATTTTCGATCAAAAATGGGGATGGGTTACCCTGGGTATCATATGTATGTTTAAGTTAATTTGTGTCATCCACCATAATAGTTCCTCCAGCCAAGTATCCACAATTGTCTGCATGTGTTTGTGAAGGCGTCAATTATGTTTAAAAGTCTCACTTCACCTCAATTTATGATAATATGTATTCTTCGCTGGCTATCTATACACTTTTTGGTTTTTCACAACTTTGTTTATCACTTTCTGTTTAAAATATTAGTTTTTCTGTAAAGACCTCGTGTAACATTCCAATATACGTAGTTTCTCTTTAACAACAAAGCCTCTTGTGAAAAATCGAATACATACTTGTAACTTTGCAACAAGTGTTTTTGTAACAGAAACTAAATTATGAATACAGTGACTAATATTTGAACACGAATTCTAATATTGTACTTTTTATTAGTTGTATCTTCCATTTCAGATGAATGAGGTTTTAGAAATACTCAAATTGGTTAATACAACTAAAGTTCGGTAGTAGCAACTTGTATTTAGTAAGACCGATTTTCAATCTATCAATAACATCGACAATTAATTCTGATGTTTGAAAATTATGAACTCTAATCAAAAAATAGACTTTATCATGGAATTTCCAATGCCTGAAGTGATTTCCAACTAATCTTTTCCCTGTGTGTATAATCGTCTAAACAATATAGTTATGTCGATAATGATTCCACATAGAACCATTTCAAACATAGATACAGGGGTCTAATTATGTATTGCGATATCGTTATGTCGATAAGACTGGCTTGTAGACCATTTAAAATACTTGTGTTTGTAAAACTTCAATACCTACACAACGATAATGAACTCGATATCATTTCTTATATAATTGGCCCTCAGCATAGATAAATAAAACAACATAGATGGTGAAAGATAAGTGGTGGATTTGAAAGTAAACGGAAATTTTCTAGATGGCACCGGAGTGGTGGATGTGGACAAATTTCCATGGAAACAAAAGCTATTGAAAAATTTATATAACCAGGGTTTTTGCCTTTTATATTATGCACAAATATCAAAAGCGATATGGGTAATTCCACCAAAAGGTCTACCATGACAAAAAAATTAAAAGTTATTAAAATCACATTAATATAATATATTATTATTTATTTATTTTTTATCTCACAGCTACAATCCTCAATAGGATACAGCCGGTAATATACTTTCAACAACGTTATAAAATTTATATTATATGCATAGTAGACATAACAAAGAAAACGAGTAGAGTAAAATTAAAATAATAGGAAGAAAATTTGTAAAATTTAAAAATTAAAAAAAATATAAAAATAAAAATATTAACATAAAATAATTAAAATGAAACAAAATATTTAAAAAATTATTATAATTAGCTTGTATGTTAGTTATAAAAATACAAAATACAAAGATAAAAATAAAATAACTTATAATAACCACAGTAACAATGCAGGAGCTGGGACAGGAACATCTGGAACGTGAGGAACAGGAACATCAGCTGGAGTAGAACAACAGGGGGATGAGCAGGGACAAGAAGAATGGTAAACAGTCTCCACAAATTTGAGTGGAATGATTCACAAGACCTTAAGGATAAAATCATAGGAGATAACATAGGCAGTCACATTTGGAGCAGGAACGTCGCAATAATATGTGTGGAACGATAAACAGGAACATAAAGATAGCATAATGGGAGATAAACAGGAAGAGTAGAGACATGAAGATCGGGAACATGAAGATCAGGAACATGAAGAGCAGGAACATGAAGAGCAGTAACATGAAGATGAGGAACATGAATGTCAGTATCTGGCCTCAACCGCTAATGATTTATTTATTTATTTAGCGTCAGCTACAATTCATTGTAGAATTCAGGGTTTATAACAAGATTGATTCATAGAAGCAGGACTGGTTTATCGGAGGAAAATGGTTGGCAACACGAGCTGGATAATAGTTCCCGATTAATTACGAATTAAATGTTGCTTAATTATATTCAAAGAATCTGAAGCGGGTAAGGAATTATAGATCTCATTATAAATGAGGCAAACGCGGCGAAAAGGATTGTAGTACTCGTAATTATAACGGACAATCGGTAGTTTTATAGGATAGAAATATCGGGATTATCTACAGGGAACATTAAAGTTTATTTGACTCACAAGAAAATTTGAATATATACAACCCCTAACGAGTTTTACAATAAACAGAGTATTTAACATATACCTGCGTTTTTCAAGTGTAGGAGGATCAATAAGCATCAGTCGATTTTCATAAGGTGGCAAATCATCAATCAAAAAGTAAAAATTGTCTTTGAATCGATTCGATGCGGTCTATGTAACAGGCATTAGACGGACACCACACAATACAAGCATATTCTAATCCAGGTCTAACGAGAGAGACAAAAAGACGTTTAGTGACGTAAGGATCTGCAAATTCTTTCGCCCATCTTTTTATAAAAGCTAACAGTGATCTGGCTTTGCCTATACAGGAATCAATATGAAGATCAAAACACAACTTTCGATCAATAAATACTCTTAAATCCATGAAGGACAATACATTTTCATATATGTAAGAACCAATAAGGTAATCAAAATTCAAAGGTGTTCTACGGCAAAATGAAAGGTTTTTACATTTTCCTTGATTTAGCGATATACCATTTACCAAACACCAATTAGTGACACTATCCAAGTCATTTTGAAGATGGGTGGAATCCTCAGTATCGCCTATAGGCATATATAACTTAACAACATCTGCAAACATCAAAATGTTAGAGGATTTAACTATAGACGGTAGATCATTTAAATAAAGAACGAAAAGTAGAGGACCTAAATGACTGCTTTGAGGAACATCATATGTTACTGATATAGTTGAGGATAATACATTTTTAAACCGCACTTTTTGGGTGTGTCCACTCAGGTAAGAAGATACCCAGTGCAACAATTTAGGTGGAAAGTCAATAATATCAAGTTTCTAGTTATATTAAGAAATTATGGGCAACTGTGTCAAAAGCTTTACTAAAATCTGTGTAAATTACATCCATCTGACATTTATCACGAAAAGCTGCAAAAACATGAGACGTTAACTCCAGTAAGTTAGTCGTAGACGACAAAACCGTGCTGATATGGCGAAACCAAACCAAACATCCAACGAAATGAAGTAGTATATTCGTAACCAATTTTTCAAATAGCTTTGGAATTACACTCAACTTTGCAATTCCTCTGTAATTTTTAATATTGGATCGACTTCCAGACTTAAAGAGTGGGCTTATGAAAGAAACTTGATTTCCAGAAACTTGATTTTAAGAATTGATGTGGGAACACCATCAGGTCCAGGCGAATTTTAATGTTTTAAAGTTTGCAATCCATAAAGAACTTCATCCTCAGACAAGATAATACCCGCAATGCCATTAAACGTATTGTTACGAATAAGTAAAAGCTTTTGCTTGCTCTTAATGACTCTACTAACATTATGTAAATAACAGGCGGTTAGTGCTGCGCCTGAAAGTATGCATTGTAACAACGTACCAGCTCGCTAAACCAGCAACACGAATTCGCCTCAGTTAAGATAATTCTCCGTCATTCGAGATGATACTACAAAGATAAGCAACAACGACTAGAAGGTTCTTGAATTCGCTAGATATAACTTCATTGGAGTATGGTGAGTTGGTATAAATAGCGGAGGTCTTTGGAATGGAGAGTTCAGTCTGTGATTAAACCCCGTAAAGTAAGCAACGCGATTTGATAGTAAAATATAAGACTTGTTAAAGTGTTATAAATAAAGTAAACTGTTGTACTATATAAGTAAAATAAAAGGAAGTTAAACCGTTGTAATTATCGTAATTTTAAACGAGCCTTGTTTTATTATTGGGAATAAAAGAACGCAAAAAGGACGAATAAGGAAATTCGTAACATTGGTGTCAGAAGTGAAATTACGAATTAAGGACAACGATGAAGTTTGAAGAACTCAAAGTTGAACAACTAAAAAAGGAGTTGAGTAAATTGGACCAACCGACAGCTGGTAATAAGGTAGAGCTGCAGAGGATTTAAGCGCCGAAACATCAACATTGACACATATCAGTTCGAGTGCAAAGACGAAATGGAGGTATTTCCAAAGGAAGCAACTGGTAATATGGATGTTTCGACGATGTTTGCAGCCATGATGGAAAAATTTAACGAAAACTCTAGAGTTATTAACGCGAAGCTGGACGATAATTCTAGAAGTATGGACGAGAATTCTAGAATTATGAATGAGAAATGTGGTGAAAATTCTAGAATTATGAACGAGAAATTTGGCGAGAATTCTAGAATTATGAACGAAAATTCTAGAATTGTGGACGAGAAATTGAGCGAAAATTCAAGAACAATGCAAGAGACATCTAACGCCACAAATGACAAACTTCAACAAATTTCGGAAGTTATGAACAACATGGAAATACATGTTAATGAGAAATTCGGAAACGCCGAACAGAAGTTCGAAGAAGTTGAACAGAAGATTGAGCAAGTCGAGAATAAGTTTGAGAAAGTCGAAAATGATGTAAGTGAATTATTATTATTATTATTATTACTTATTTATTGGATCGTCCTATGCAAAAGAATTAATTTTCTTATGTAAAGCATAGGTGTGAAAATATTGAACAACGTTAACATGATTGAGATAATATAGTTTACAGTTTAATCTTACTTATATATGTATGCTATTACAGAGGAATGAACTAAATAAATAAAGTTAAGACAAAAATTTTAAATACAAATATAAAGATAAAGATAATTCAATTTAACATTAAAATTAATTACTATTAATAACAATCATCGTAGAAGACGTAAACAAATAAATAAATGATCTAGTTATAAAATCAAACAATACAAAATAAAATTGAAAACATAAAAATAAAAATATAGAAATATAAAAACATAAAACTGTTAAAAACATAAAATATTAAATGGATTATTCATTGGAAATGATTAAATAGCTCGGATTTAAATTGCTTGTCGTTCACAATAGTTTGAAAGTTTGAAGGGAGAAGATTCCAAAGACGAATTGCGTTAATAAAAAAGAATTTATTTGAAAGATGTTTGTTGTGACTTATTTGTATTAATTAACGACCTCTAGGCGAGCATGCAAATCTAATATAACTATACAAGTACTTCGGATTTTTCGTTGTAATAATTTTATGTAAGGTTATCAGGACTCGTATTTTCATCAAATTTTCGAATGAGACACCAAATAATCGCTTTGCAAATTCTGATACGTGATCCCGCCTAGTTAGACCAAAAACATATCTAGTAATATTGTTGTAAGTTACGTTAAGCTTCCGAAGCATTTCACTGCTACAACTAGAAAATAATTCGCAACCATAAATAAGCTTAGGAACTAAAAATGACTTGGCCAACATAAACCTTATGTGAACCGGAGTAAATTTCTGACTAAAATATACATTTCTTAAAGCGGCGTTAGTTTTGCCCACCGCCGAAACGACATGTTCACGCCAAGTCAAACGATTATTAAAGACCACTCCTAAATTTTTCGCATGCTGTACGATATCAATAGGCACATTGGATATATTAACATTTATGTAATCTGGTAATTTGAAAGTTATATCGCTAATAATTAAGCATTTTGATTTAGAAGGATTTAAAAGTAAACCATTGGATTTAGCCCACGTATCAATACTACACAAATCGCTGTTTAGTTTTCTCACATTATCTTTAAAGTCAGATTTCTTTGAGTTCATATATACCTGCACATCATCTGCAGACATGTGTAAGCTGCTGTGATCCACACATTGTGGTAGATCATTGCAGTACATTGTATACAACAATGGGCCTATAATAGAGCCCTGTGGCACGCCTCTTAAAATTTTTAATTGGTTCGACCAGTGATTCCCAACAATAACTGACTGAGATCTCATAGAGAGATATGATCTGATGAATTTAACAGACTGTAGTGAATTGGTGGATTTTGTATCTTTTCCAACGTGCATACGCCCGATTTCTTTGATCAATCAATGACTTTACTTGATTATCGAACCAAGGATTTTGATCACTAGCTACTGTTTTACTTTTAAGCGGAACATATTTGTCGTATAGATAACTAATATGGTCCCGCAAATATTGTATTTGTTCGTCGATATCAGCTATACGAAAAACCTTGTCCCATTCGAATGAAATTATGTCAAGATGTAGGCTAAAGTAGTCAATGTTTTTAAAGTCACGGTATATAAAAGTATCAAGATATGGAAATATTTCAAAGTCGTATGTTAGAAAACAGAGGTCATGTTTGGAAAACGTTGGAGCAGAAAGTTGATCATAAAGCAGGGTCATCTGTATGCAACTTACAAAGAACAGATCAATTAATGAGTTTGACGTTGATGAAAAATGTGTCGCTAAGGTACTATTAACTATGGACAGCCCAAATGACTGCATCTCAGAAGATGAAAAATTCTCTCGAAAAATATTATTATTGAAGTCACCACATAGTATAACATCATTATAAATCAAAGCCAAGTGCTTCAAGTTGTCCATGAGAACTTGGTAGTTCGTTCTACTATGCGGCCGATAAAATACACCAATTAGAAGTTTTCTATTATTACACATAATTTCTACGAATAAAAACTCTATGGTATCGCCTATTCTACTTCTCACCACAACTTTACAAGATAGTTCTTTTCTGGCGTAAATAGCGACACCACCACCGCGTCTACCTCTATCTGCTCTAAATAATTGGTGACCATTTAGTGCAAATAAGGAGTCTTCGAGCTCAGGCAGAAACCACGTTGTAGAGATGCAAATTACATCAACATTTGATTTAATAAAGATGTAACGAAGTTCGTCAATTTTATTTTTGAGACTTTGAGCATTAATATGAACTATTTTCAGTCCATTTTTTTGTGCGGCAAGAACCCTAATCATGTTAAATAAATGGTCGTTGGAATTATCCCTTGTATTATTCGATGTCGAGAACATAATACAACAAACGTGGACCAACGACAACAAAAATCCGATCGACTTCGAAAGTGCAATTTATAATAAAAACGATACAAACAGTATTACAAGCAAATATAAATAAAGTAAATAAAAATAAATCAAGAGATTCATGCTTAATAATTAAATATAAATTTATCTGTTCCAGATTATTATCGAAAAAACTCATTTAATTCATCTACTGATTTAACAGTTACAGCGTCATCTCTAGCAGTGATCTTAATATAAACTAGGCCACGGCGTGTAAACACTGAAAATATCCTTTTCATTTTCCTATATTTCAATGCATATTTGAAAATATTATAGTTCGTAGAAGTCAAATTTTCGTTGACATAAAAGTTTGAATCAGACTCAAATCCTATTAGGTTTAATTTAAGATTTCCCCTGTTTGCATTTGTATAATTATAAATTGATTTTAATATATAGTTCTTATCATAGGGTGATTCCATTTTTATAATTATTGTGGAATCTGGATATCTAGATTTGTGTGTGGCTCCCCCGACACGGAAAATTGATTTATATTTTGGTGTCTGTATTTGTAGAGCATCGCATAAACTGTTGAAATGTAGTCCCAGACCTTCCTTATCAATCCCTGGAATTCCTGTAACTCGCAATTCCGTAGATACCATCGCGTTTTCCTGTTTAGATATCTTATTTTGGACAGCATACATCTCAGATTTTAAATAGTCTATTTCGTTTCTAAGCACATTGATTTCGGAACACTGTGCTTCAACTACGGAGACGCGATCATTAATTCTATCAAATTGTGTTATAAGAGAGTTCATCTCACTTAAGAGTTTACTTTCTAGTTCAGACATCTTATTGTTGACTTCATTTATAATATTAATTTCACATTCTCTTATTTCCCGTTTCACTGAGTCTGTAACAGTTTTAGTTAGTTTTTCTGACAGCTTATCGAATCTATTCTCTAATGTTTGTATGGCACGGAACGGAGAGTCCATTGTTAGTCGTGGAAGCTTTGGATTCTCAAGAGATAGGGTGGTTTTCAAAAGAGAGTCTCTGGTACGTTTTATTGCCGGTGTATCCATGTTAATTTCGCGTTTGTAATTATAACTTAGAGATTATTGAGTATATTTGTGGCTCGTAGTTTTGAGATTTAACAGTTGCAAAGAAAAATTAATGAACTTCAGTTACAAGAGGGGCAGTGCGAGTAATTTCTGAAGCCTCTAGTAGATTAAAAGCTCCCAGTTTCGATGGCTCTACACCATTTGACGTTTTTAAATTCCAATTCGAAATGGTCGCAATTAAGAACTTGTGAAACAGCAAGCAAGCAGTAGAGCTAATTTTAGCACTCAAAGGCAGCGCAGCAGAAGTCCTTCAGAGCATTCCCGTTAGTGCCAGAAACAACTACGAGGATATACTGGCTGCGTTACAACGCAAGTATGGTGGCGATCACAAGAAGAATTTATATCGCATGGAATTAAAAGGCCGAGTGCCAAAGCATAATGAAATACTTCTGGACTTCTCAACCGAGGTGGAACGTTTGGTGTTGATGACTTATCCTGGAGAGTCCCACCCATTCTTGGATCAATTTAAGATTGAAGCATTCGTCAACGGCATTCGTGATCCTGACATAAAATACGTGACTTGTGCCACACAAAAAGCTACATACGCCGCACAGGAGATAGCGAAATTTGTGTCCAAGCTTCAAATACAAAGAGTTAGACAAATTGAAATGTAAAATTGCCACCAAATTCAGAAACCATAGTATGGGCCCGAATAAAAACTAATAATGAGGGATTCTTGCCTGTACGTGTTCTAAATTTGTCCAACAACGAGGAGGTGATCGGCGACGGCACAGAAATTGCAGAATGTACACCAGCCGAGGCGGTCATCAACTGTGAAATTAATTCGGACTGCAGCAAACTATCAGGAAATGAGCAGAAAGTACTGGAGTCGCATCTCAGTGAGTGGGTGCGAGAACTAAACCTATCTGATAGGAACAAAGCAAAGCAATTACTGTGGAGGCATGCGTCTGTGACATCAACACAGGGGAAGCGAGACCAATAAAACAGGCGCCCAGAAGTCTTCCACTTACAAAAAGAGATGAGGTGAAGAAACTTGTAGCTGAAATGCAGAAGGATGGTGCAATCGAACCCTCTTCAAGTCCATGGAGCTCACCGGTGGTACTAGTTAAGAAGAAAGATGGAAGTGCTCGATTTTGTGTAGATTATAGGAAGCTGAACGTAGTCACCAAAAAGGACAGTTATCCACTACCAAGAATTGATGACACATTGGATACGTTGTCAGGAACAAACTGGTTCTCCACGCTGGACTTGCAAAGTGGTTATTGGCAAGTAGAAATCAGCGAGAAAGACAAGGAGAAAACTGCATTCAGCGTAGGGGATGGTCTGTGGCAGTTCAAAGTAATGCCATTTGGACTCTGTAATGCTCCAGCCACCTTTGAGCGATTAATGGAGTGAGTGTTGAAAGGACTTCATTGGCGAATATGCTTGGCGTACCTAGACGACATCATTGTCATGGGGAAAACATTCGATGAACACCTGAAGAAACTTAAAGAAGTCCTTCAACGTATAACCGCGGCTGGGTTGAAACTCAGCCCGAAGAAGTGTTCTCTGTTCCAGAAAGAAGTAAAATACTTGTGACATCGAGTGACAGTAGATGGCATTTTCACCGATGAAGACAAAATTCTGACAGTGAAGGATTGGCCCCGACCGCAGAATCTCCATGAATTACGCAGTTTTCTAGGACTCTGTACGTACTACAGACGGTTTGTGCCGGGTTTCGCCACAGTGGCTGCAAGTCTTCACGAATTGAACAAAAACAAGAAGTCATTCCACAAACTGAAGCAATATTTATGCACGGCTCCTTTGCTTGCATATCCTGTTGCTGGAGAGAAATTCTTATTGGATACTGACGCGAGTGGTTACGGAATAGGTGGCGTGCTTTCGTATGAAATCAATGGCCAGGAAAAAGTTATTGGTACTACAGCCGAATACTCTCAAAGCCAGAGAAAAATTACTGTGTTACGAGACGAGAGCTACTGGTAGTCATAGAGTGTGTCAAACACTACCACAAGTATCTGTACGGCCAGCCTTTTCAGTTAAGAACCGATCATGCGGCGCTAAGGTGGCTACTGCAATTTAAGAATTCCGAAGGCCATCTTGCTCGTTGGATTGAAAGACTGCACAGCTATGACTTCAGCATTGAGCATAGACAAGGAGGAAAACACGGTAATGCAGATGCCCTGTCACGTCGTCCATGAAAGCTGGAATGCAAACACTGCTCAAAAGCAGAGGTGAAGGTAAGGTAAAAGACCAACAGCATATTGGGCCCAGTGGAACAGCCTAAAATTATTGGATGGTTGCCTATATCGGTTATGGGAAACTGAGGATGGTAAAAAGTTAATAGTGGTCCTCTAAAGAAAAAGAGATAATGACAGAATTCCATAATGGCCCGAGTGGAGGACATATAGGAATAACCAAGACAATTGAAAAGCCAAAGCAACGGTTCTACTGGGTTGGCTGTCAACAAGCGGTAGCCGATTGGATAACAAATTGCACCCAATGCATGACAGCTAAGCGACCAACGCGAAGAAGTCATGGCCATATGCAGCAATACAACTCAGGTGCACCCTTTGAGCGTATAGCTATGGATGTGGCTGGTCCATTTCCAGTCAGTAGCTCAGGAAACCAGTACGTCTTAGTGGTTATGGATTACTACAGTAAATGGCCCGAAGTATACCCTATTCCAAATCAGGAAGCGAAGACTATAATTAAAGTGTTTGTGGATATGCCGTTTTGGTGTTCCCTCGGAACTCCATTCGGATCAGGGTAGGAATTTTGAATCGACCATCTTCAAAGAAATGTGTGAGTCATACGGTATTCGGAAAACAAGAAAAACACCATTGCATCCTCAGTCTGACGGAATGGTTGAAAGATTCAACCGAACTCTTGAAGAATACCTAAGAAAAGTAGTCAGCGCAGATCAGAGAGATTGGAATGAACACATACCGAAGTTCCTTTTAGCATATAGGACGCCCACCCATGACTCCACTTCGCGAACAGCCGCTAAAGTAATTTTCGGAACTGAGCTGAAGCTGCCTGGAGATTTGGAGTTCGGTACCAAACCAGCATCTGACCCTGCGAACAGTGATGTCAATTACCAAGATACGGGGGATCTTAATGATCTCCATGAATTTGTGCGCATCAAAATAAAGATTGCCAGTAATAAAATGATAGCCAGATACGACCGAGCGGCAAATTAAGAAGGATTCCATGAAGGCCAGCTAGTTTTATCTGTTCAACCCACAGCGCCAGAAAGGTTTATCTCCAAAACTTCAGACTCACTGGGAAGGCCCTTACAAGGTTGTCAAACGAATAAATGACGTGGTTTACAGAATCCAGAAAAGTCAAAGTCCAAGAGCTAAAATGAAAGACGTCCATTTGGAAAGACTAGCCCTGTATGGAAAACGGAGGGTTGAGCCTGCTCGGGATGAACAGGTTTAAGTGGGGGGCAGTGTTACGAATAAGTAAAAGCTTTTGCTTGCTGTTAATGACTCTACTAACAGTCTGTAAATAACAGGCGGTTAGTGCTGCGCCTGAAAGTATGCATTGTAACAACGTACCAGCTAGCTAAACCAGTAGCATGAATTCATCTCAGTAAAGATAATTCTCCGCCGTTCGAGATGATTCTACAAAGATAAGTAATGGCTAGAAGGTTCTTCATTTGTGTATGGTGAGTTGGTATAAATAGCGGAGGTCTTTGGAATGGAGAGTTCAGTCTGTGATTAAACCCCGTAAAAGATTTGATAGTAAAATATAAGACTTGTTAAAGTGTTATAAATAAAATAAACTGTTATACTATATAAGTAAAATAAAAGGAAGTTAAACCGTTGTAATTATCGTTATTTTAAACGAATCTTGTTTTACTTACTTTTATTGACTATATTACAACCTCATGAGGTCAGACGTCTTACACATATTAATTAACAAACAAATTAAACAAATTTCAACATATTCTTCCAATTCAACATCCTTCGCCTTTTCTCGCCAGTTGGTAACACCAAGGATACGGAGGGATTCTTCTGCTTGGTCTTTCCAGCGGAGTCTTGGTCGTCCTCTTTTTCTGCTTCCATCGGGTACGTTATCAAAAATCTTTCGCGCTGGCTCATCTTCATACATTCTGATAACATGGCCTAGCCAACGCAATTGGCACACTTTGATTCGTCTAGCTATGTCCACGTCAGAATAGAGATTATATAGCTCTGCATTCCAGCGACGTCGGTACTCGCCGTTTTCCCTAACAGGACCATATATTTTACGGAGAATTTTTCTCTCGAAAACTCCCAGGTGTTTTTCATCCGCTTGCGATATGACCCAAGTTTCAGAGCCATATGTCAAGACAGGTAAAATGAGAGTCTGATATAGCTGGACTTTTGTCCGTCGAGAGAGGGCTTTGTTTCTAAACTGCTTGCTGAGCCCAAAATAACATATATTTGCAAGCACAATTCTCCTATCTGTCTCCACGCTGACGTTGTTGTCCTTGTTCACGGCGGATCCAAGGTAGACAAATTCATCTACCTCTTCAAAATTAAATCGGTTGTCAACGTTCAAGTGCGGACCAAGTGGAGAGGTTTCTCTAGTCGTTGACACCATCAATTTTGTCTTGCCCTCATTAACAGCAAGACCCACCTTCGCTGATTCCTTTTCGATTCTTGAAAATACTGCAGTAACCTCTCGCAAATTTCGTCCAACGATGTCTATGTCGTCAGCATACGCCAGCAACATATGGCTTTTCCTGTTAATGGTCTTGTTCGTATTTACTGCAGCCTTTCTCATTATTATCCCCATTAAGATGTTGAAGAGATTGCACGAAAGTGTGTCGCCTTGTCTAAGTACTCGCTTGGTACAGAATGGTTCAGTGAGGTCTTTCCCCACTTTCACTGCTGATTTGGTGTTGGTCAGCGTCATTCTACAGAGGCGGATAAGTTTTGCGGGAATACCAAGTTCAGACATAGCTTCGTACAGTTTTCCCCGTATGGGGCTATCCAAAGCAGCTTTGTAATCGACAAAAAGGTGGCATGTATCGATTTGCTTTTCGTGGGTCTTTTCCAGGATTTGGCGAAGCGTGAATATTTGGTCAGTTGTGGACTTGCCGGGTCTAAAACCACACTGATAAGGTCCAATCAGGTTTTCAATAATTGGCCTTTGTCTTTCACATAATACGCTCGACAAGACCTTATACGCGATGGATAAAAGACTGATACCGCGATAGATGGAACAGACACACGGATCACCCTTTTTGAATACAGGACATAATACACTGAGACTCCAGTCGTCGGGCAAAGATTCCCCCAGGCATATACCGCATATCAGTTGATGCATGTGGGCTATCAGTCCTTCGCCAGCTGCCCTAAAATGTTCAGCGGGTAGGCCATACGCACCAGCTGCTTTATTATTCTTCAGGCGGGAGATCGCTGTAATAATCTCATCTTGGTTGGGGAAGTGGAAGAATCTACACTATCTTCCACTATCATTACCTCCTGATCTTGAGTGGAAGAATCCGAGTGGAGTAGTCCTGAAAAGTGGTCTCTCCACATTTTGAGCACACACTGCTTCTCAGTCACCAGATTCCCATTCTCGTCCCTGCAGGAGGGCAGTCCATTATTAGGCCCGTTGGTCGATCTTCTTACCCTCTGGAAAAACTTTCGCGATTCACCATTCATCCTGCACATTTCGGTTCTTTCACTCTCTCTCTGCTCCCACTGCCATTTTCCTCGCCCAAATAGTTGGCTTTCCTCCCTTCTCAGCCTCTTGCACCGCTCACTCGCAGCACGCGTTGTAACTGACTGTTTCGTTGCCATACGTGCAGCGTCTTTTTCATCAGTTGCAATGCGACATTCTTCGTCGTACCATGGCTTATCCTTCTGCGGTTCTTGATAGCCAAGTCCAGTCATTGCAGCGATGGGAGATGGGCTTCCACTAAGCATCTGGGTCTTCAGGAGGGGGGGTATTCTGCTCCAGCAGGAGAGAGAGTTTCTGTCGATAGGACATTGATATCTCCGGTATTTGCAGCTTGTCAATATCCAGCTTTTCCTGTGTTCGGCTCCGTACGTTTTTCGCCTTGGTCAATCTCGTGCGAACTTTCGCAGCTACCAGGTAATGATCCGAGTCGATATTGGCACCTCGAATCACACGTACATCCATTACACTAGAAGAGTGCCTGCCGTCTATTACCAAGTGATCAATCTGGTTCTTCGTCCGTTGATCAGGAGATATCCAGGTCGCCTTATGGATGTCCTTATGCTGGAATCGTGTGCTACTAACTACCATGTTCTTTGCAGCGGCGAAGTCTATCAGTCTTATTCCATTATCGGAGGTGGTATCATGTAGACTGTGATTGCCGATGGTTGGTTGAAAGACACTTTCTTTTCCTAATTTGACATTAAAATCGCCTAGAATAATCTTAATGTCGTGGCAGGGCAGCGTTCATATACTTCCTCCAGGCGCTCATAAAATGTTTCCTTGACCCTTGTTTTATTCTTGTTTTATTATTGGGAATAAAACAACGCAAAAGGGACGAATAAGGAAATTCGTAACACTATTAATATTATAGGGGTAATTTAGTATAGCAACAGAAGGAGAATATATTTTACGGAAGAAGGTAGCCAACATATCAGAAATAACGGCATCATCTGATGACTCTGAACCATTGAATTTCATACTACGCGGATAACCAACTACTTTCCGCTTTGAATTTACCAAGGTGAAAAAATGTTTCGGATTCTTCAGTAGAACTGTTCTCATTTTAGAGATATAAGAAGAGTAACATTTCCTATTAAGAACGTTAAATTTATTCCTAGCAACTATGTATTTCGCCAAAAGATCCAGTATTCTATTGTTCACATTTTTAATAAAATTTAACTGATGGAGACCTAAATCAAAAATACCACCCCAATAGTTGCTCATTATAGTAGAAGACAGAGCTAAACATCCGTTAGAGTCATCTACAGAGACCCACGTTGTATATGGTAAGTTAAACTCACCTACACAAATTATGTCCGAATTTGAATCCATTAAGTTAACAGCTGATTCTGTCAATCGAAGGTGATCCATATAAATGTCAATACTAGAACTGGGAGGAATATAGGAGCAAGTTACAAAATCAGTTACAAAATCAAATGAATTCAGACTCACAGTCCCCACACAATGTGACCAATTCAGCAGAAATGGTACTATGTACAGCAATGAGAACACCGCCGCCCGATTTCGTTCCAACTCTATCCTTCCTAAACACCTGATAATATTTGTAAAAAATCTCAGAATCATTGACACTAGGTTTTAACCAGGTTGCCGTTAAGTATATAACATCATAACCACAATCAATACTATTTAAATAAATATCTCTCAGTTTAGAATTAAGACTTCTTACATTTTGATATAGGAATATAATTGAAGCACCTAGTTTTTTAAGACATTGACCGAGGGTTGCAATCTAGTATTCCCATCGGAACGATTCCGATCTCTATGAACAAACTCTCGAACCAAAACACCATCAGGCCAAAATTATTTCTTCACCATCTCTTCAAAAAATTTACCTGGAACTCCCTTGGTTGGGAGTAATTAAATTTAAAAACAGCAATATCATTACCAACAATAGAATAATTAGATCTGATGAAATTACCAATATCATCAACAGTAGTATCAGATGCCAACCTAGATATGAACACTGTCCTCCTAGGGGGCACCACAACTAAGTTTTGAATGCCCTTTTGCCCAGGAGTTTGATGTTGAGGAATGGTGTCAGTAGAATTAAATTGTACAACAGACGCATAGGTCAAAGTCGGAGTTTGAGAAACGGAAACAGAATCAATTGGAATAACCTCAGCAGGACGAGATAGTTCTGATTGATTACCAATAGGTTGACTACTAAGAGTAACATAATGTTGAACAGAATCACTTACAGATGGAAGCGTTATCTTCCACGACTGGTGAATGTAAACTTATCAAATTATACGGATTCGATAGGCTATTACAATTACCAGTGTCTACACTCAAAGACAATTTCTTACGCTTAGGCGACCCTTCAATATATTCAAAGTTATCAAAAAAAGATTCCATTTTATTCATATACAAAAATATTTAAGTTTTAATAAAATTAAAAAATTTCACATATGTTTACTCAACAGTTTACGAAAAACAATTGCAATGAGGGAAATTTTAGTTTTGGATCATTTTCACATTTTTTATTGCCCATTTTTTTAAATTTCCTTCGTAAAGAGAGGCTTGTGTAAAAGGAGGCTTATTATAAATAATCTTTCTAAGAGAATAAGTAATCTTAAATAGAAGAGATGAATCAAAAGAAATGAAGAATAACGGTAATTGTTGGCTTATCTCTACTACAAATTCTATTGTCACGTTCGACACCGTAAATAAGTTATAGTCATCAGTAATATTCAAACAAAGTAATTATACACATACCATTTGAAGTTAATACCAATATTAAAAAAAATCCTGTTGAAAAACTATATGTACAATTTTCTGTAGTGATTTGAAGTTTGTCACGTTTGATACCGTAAGTGTAAATTTGGGCTTGATTTGTACGCATAAATAGAGCGAAATTGTTTTTCGAATTTCAAAGGGTGCTGTTGATGGAGTGGGTGTTTTTCAATCGTTTTTGAAAAAAATAAAAGTAAAAACAAATAAAAAATTATTTAAAAAAAATTAAAAAACATTTTAAAAAATAAACAAAATCAGAAAAAAATATAAACTAAACGAATGCAAAGGAGTTTTAAAAGTAAATACTGAAATGGCTAAGAAACAAATTTGATTCAGGGATGATATTTGAACAAAAATTGCCACGCGTCTGGAACAAAAGTTAAAACCCCATAATTCTGAACACTAATATATTCACGTAGAGAAAAATGTGTAACTATATGTGAAACCAACTAAAAGTGTAAGAAGAATTCCAGGTATCTAACGACTGCAAACATTTTCTTGCAATGGTAGCCAAATAGAAGCAGCTGCTATATTCTTAAAAACACAACTTAATGTAAAACTTTTTTTATTTTTTCATAAATTTAAGACATTTTCTTAAATATATAATTAAAAAAAATACACATACTATTTTATTTAAACATTAGCAAATACCCGCAGCTCCGCATGCGAACATTTATAAATATCATTGGTGTTAAAAGTAACTGGGAACTGATAAAGTAACGCCCACTTTTGGTCCCGCTCATTTTTTTTATTTTTTAAGAACCATCAGCGGCCAAGAAGCTCTCATAAAAAATAAACATTTTTCAAATCGGTCCAGTAGTTCTTGCATGATGGCGTTACAAAAAATATGTCTAACTTGTCTGTATATATATAGAGTTAAGGTGTGGTTGTTTACTTGCAAATTGTTACTGGATCCTGTTTGTTTACTCCAAAAGTCCGGTAAATGAGAGCGAGAGGACGCAAATTTTGACAGTTCGATGTTAGAGAGTTTGCAATTTTTTTCCCTTGTTTACATAAAACAACTGATTTTAAAGCAAAAAATTAGCAGTGACACAAGAAAACCCGTAGTTTTTTATTATTTGTTTAATTTATCATAGGAATTTGGAACTCAAATGGAGAAAAATTATGTGCAGAGTGATTCCGAAAATTGTGGTCAACCGACGACGTAGTCAGTGGTCAACTGTGGCAGTAGCAATGGTATAAACTGAAAAATTTCCCTTAACTTTCAAATCCACCACTTATCTTTCACCATCTACGGTTTTATATGTATCTATGACTACTGTTGGTTGGTGTGTTGAAAAGGCTGCAAGACAGCACGCTGTGTAGCACACTTAGGCTAAAGAAGCCCATTGTGATACCTGCAGTTTCCTCTGTAACAACTATTGACTAGTCGCCTAGCCAATTTGTCCTTTCAATGAGCTTGTCTATAAGACCTACAGGAATATCCTGTAGGGCTACGGTGCTAACTAAATGTGTTCCGAATATCTTACTTCTCCGTCCTGACAGAGCAGGGCAATCCAAGAGAAGGTGTTTTGTCGTTTTCTCGTCCTCTTCCATGCAGCATCTACAGTGAGTGGAGTTTCTATGTCCCAATCTTAGGGCGTGTTTTTCTACAAGACAATGTCCCGTAAGTGTTCCTATCATTGTGGATAACCTGCCTCTCGACAAGTTAAGTAGTTGCCTAGTCCTCTTCCTGTCCACCTGAGGCCAGAGGACCCTGGCTTGTTTGCAAGTTGAAGTAAGTTTCCACTTGTCCTTGAACATATTATCGGCCCACTGCGTGATCTGTAAACGGCAGGTAGAGAGAGAGAGGCTACGCGATTGACTGGAATGTTGCTGTGTCCCGGTACCCAGATGAGCCTGATGTCAAAATACTCTGCCGTCACCCTAAGTGATGAGTGACATTCTTTCACCGTCAGGGATTTAGCAAACATGGCTTCCAGGGATTTTATGGCTGTCTGGCTGTCTGTGTAGATACATATTCTCCTGAGGGTTGTGACACTACTTTTCAGTAGTTCAGCAACCTCCAGTATGGCGGTAATTTCGGCCTTTACATTTTACATTTAGGTCCGATTAATGGACCCCATAACCTAATTGCTCGTCCAACTTTGATCTATCTGTGAAAAATCTGATACTACTGGTATCCCCTTCCAGTGACTTTTCCCAGGTATTCCAGTTCGGAATAGAAGTCCTTAGATTTATCGCTGGTAGAAGGTAGGGGATACAGTAGCCCGTTTTTACGGGAATAAAGTTGATCCGGTGTAGTAATTCAGCGTGTCCGAAATGCTCCGATATCATGACGCCACAATCTCTGATTCTCACCAGGGATGTAGCGGCTGCCAATTCGGCCATGATATCAGGAGTACAGGTGTTAATGATAGCACTAAGTGCAGTACCTGACGTCGTGCCCATTGCCCCACTGACGCTAATCAGTGCTGATCTTTGAATTTTCATCAAGGAATTTAGAATATACTTTTTTTGGAGGGACCTCCACCAAACTGCGATGCCATAGAGAAGGAGACAATCCCCAGCGCTTTCCTATCGCCCTTTACAGCAGTAAAGAGCAACAGGCGCCCTCTTAACCCTCTCGTCAACATTAGGTTTTCTGTCGAGAATTATCCGCAGATACTTGACCTTTGCCGTCAACTGTAATTGCACCCCATTAACTGACGGCAGTTCAAATGCGGGTATTTTATATTTCCGAGAGAACAAGATAAGCTCGCGTTTAAGTGGGTTAAGTGATAGTCCGTTGTTAGCGGTCCAGTTCGAAATCAGACTAAGTAGGCTGGTTGTACGAATGCTAAGTAAATTGAGGTTTCTACCCCTGTCCAATTCAAGAAGCAGTTCATTGACAGACCATAATAGTGGAGACAGAACTCCCTCCTGCGGTGTCCCCCTGTTAACGTTCCTAGCAATTGTAACCCCACCCCATTCAGCTTTGACGGATCTATCCACCAGAAGCTTCCCAATTAGGCGTGTCACTAAGCTGTCGACTCCTCGATTCTGTAACGACCTAAGAATCGCCGAAGGTTGAATGTTATTGAAGGCTCCGTCGATGTCCAGGAAGGTCCCCAGAGCGAAGACCTTCTTCTCAAGAGAGTTTTCTATTATGCTGACTATAGAGTGGAGAGCCGTCTCAGTTGATTTGCCCTTGATATAGGCATGCTGAGAACTCGATAGTAGGTTCTGTGGAAGATTACTTCGAACATGAATGTCCAGTAAACTTTCAAATGAACAAAGGATGATAGACTGATTGGTCTAAAGTCCTTTTTGTTTGACTTGAGAGTATTTGCCCGCTTTCGGGACGAAAACCACTTTGGTTTGCTTCCAAATGCTAGGAATGACTCCCAGCATAAGGCAGCCCTTGAAGATTGCCTCCAACCAACTACAAGACAGGTATAGTGCCTCCTGCAGTTGCGCGGGAATTATCCCGTCAGGTCCGGTTGATTTATAGGGCTTAAAGCATCTAATGGCCCATATCAGATTCTTTCTGCTCACTATTGAGCGAACATTTTCTATGCTAGGTGAGTTTCCGCCTAGCTCTTCTGGCTGATGACCAGCATTCCTGTCATCGTTGAGAAATTGTGTATCCAGGAGAATTCCAAGAGTTTCTTCAGACGAATACGTCCACGTTCCATCGTCTTTCATTAAGAACCCCGCACACGGTGGGTTTTTAGCGAGCACGCATCTCAAGCGTGCAGTCTGGTTGGTTCCCTCAATGGATTCACAGAAGTTTCGCCAGGATTCCCGTTTGCCTTTCCTGATTTCACCTTTATATAGATTAAGACTACTCTTGTAAACGTCCCAATCCCTTTTGTCGCCGCTCTTTTTGGCCTTGTTTAAAAGCCGCGTAATGGACGATATTAGATCCTGAAGCTCAACGTTCCACCAATGAGGTGTTTTGTTATCCTTGGCAGCATTATAACCACTGGTCTTGCAGGATTCATTGAGCGTGTTCCTGAACGCATCAGTAACTTTGTCAACTAGTTCTTCCAGCTCTGGCACATTAGTCGGAATATTCGAATGGTTACCTAAGAGTTTCCTTAGGAACCCACGATAGGCGTTCCACCCCGTTTTCCTATAATTTTTCAAAACTTCCTTTTTCAGAGGTTCGATATTTATGTGGACCTGTAGATATCTATGATCAGAAAATGAGTGATCAGAAAGTAGCTAAGTAGTAAAGTTAATTCTAGTACTTCCCTCCTAACCGAAGTTATGAAGGTCGGTTCCTCGCCTCTATTACAGATTGTCAAGGTTTCGCTTATAATGAAATTAAAAAGAGACTCACCTCGATCATTGGTGCCGGTACTCGCCCATAGTGTGTGGTGCCCGTTGGTATCGGCACCTATAATGACGCTTCAATTCTGTCTTTTTGCCTCCGATACAATATCCCTGATGATACTAGCCAGATGTCTCGCTGGCTGTTTTCCAGCGAGAGACTGATGGGAATTGTATCGCTATCACTAAAATTCTGCAATAAAAGAGAATTAAATTTGTTTTTAATGAACATGCAAGATCTTGGCCTACCTGGGGTTGACAGGACGAAGACCCTGTATCCATTGCACCTGATACCACATATACGATCATTGACCGTCCATGGTACTTGTATCAGGACCACATCGGCTCCAGCCTTCGCAAGGTGAAGAATGAGGTTGGCAGATGAAGACTTATATGCAGGCCACTGTCGTCATCCATTAGTGCTTCTTCAGCATCTACCGCCGTTTCAGAATGCTTTCCAGCATTTACATCTGTAACTTCTGACTTCGACTCGGCCAGTTTGCCACTCAGCGTATCCACTTTGTGTACCCTGAGGGGTACACTCATGAACCCAAACCGATTTTGGCCTTTGGATTCCTCTAGGGGTTTTAAGGAATCCTGGTGGAGAACCAAAACTACCTGCCGGGAGGTTCCTACAGGGCCCTCAACCTTGACCACCTTCCAATCTTTTGCAGGAATGGAGCGATTGCAGTGGTTGATTATCTTTAGGATCTCCAGTGTGTCAGTAGGTGAATTTGACGGGACCGAAATCCTAGCCCTTGGTCTAGAAGGTATATCCTCCCTATCCACGGACCTACCTACCCGACTCATGGCGGACTTATACAATCGCGCTGCTCGTTCATCAGAGCAGTCGATAAGTTTAATGTTTCCCGCGTCTTCGCAGATTGGCACAGGACCAGGGTTGGCGTTGACGACGTCCATGAACACCGTAAGAAGGGCTCCTTCTACGAGCCGCGCGAAGAGTTGACTAACCAATCTAGTGGCCAGTCGAAGATCAGCTCTCCGCTTTCGGGAGGGACAGAGATTGCGTGTGACCGCATAAGGCTTACGAGCACTAGTGCTCGAGGAAGAGACCGTAGGCTCGGGGTAAGTCACAAGTTTTCCTGTGGCCGAAGAGTTTTTATTTACATTATTCATATTGTTTGGGCCTCAACTTGTAGCCGCTATCTACGTCCGTATAATACAATGTGTCCAAAAAGAGGGGCCCGTGGTTATCTATGAATCAGGGAGTTCCACGCGAGGGTTGACACTCCGCCTTATGGGGTTGACCTTCGACAGTGTCAGCTCTGCCTACTCAGGTCGCAGAGCACAGGACGTCAGCTCGAGAGCAGAAAAACAAACAGTTACGAAAGTCGGGAACCAGGGTCGTAGCAGAGTCCGTGCCAAAGAGGAAGAAGATCATTTAGAGTTACCCAGGATGCACCGCGAGGAGGCGATCTTCACATGACTACAGTTACTTTCACTGAAATTTCCCATAATTCCCATAATAATTGACATTTATTCAAAGTTATGGGAATTTTTTGTGATTATAATTTAACATAAATATCTCCGGTCTTGAAAGGGTTAATGCGAAGTATTATACCTTAAAACAAAGCCTGAAGTGTTGCCTACAACTTGAGTCTAGGTAGAAAATAGGTTTACTAGGGCTGTTTTTTGAGAAAATCAGTTTTTTAGCAAAAAAGTGAGGTTAAAAAATCGTATTTTTTAAATTTGTCCCCAATGGGTTAATAAAATGTACTATATTAATATGCAGATTTAAAGAGTTTTTAATGGTCTTTGTAATGATATTCACCGGAACCAGATCGGACCATAAATATGTGAGATATGGCCAATTATATACTCAAGCTTTAAAGGCCCATATCCCAAGAAGTTGGACCGAGAGCAAACATTTGTTTTTTCTATTTTAATAAGCTTTTTAAGCCCTTTTAGGCCAAAAAAAAAAATTGGCCTATGGCCGGTAAAATATGTTTAAATAGCGCAGACTTAGCTATATCCATATATACCGATTTCTCAAAACCTGGAGCCAATCTGACACTTCCAAATGTACTTTCGCACTCAGGGGACTCCCCCCTAATAGTTCGAAGAGGATTCATCAAAGTTCATTTTTTTCGGGTCAAAAACTATCACAGTGTTGTCGTACATTATGTTAGCGTAGGCAAATGAAAACAAATAAATAAAATGAATACAGAAACATTTAATTTTAATAGCTTTTAAAAAGATTTTTTGCACTTTTAATAAAAAATTTACTAAAACAAAGCAAAATGAGGAAAACTAAAAACTAAACTTGTCAAATATAAGGAAAACTAAAAACTAAAAGTTTTCTTCATCTTTGAGATTGTCATTCATACTTAACAGCTGCATATAAGCACCATCTAGTGTGCAATATTAGCTACTAATTTTCGAAAACCATTGCTGTAAAATAACATTACATTTCAGTAAACAGCTGATTAATAACTTGTCAACCGCAACAAATACAAAATAATAAAATATTTTACAAAACACCAAAAAAATTATAACTCAGAACATAAAACAACACAAAGTGTATCAAAGCTGAATGGAGGTAATGTTAAATCTAATAAAATTTCTATTAGATTCCAATATAAATTAAGATTATAACATATCTTCATTACGTACTGTTGCCTTACACTGAAACTGGTGCACGACAATTGGGTAACAATCTCCATCTCATGCCAATTATTATGGGTGGAGATTTTAATACAAATTGTGCAAACCCACAGTCGCAAGCTTTATCAAAATTTTTATTTGACGTTTTCCACTTGCATATGAGCAATTCTCCACAAACCCCCACAACTAACAATTCCACTACTATAGATGCAGTTTTTCATAGATTTTTAAATACAATCGAGTCAAAAATGTATATACTTATTTTAGTTACCATAAGCCAATATTAACTATTTGTACTTAAGGCATTTACCATAGATGGGCACTTTGCAGTACAGGAATACTTCGCATAGTACGGTTAATCGGTTCTACCATTTTGTCGTACTAATTGAAACCGGATTAATCGAGGCACTCGGACCCTATGCGCCAATTTACAGGCCCTACACCTCTATGAAGGAGGTGAAAGGCCATGATGATGATAATCGAGTCAAAAAACGATAATTTGTTACATATAATTTGTTTTTCTGCTTTTCAATAAAAAAAAAACGAGACTATGTAGTACATATGTATATTCAAACATATATTTATTTAAAATAACTCAACCAACAAAAACAATTCATTTTAAAACTAAACCAACAAAAACAATTCATTTCAATTTAAAACTATTAAAAATAACTGAACAAAAAACAAGTAAATAAAATTAAATAAATAAATAAATAAAACACGCTAATTTAAAAAAGATAAACAAAATAAATAAAAGCCAAAAAATTGCAATAACGATGTCTGGATATTTTTTGGTCATTTTCATTATAAAGGGAAAATACCGAAAATTTTATGTTTTCATAATAAAGGGTAAAACCCGAAACTTTCATGTTTTCATAATAAAGTAAAAATACTAAAAAAATTTATTTAAAAAACAAAAAAGAAATTAAGAACAATTTTTTCCAAGAACAATTTTGTTTTTGAAAATTTCAAAACCGTAATATAGAGAAACCGTATTGATCGAAGCAGTACTATGCGGGGTATTCCTGTACTACTAAAATTTCAGTAAAAATAATTCTTTAACTAGTAAATTTTTACTGATTACCAAAATTTTTTTCAGCAATTTTTATAAAGTGCCTACATGGTTTTTATAAAGTGCCATGATGGTTACGATGATTTGACTGGTAATGCAAATTAAATTTCACTATCAGTAAAAATTTACTGAATTTTTCCAGTAATCAGTACATTTACTGCTTACTGTAATTTTTAATGCAGTACATATATACTGCAGTGTGCCCAATTACTAACCAATTAAGTTAAATAAAACAAACAAAAACCAGCCAATTCCTATGTATTTACAATATTGAAAGTTTTGATACTTTTAATTGATTAATTAAAAAAATATACTAAAAGCATAAGTACTTCCAACTTCATTACTAGATGTTTACACATCTCCCCTGTGATCGGACTCACATTAACTTTTTTTTCTAATATAAAAAGCTCTTTTAAAACCATTAGGCCGGTGTTGAAGATATCAAGAGGAGGAACCCCGTAAGCCAGCCTAAAGTCTGAACATGCCGGAACGCCTTTTAGTCTAAAAACTTCCAAACTGTAGCAACTTGTGTGGTCGCAGATGCCAAGCCCGGTGGAGTGTCTGAGGACTATCAACCAGGAATGGAGAACCAATTAATGAGGACATAGCTTTGCAATACGATGGAAGTGATATTTTTGTTGAAAATGATTTTTTTTTGATTCGAAGTTTTAAAATTTACATGTCGTATTTGCTTACTTTTTTTGTGAACAAAAAAATCCCATTTATTGCTT
The DNA here is from genome assembly GCA_963931995.1 of Phaonia tiefii. Taxonomy (NCBI): domain Eukaryota; kingdom Metazoa; phylum Arthropoda; class Insecta; order Diptera; family Muscidae; genus Phaonia; species Phaonia tiefii. Next base: position 78,729,090 of record OZ008371.1, on the reverse strand, counting down.
GCAACATGTAGAAAATTACCCATTACACTAAAATTTTCCAAACACTTGTACTTTATCTATGACTTTCAGTGAAGTTTCTGATACATTCGTTGGCGTTTATTCAACAAGTTTATTGCACAAGACAGGACATTAGACAACTTTCTTTCAAGACATGTACTGCAGCGAAGATGTGACAACCAAACACTTCAGTGTTCTGGAAAAAAACCATTCGTGTATGTGTATGAAGCTGCACATCACAAAATGACAGTACTAGTACTTCTACAGTACCCAGAAGTACTTGGTTCTCGCAAATTTGCTACGGTACGTGTCTTGAAAAAAAACGAATGTCTTGAATGACCATTCAAGACGTCTAGTGTAGATGCAAAAAAGTATAAGTATTAATCGTCTGATTTTTATTCATTTCGTTACGGTCTCCAATTTCAAATTCAAATGTATTTATTTTGTTTCGATTCTTTTTTTTTACTGTTATTGTTCGTTCGTGTTGAATTTGACAGCATCGGAATTTGACAGATATCACCTGTTGTAAATAAATCGTTCATGGTTCAATCCATAGGGTAGTAGGGTCTTATTCTAAGCTTAGAGTTATTCCCTACTTTGGGATTATTGTTCCGAAAAAACTTTCTGGCCTGATGGTGTCATGGTAGGATGGTTATTCCTCATAATAGGCCGCGGCGTGTAGCCACCATTGAGTTGCAACGTTCAAAGAACTAAATAACTCTATTATGTGGATCTATCAAAATGGTTGAGGTCTCAATACTAAACTATCTGATCTTTGCTTGAATAGTTTTTCTTGTAATTTTAGTGACACTGTTTTTACTGAGTCGTGGTTGAAAACAACAACATGTAATTTGGTAGTAATTATGATAATTATAAATATTAGGTTTATAGAAAATATCGTTCATTACGTAAAGGAGGGGGTGTTCTGTTGCGATTCATACTATCGTAATATTCCTTCTTCGCTGGTGTCAATTTCGTAAATTGTTGTTTCGGAATGGGTGGTTTGAGTATGTTTATTGTTTGTTCATGTATTCCTCCAACTTCGGATATTTGTGTGTATATGGAACATGGTAGAATTATTGGTTAGGTGTTGAAATGGATTACTATCAATCAAGATTTGATTAAAAATGTTTCTAATGTATCTAATACGATAGGCTTCTTGACGTAGTATATTCTAATATTTTGGGGATTTCCTTACATAGGGTATTACCGCTTGTTTTACGTGAGGATAAATATCATCCGTCTTTATGTTTGAATATTGATATAAAAAAAATAAATGGTTTCCCATTACATCACAAGAAGGGACCGGAGAGAACTTCTCACAATCACTGAGCTGTGCGCTTTCCAGTTTTCACTCAGTTTTACACCGATTCCGAACGGTATTTTGAGAAGCTTTTTCGTGGCTATATACTCGATAGTGTCACCGTCACTATGCGAGGTGTCCGCCGCCGAAAGAAATTTGAAGGTGGTCAGAGCAGGGTTCCCAGGTCCCAGGATCTCATGTACAAAAGCCGCGCACACTAACCATTGCACCACCGATAGCTTGTTTGAAAAGGCTGACAGGGCAAGTCAGTCATTATTAGAACTATAAACGTGTAAATAAATCTTCTTAATTCTCTTCCGGATATTATTTGGCCTTCGATTAAGGGGGTATTATTTGTGAAATTTAATGAAATTTATTAAGTTCACTGAAGTTTTCGTTCATCACTGTCTATTACTTCTGATAATAATGATTTGTCGAGTCCTCTTTGGTCCACAAGGGAACTTTGGGGCTTAAGTCACCGCATTACAAAAATGAGCTATTGTTCTGTCCTATGAACCAAATATACCTTTTCGAAAGAGGGGGAAAAATAAAAATAACGTGTATCGTCGATTTTCAGGCACGTCAGAATTTTTTTATGTTTAAAGTTCTCTGTTGCCTCACAGTGAAATGGATCCTTATATTTGTGAGGAAAAAAGGAGTTTCCTTGATTTTTGAACGGTTTGCTACCTATGGACCTGAACAGGGGAACAAATGTAAAAAAAATCGATTTTTTTAAAGTTTTTAGCGATTTTGACTTTGAAGATGAAGTGGTTTTGATTTTATATGTTCACAATTATGGCAAGAGCTACAATTTTCCCTCAGAGAGTCAATCAAAATTTTTGCACGATACTTTTTTGCAAAAATGACACCGAGGAAAACTGGGAGACGCTGGTCTTTTTTTATCACGTAGTGTTTTCCATATATGGTTATATTTCCATGACTTAAAAAATTACACAGTGTAATTCTACTTTATGTCTAGCTACATGAAATTCACAAAGTCTGGGTGGAGGATTATCTCTCGCGGCTCGTATTTTAACATATCCTTCACCTCGGTATCGGCAACTGAAAGATCCAGTAGACGTATTTGAATACGCGACAACTACCATGTTTGGCTTGTGGCTGCCTCTTAACAAGGAACCAAACTGGAGCGAACACTTTGATTATAAAATGTACCAGAATTCTTAAAGTTGCATTTGGCTGACTACAATAAATATGTAGCCGGAGTATTCAAGATTCGGTGGGCAACCATCTGGCTGTGCTCACTGGAACAGGCTTTTCGTTGGCTAGTTGCGCGACGGTAGAGATAACATTGTCCGATTCGCATATTCTAACCGTCAAAGTTACTAGGCATTGAACTACTAGGAATTCAAAGAATTTTATCGAATTAACAAAACAATCATAATAATAAACCAAACTTACAGCCCTTTTTGCACAAAGTAGAATACGCCTCCAATTTCACCCGGCCAAGTTCCATGCCCTTTTTGCTTGACAAAAAGTGAATCAAGAGAGCTTTGAGGGGCGATGTCCTGAAATGGAAAATACATACATGTCGTTCCATGTATACATTCACTACTTTCTTGTGTCCCGTGTTAACAACAGCCCCATCGCAATTGTTGGCAACTAAGTTTTCCTCATTCATAAAATGTGTAATGGTCCTCTGAATTTCTTTGCCGGTCCCATCAATTGGTGTTGTAATCAAATGAATTTCACTTCTGGTTCTTTAACCAATGTTATATGCTCTGTTACCACAGCCACTTTGTTTTAGTTCCATTTAGTTCCACAGCCACTTTGTTTAGTTCCATTTCCATTTTACGAAAAGCAAATTAAAAACTGAATTACTACTACATATTTGCCTTTTCCACTTCCGCTCTTCATTTTATTTTCCCTCGAAATTTTATTTTTGTCCTTTAATAATTGAGCGGTTCAAGATCAATAACTATTAAAAGGTACTTTTTCTATAAAAAGTAAATTTTAATAGAAAATATTAAAACAAGAAATATGTGAAATTGATTATTATGGTGGATGGTCCTTTCTCCACAAGTATTTAGGTATATCGTCACACATTATAGGGATAAACAAGACAAAACAACTTGGCGAGAATTGTCACAACTGATTTTATGGTTGCAACTCTGTATTTTGCAATACTATCTGGTTTGGTAAAGCAGTAAGATCAAACGTAATAAAAATATTTAAAAAAATATATTTATTGACGATTTTTTTTTGCCAGAAATGAAGTCATCAATTCTATAAGAAAGAATGGACATTTAACAAAAAAACTGGTAAATTGTAAACCCGTTCAAGCCACGTTTAACGAACGTTCACAAGCAAAAAAGACTACAATTCGCAAAAATGCATATGGCTAGAACAAATTAATAGCTAAACGTAACAGTTTTTGAGTTCAAATTTGGATGCCCAAGATTGATATAGCTGTTACTGACATGATTTAAGTAAGTAAATCAAAAGTGGTTAGAACAAAGCGGAATTTCGGTTTTGGAAGTCTTTCTCATATGAATGTAATCTTCCAATTTGCAATGTAACAACCAAAATGAATTCAGAAATGTACATATAACTATTGGGCGATGTTTTAATACCGCATTTTGATGAAAACGAGGACGAGTACATACTTTTTCAGCAAGATAACGCTTTCATCCATGCTTCAAAGCAAACAAAGGCTTGGTTCTCGGAAAAAAATATAAAATGATTACCATAGCCGAATTGCAGTCCCGACTGCAATCCCATTGAAAACTTATGGGCCATTCTCACACCAAAATTATATGAGCGTGGAAGACAGTTTTCTGCGGCAAAAGATGTAAAATATACGACTAAGAAATGCTGGTCAGAAACCAGTACCTCGTTTCTGTAGTTCTCGAATCGAAAAAGTTTTCACATGGAACATGCGAATTGAAAGAAAACGCTACGAATCGGTACAAAAAATCGCTTCTCAAATGTGACTGTTTCTACAACATTTGTTTTGCGGAAACTTTCTGTGACATACAGCTTTTTTCCACCTGTTTCTAAAAAGTAGGGAGTCGAAAAATTTAAAACGTCTAACATACTCACAAATTGAATCGGTGCGAGATTTTGATATTGTTTCTACAAAAAGGCTTTTCAAGAAATTAAGAATTTATATTTTAAATGGAGAAAATACGAATTATATATTTTTATTATGTGTATTTCAACTAATTGTTCCTAAATATTACAAAAAAAGTAAAAAGAAAATATTGTTGATTATGTGTCAACTAATTTGGAATTTGCAAGAAACAATTTGGAGGGTTAAATTCCAACAACAATTGTAAGGAGCACTGGGCCTCTCTAAAAAGAAACTTGTGTTTATTGCTCTGTTTCGCACTAGCTTATTTTGTTTGTTTCTATTCTTTTATTACTTAACAGTTTTCTTGGAATATTCCAATAAAAATATCGTTGGTGTTGCCTCTTTTCGCATTGATATGCAGAAACACTTTTTACTCACAAATCGAGAACCGTGGAATTTTTTGTTTCATGCTTAACCCTCTGCAACTGACGTGGTCTAATTTTAACAATATAACTGACGTGGGGTCTAGCAGACCTAATTTTTAAACTGATTTGCTATTTTGACGTTTCCTTCTTGGCCTTATTTATTTATAACAGCCAATAGTTTTCAAGCTAACATAGGAGTAACATTTCAAATAAAAAACGTGTTTTGAGCGGTTTTGTGAAAGTATCGTATCTTCAAATTGTACGATAGTGCTCGATGTTTTGCTTTGCGGTGACGTGTTAGACTACGACGTCAGTTGCAGAGAGTTAATGTGAAAACTGTTTCTATTCGAGAAATACAGAAACGAGGTACAGCATTGAAACTATCCAAAATTTGAAAAACTGTATGCGAAATCGAATTATTTCTATCATTCAGAATAACGGAAAATAACTAAATATTATTTTAATAACAAAAACAACCTGAAGGTAATTTAATATATAATGTTTTACTTTAAAATAAGCTGCGCTTAAACGATTTTCCTGCCTTATTTTAATTTTTCTTTTATTTTGGAACAAAGTTCCTTATTGCACGTTGCAGGATGGGGGCTAAATGAAAAAAAATAAACAACTTTTTTTTAACAGTATTATGCTACAGCCCAGTATTATCAAATATATTGGGTACTTTTGCTTTGCTTGTGTCGAGACAAACATATGTTGTTCAATGGGAAGTTTTCTAGGTGGAGCCTGTAACCAATATTTAGTGTATATTGTAGTTTTGAATCCAATAAAAACTAAATTTAGAAAAGCCAAAGTGAAAGAAGTTTAAAAAAAGAAAATTTTGTTAAATACATGCCTTCTCTCACAAAAAGTAAATTTTTTCAAAAAACTACCTATTCATATTCTTAAACAAAGTACTGTTTCATAAAAAAAATACCGTATCTTAAAGAAGTACCGTTGCTTAAAAAAAGTAAATGTTCTTACAAAAAGTAGAAAGCAGAAAAAAGTAGGTGTATTTCTTAAAACAAATTGCCTTTTCTTAAAAACCTAAAAGAGTACTTTAAAGAGTACCTTTCTTGTGAAACAAAATAACTTTTCTTGAGATAAGTACCTAGTCTTAAAAATTACCCATTCTTGAAAATGGGCCAATTCCAAAAAATGCCAGTTTCTTAAATACAAACGTTTTCTTCAAAAAAAATTGCTTCTCTTAAAAATAATAACTCTTCTTACAAAACTTCCCTTTCTTCAAAATACCTTTTCTTAAAAATAAAAAAATACATTTTCTTTTATTTTCTTGAGATAAGTAGACTTTCTGAAAATAAGTACATTTTCTTAAAAAATATCGTTTCCTAAAAAGAGTACCACTTCTTTTAAAATTACATGTTCTCAAAAAAAATGACTTCTTTGTAAAAAAAAAAATCATACTCTTATGGCTTTTTCTTACAGAAAGTACTTCTTCTTAAAAATAGTACCTTTTCTTAAATAAACCATTAGCTTCCCAGCAAAAATAAAATGAAGTAGTTCTAGTAGAAGTTATTATTTTTGTACATCTTCTGCAACATTATGCGCATTTTTAATGCAATTTTGATTCTGATCAAAAACAACTCCGAAAAATCTACATTTGCATCACATCCATTATGATGCAAATTTATTAAAGAGCTAAAGGGATAGTGGACAAGTGCAAAGCTGCCTAAATATATTACTTGTTTTAATTTGTATTTACTTTCTTTCACATCGCTTTTCATTTCCTTTCTTTTTCACCTGTTGACAGATGCATTTGGAGTACTAATAAAAGGTCAAATAATAAAATAATTAGTTATATAAAAGGTTAATAAGTTAAGACCTAAAGTTGTAGCTTAAAGTCATAACTTATTGCAAAGTTTCAAATGGCAAGAAATTTAAAAATTGTTGAAATAATAGTTTTGGTTGCTCATTTGCGGACGAAATATAGCAAAAAAATGTTAGCATAAACTACTCTTCCAAACAGTCAAATAAGAAGTAGTGCTGCGTTGGACAACGCCATATTAAAAGAAGTACTCTGCACCTAAATTAGCACTACATCTTACCAAGTAGTTGTGGTGCAAATTCTACTTCTTGGTATACTCTTTTTTTGCTGGGTTTTAATAAAAGAAGTACCACTCCATGAAAAAGGACCTTTTCGGGAAAATATAATACACATTCTTACAAAACAGACCTAAAATATCCTTAAAAAAATATATTCTATGAAAAAAAGCTTCTTGAAAAAAGTTTATCAGTCTACAAAGAGTATATTTTCTTGAAGATCCATTTGAATTATCGTATTTTTCAACGGGCGCCTTAGGCGTGTTGGAACTAACTAGTACATAATATATATCGAAAGGAACTTCGTTCAACCGGGTGTCCCCTGACACTAGTGTTTTCAAACCCGAAACCGGTTAACCGAATCCCGGACGGTTAATCGTATGTCGGTTTTCTAAAAATTGCTATCTTCGAAGAACCGGTCACACCGGTTATTTCAAGTCAATTAACCAGTTTTTACACAACTGATATAACACCGCAGAATTACATACCTCTAAAGCCTTTTTCATAGCTCATTATGATTACAGGTCCCATCACACAGACACAAAAGACTTTGCTGAATTGGTTGTCCAATGGCATTAGGAGTCATATCTGCCAACTTCGATTTAGATCTATGTTCTGGATCTAATGACAACACAGGTGTTATGTTAGTTGAAATGCATAAAAAACAGTAGTCACATTCAAAAAAGAAGTACAATGTCCAAAGGAATATTTGCACAACGATGATTTTGCCTAATTGGGTAAATCCAATGTGTATGAGAAGGGGTGGGACATGTAAAATTTGGAAATTGAAATTTCCGGTATTTCGAAGCAGATGACCCATTTCAAATCCATGAAGTGACAGATTGTTTGTTAAAGGCTAGACATTTTAAAAAGGGATGGCTTCACGCTCTAAAAGATATTGGGAAATATTAAAAACTTTCTTCCAAAGTTCTGAGTCTTCAACTCAAACTGATAGAAATCTACGAAATAAATTCGACTGAAATTGAGTACCGTCAACACATCAACAAAACTACTCGTGTACGTGCTCGTCCTGTGCGTTCAGTGGAAATTATTGCCGCTTTAGCTGGAAGTGTGTTTGAACAACCGTCAACATCAACTCGCCACCGTTCGCAGATCTGAACATTTCTCGCACTTCTTTTCGGAAAATTTTGAGCGTTTTACGTTTCACCTCAGGGATTACGTTACCAAACAAAATTGTCGCATTTTGGGTTCGGAATATCCACACGTCGTCGAGGAGAATCCTATGCATCCACGGGATTTGGCCAGACGGCATAATAGGCCCAATTTTCTTCGAAAATGAGCGAGGAGCCGCCATAACCGTCAATGACGAGCGTTATCGTGCCATGCTCAACGATTTTTTGTTCCCAAAAGTTGAAAACAGGGCGACAGTGTACGCACTGTGTCTGCAAACCGCATAATCAGCCGAAACCTGGAAGTCCATTGGCGATTTGAACCCGTTAGACTATTATCTCTGGAGCGGCGTAAAATATAAGTATTACGCAAACAATCCCGAGTCCTTTGAGGCCTTAAAACGCGAAACAAATTGAATAGATAACCAATTAAATCATAATTTTGAAGAAAATGTCTATTAGTATTTTTTTTAAAGCGAAATTAAATTTGAAATTTAATTTCCCATGAAGGAATAGGCTCACACACTTCGACTGGGACCTGCAGTTTTACACCGGTTCTGAACGGTATCTTGTCAAACAATTTCATGGCTATGTACTCGATATCAAAATTCAAAGAGACGAATTAAAAATTAACGATATTTATATAACGCATAGATGTCCATATTGTCATAAAAACCGAAACCGTTTATTAACCGGTTTCTACACCTCGATTTAACCGAAACCCGGTTTCGCCAAAATCGGAATATTCGTAGAAACCGAAAACTGACATTTTTGAAAAACCTGTTTTTTTAATACACTACCTGACACCTTATGTGATTTTTTCGAAAAATTAATGTTTTGGATTTGTGTTTCATTTGTAATACTTTAAATAAATTAACCATTTTCTTTAAACAAATATATCGAAACAGAGTGGTTTCATACTTAAATCCTAAACAAATTCTATGTATAGAACCCACGATCTGATGCACAAGAGCCGCGCACACTAGCCATTGCACCACCGACGGCCAGAAACCAAAGTAAATAATCTTCCCCAGACTGATCACGCCCGTCGAGAAGGTAGCCGTTGCTATACAAAATAAAACCAAAGTACCGGGTCGGCACAAATGAGTAAAATATCTATGAATAAAGTATTAATTCCTTGAATGTAGTATACAAAATTTCTTCATACATTATTTATAAGAACTTGTGAAATCGCCTACAGCTTCTATAACTTGAAAATATACTTCGTTTCGGAGGATGTGACCAACAATTATTATTAACAAACGTCGCCTACTTGTACAGTAGCCACTATGAACTAAATGTGAATTGGAAAGGTAATATATAAAATTATCATCACCGAATATCGAAATATTATAATAATAATTATAATAATAAATTTAATCTTTTAAGCAATATACGTACTTACACACACATTCTGTTGTGATTACCAATAATTGTGTTCCGTATCACCAAATGTTGTGCATATCAATTGATTTGGAATTCAGTTTTGGTTGCAAGAACTGAAATATTTAGTTGAAGCCACAGTAACAAGAAATAAATGTGATCTGTCGATCGAGATGTAGTTGTAGCAATCAAATTATCCTGTAGTGGTGAATATTCTATTAGTTGGATGAACGAAAAATGTAAAAACTAATTCGGTTGTACCAAATAATATATTGGTATGCTAAATTAAAGTAATTACTTGAATTTGATGGCTGTCACAACCATTTGGTGATACTTTAACACCTTATGAATTTTATAGAAAAAAAAGTAAAAAAATATCTTTTTTATTAAAATTGTGTATTTTATATTTAAATATAAACAAAATTATTATTTTTTATCGAAAATATGAAACAATTTCTATATCTCGAAAACGGAGCGTTCAATCGAAAAACAAATACAGACATTCTTTCTAAATTTTTCATATTTTCGATCAAAAATGGGGATGGGTTACCCTGGGTATCATATGTATGTTTAAGTTAATTTGTGTCATCCACCATAATAGTTCCTCCAGCCAAGTATCCACAATTGTCTGCATGTGTTTGTGAAGGCGTCAATTACGTTTAAAAGTCTCACTTCACCTCAATTTATGATAATATGTATTCTTCGCTGGCTGATATCTATACACTTTTTTGTTTTTTCACAACTTTGTTTATCACTTTCTGTTTAAAGTATTTGTTTTTCTGTAAAGTCCTCGTGTAACATTTCAATATACGTAGTTCTCTTTAACAACAAAGGCTATTGGTAAAAATCGAATACATAACTTTGTAACAAGTGTTTTTGTAACAGAAACTAAATTATGATTACAGTAACTAATATTTGAACACGAATTCTAATATTGTACTTTTTATTAGTTGTATCTTCCATTTCAGATGAATGAGGTTTTAGAAATACTCAAATTGGTTAATACAACTAAAATTCGGTAGTAGCAACTTGTATTTAGTAAGACCGATTTTCAGTCTATCAATAACATCGACAAATAATTCTGACGTTTGACAATTATGAATTCTAATCAAAATATAGGTTCTATCATGGAATTTCCAATGCCTGAATTGATTTCCAACTAATCTTTTCCCTGTGTGCAGTCAATATTAAAGTGCTGCCCAAGCCTTTTATTTCCTTAGCCCAATATGTTTGGCTATGCAGTATCGTTTTGCTTAGCATGTGGTTTAGCCCTTCTTCACTGTAATCGAATAGAGTATGTCCAATATAGGTCAGATACAAGTCTAATGATTAAAAGTGTCCATTTTCAATTCCCGTTTCCAGCATCAGAATATATAAGTACGTGAGCCTACGTATTTTTTTCAAGAAGTAAACAGACAGCTTATCGACATCTTCCCCCAAACTTAGCTCTGTATATAGCAAGAAATAGTTTCCATTTTGATCGTATTGATAGTGTTTTTATTAAGGAAATTGTTTCAAGTAATGTTGATGGTATTCTTTGCCGCAAGACTTCTGTTGTACGTGCTTTTGAAGACCATTTTTGGTATTAGTGTCACTCCAAAATAGCAATACTCAGACGCGATCACTATACTTTAACCATTCCGCCTTTCCTGAATATCATGATTTGGGACTTATTTATATTTACCTCTACGTTCCATGACTTACAGTATCGTCTAGATTATAAGTACATACATATATCATTATTTGAAGTACTTCTACACCATCGGCTATAATCACGATATCAGTAGCATACAATATACTACGATATATTGCTGGATTCTGCTCTTCCATTTTTTGTTATTGGATAAATTATACTTTCACGAAGAGTTTATCTACTTCTCAATCTTCGAATACAAAGTTGTATGCCTTTGATATTTCCCCCAGCCGTTCATCTGGCGCAACTTTAAGAAGTTGATACAGAATGCGGTCTTCCCCAGGAGCTTTATTTAACATACACTTTGCTAGCGGTTGTTCAATTTCCAAAATTGTGATGTCGTTATCTAGCTCCTCATTCTCATACATATTATTACAACATATGCGCATAATGAATGTTTGCTCTTAAATGCGGCTGGTTTAGTACCTGTTGGAAATACGTTCTTAAGTCTTCTGCCGGATCATCAATGAATACTGTTAAATCTTTGCCTCTTATTTCATCTTATGTCAAATGAATCTTAAATGCAGTACAGATTTTTTATTTTGAATGTTCTTAATATTAAGTAACTTTAACTTAACCGTATTTCCATTGAACTTAAAACTATACTAAATATGTGCTTAATTTAAGTGCAACTACACTTTTTCCTAAATTTTAGTTCAAAACTTTCTGGGATTTAATTGTATATGATTCGACCTGCATTTGTTGTTTTAGAAGATTTTTATCAGGTTTATCTTAAATAAGTTTACCTCTTATTTCCATTAGTATTCTTCCAGACGGACAATGGGGCCAATTGCAAAGTAAAGTGGTAAAAATGTCAGAAATTCTAAATTATAACTAACTAACTAACGTTATAACTTCGAGGTAGTGGACGAATTTATATACCTCGGATCTGCCGTAAACAAAAACAACAACGTCAGCCTTGAGATCAAGCGGAGAATTGTGCTTGCGAATAGATGTTATTTTGGGCTAAGTAAGCACTTTAGAGATAAAGCCCTCTCTCGAGTAACAAAAGTCCAGCTGTACCAGACTCTCATTCAACCTGCCTTGCTTTATGGCGCAGAATCCTGGGTCATATCGCAAGCAGACGAAACATCTGTCGGAGTCTTCGAGAGAAAAATACTCCGAAAAATTTATGGCCCTATAGTGCACAACGGCGAGTATCGGCGACGCATGAACCATGAGCTGTATGAGCTTTATCGTGACATTGACATAGTTAAGCGGATCAAAATAACGCGATTGCGCTGGCTAGGCCATGTCAGTAGAATGGATGAAGACGAACCAGCACGAAGGGTTTTCGAAACCGAACTCGAAGGAAGACGAAAAATAGGAAGACCAAGACTCCGCTGGAGGGATCAGGTTGACGAATCCCTGCGTACACTTGGTATTGCCAGCTGGAGAAATAAAGCAAAAGATCGAACTGGTTGGCGAAATATGTTATCTTCGTTTTGCAAGGTCCCTGACCCGTCGGGGTTGTCCGAGACCGGATAAGTAAGTAAGTATTTATAGGGGAGAAGTCAGGCCTGCAGAATATTGTATCTAAATGCACCCTGTTTCAACGCTCGGGTTTGTAACTTGTAACCAGATTTTTTGTTTTTGAGATTCTACTAAGCAGCACACTCTTATTCTAACCGCTTCAATGATACTTGAAATCAAATGTTTAACCTGCCAATTTTTGCACTGACATTGTTTAGTCTTTTGGCAATAACTTGGTAATTTTGAGTCAAAATGCTACATTGTCTAAACTTCAAACAGTAGTAGGTTGAACAAATTGTTAAAGTCTTTAAAATCGGTCGGTAACGATAATCTCTCAAAGTTAAAATTTTTTAATCCTGAAAAAAAGGAATGTGTTAGAAAGAAAGGGTACCAACACCAAAGATGAAATATTAAACCTAAATAAGTTTGTGTTTTATTTGAAAACCGAAGTAAAAAAAATTAATAGTTTCTACCCGAACAAATATTTATAGGTGGAAATTCTAATCTTGGAGTCAGAGCCGCGCAATATCCCCGACTCCGAGCACTCCACAGTACTGCATGGAAAATTACGAAAAAAATTATAAAGAAGATATTTTTTTTAATTCTGTGCAAATTCGATTTGAAGTATATAACAACGTAATACCGCAATTTTGAATTATAGCTTAGTAGTTGTTTAATATAATGAAATTAATATTACTTGAGAAATAGGGACAAAAGTGTGGGATTATTACTCCCAAAAAAGTCTGTTATGTAAATTCAAGTTTTTTAAAAATTTAGCTTTGCTGATCAAGATTATGCGTACGATCAAAAATATTTTCTGCCTTGTAGTTAACCTCATTTCAGTCCAGAATTTGGTGTAAAAAATTATGAAAGTCAACTAGCAAAACTTTTCCCAAACTCAAAAATTTTAAATTTTGTTCAAAAATCATTAATTTTCTGCCAAGGCTGGCTGTAGGGTGAATGCCAAAAAAATTTTAAATTACATTTAACACCTGTGGCAAGGCCCTTGCTTAAAAAAAACTACAACATTTTGTGTCTTTCTTACAAACAATTTGAGAAACTATTGAAAGAATGATGCTACCTTTCCTAACAAATTTCATTTTTTGTCAGTTTGAAAACATTTTAAATTTGAGAAGTTGTCGTTACCAACCGGTGTTAAATAATTTAAAAAGGTTTTTAACTTACGTTTGGTAGCAGTCCTGCCAATGTAGCTGGTTTTTAGAACTACATTTTGGCTCAAAATTACCAAGTTATTACCAAAAAACTAAAGAAAGTCAGTACGAATGTTTACATTTTAAACTAATAATTCCAAATATCTTTGTAACGGTTAAAAAAGACGACACACGACTCTAAATGTGTTTGGTTTGTCCGGCTCAGTAGAATCTCAAAAACAAAGATCATATAAATCAGACCACATGTTAGGAACTTACATGCCATGAAAGTTTTGTCTGCCTGTAGCGAAACGTACGTTGAAACAAGGTGCCTCTAAATACCAGATTCTGAAAACCTGACTTCTCCCCTACAAATCCTTAGTGCATTCTCAAACAATCGGTCCTATAGTTTAGAAGTTCTGATATTATTACCACTTTTTTTGCAAACGGTCCCACTGTAAAATTTACAAAAACTCCTTCGCTCGTAGCAGAGTTCCTTGAAATACAGAATATGATTAACGACGTTTTGTTAGAGGGAAATGTTATTAGAAGCCTTCTAAAAATACTTTGTGTTACAAAGTAGTAAGAAAATCGAATTTAAATGATATCTACCATTCGGAAATATGCGTGACTCACGCGAAAATAGTGCTCACGCACATTCACTCACGCAAAGATTGGACTCACGCACGCTCACGTGAGCAAAATTTGGCCAGCTCACGCCAATCACGTGACTCGTGCCCATCTCTAGTAGAAATGCATATTTCTCACCAGTAGTATTCTTGGAAATAGTAGGTGTTGTTAAACAATTCTCGTTAATTTGAGATGCTATATTTAAATACTTTTGAAGAAGGCAGTTGATGAAATGTCTCGGTGGGCATCGAACTAGCTATATTTCCAACCATCCTCCGAAATAATTAATTTCACTTCTTCTTTATAAACTTTTTCTATTAACATTTTTTTCCATGGAAAAAATGATCTTGAATCGGATAATGATTGAAAATCTTTTCAAAACCGGTAAAATAAAAATAACATCTGAAGAAATACATAAATATTAGCAGGGACCGTAATCCTGATGAGTTTTATTATAAAAACTTCATATTAATGATCATATTATTTTTATTATTAAGGATTTTCGTCAATGGTAATGATTAATTTTGAGTAACATTATAGACGTCAGCAATAATCATTATTTTTCAGCAAAAAGAAATAAAAATCATAAATAATTATGATTTTTGAGTTTTATTTTTTTTACTCAAAAATAATGATTAAGGGCTGATTTTTATAATACAACTCGCCCAAAATAAAACGCACTTTCAATTTACAAAAAATAGTAAATCGACAAATATCGGGAAAATTTCTTTGGAATTGTGAATGTGGCTAAATTTAATGTGATACAATTTTATCGTTTGGCCGTCGGTGGTGCAATGGTAGTGTGCGCGGCTCTTGTAAATACATGAGAACGCTCTGAACACTTTAAATTTCTTTCGACGGCGATCACCTCGCTTAGTAACGGCGACACACTATCGAGTACATAGCCATGAAAAGAGCTTCTCAAAATACGGTTCGGAACCGGTGCAAAATTGTAGGTCCCAATCAGTGAGTGTAAAATTAGAACGCGCACAGCTCTCATGGGATGTAATGGGAAACCATTATTTTTTGGTTGGTTGGTTGAAAAGGCTGCAAGACAGCACGCTGTCTAGCACACTTAGGCTAAAGAAGCCCATTGTGATACCTGCAGTTTCCTCCATAGCAACTATTGACTAGTCGTCTAGCCAATTTGCCCTTTCAATAAATTTGTCCATGAGACCTACAGGAATATCCTGTAGGGCTACGGTGCTAACTAAATGTGTACCGAATATCCTACTTCTCAGTCCTGCCACAGCAGGGCGAAAGTAGAGTTTCTATGTCCCAATCTTAGGCGTGTATTCCTACAAGACAATGTCCCGTAAGTGTTCCTATCATTGTGGATAACCTGCCTCTCGGCAAGTTAAGTAGTTTCCTAGTCCTCTACCTGTCCACCTGTGGCCAGAGAACCCTGGCTTGTTTGCAAGTTGTCCTTGAACATATTATCGGTCCACTGCCTGATCTGCAAACGGCAGGTAGAGATTGGCATACGAACACTTTGTTTTGCCGGAAGAGCCTGTGCCGTAGTGCCCTGTCTAGCTAACGCATCCGCTACGCAATTGCCTGGAATGTCGCTGTGTCCCCGGTACCCAGATGAGCCTGATGTCAAAATACTCTGCCATCACCCTAAGTGATGAGTGGCATTCTTTCACCGTCAGGGACGTAGCTAACATTGCTTCCAGTGACTTTTCCCAGGTATTCCTGTTCGGAATAGAAGTCCTTAAATTTGTCGCTGGTAGAAGGTAGGGGATACAGTAGTCCGTTTTTACGGGAATAGAGTTGATCCGGTGTAGTAATTCAGCGTGTCCGGAACGCCCCGATATCAAAACGCCACAATCTCTGATTCTCACCAGGGATGTTGCAGGTGCCGATTCGGCCATGATATCAGGAGTACAGATGTTCAGGATAGCACTAAGTGCAGTACCTGACGTCGTGCCCATTGCCCCACTAACGCTAATCAGTGCTGATCTTTGAATTTTCATCAAGGAATTTAGAATATACTTATTTTGGAGGGGCCTCCACCGAACAGCGATGCCATAGACTATTGCCGTATAAATCCACATGATGATCTTAGGAGACAGTCCCGGCGCTTTCCTATCGCCCCTTTACAGTAGTAAAGAGCAACAGACGCCTTTTTCATCCTCTCCTCCACATTCGGTTTCCAAGACAGTTTTCTGTCGACAATTATTACCAGTTTTCCGTCAACTGCAATTGTTGATTCGGTTTCCTGTAATTGCACATTCGGTTTCCAAGACAGTTTTCTGTCGAGAATTATTCCCAGTTTTCCGTCAACTGTAATTGCACCCCATTAACTGACGGCAGTTCAAATGCGGGTATTTTATATTTCCGAGAGAACAGGATAAGCTCGGTGACGAATGTTGCGACCCTTTTTGGTATATCTTAAGAACTTAGGTTCTTTCAGATCACGTGGAGTTGGGTAGACCTGAGGTTCAGGTGAATATGGGGAAACCAGGGATCTGGAATGCCTTGCAAGGATACTTACGGGGACGCTCTAGTTAATAAATTATTCTGAAGTTAACTAACATAATAATTTTATTTTCTTTGTGCTTGAAGGCGGCTTGCGAAGTGGTCCTGCTGGCGGGTGAAGGCAAGATAAGAACGTAGTTATCGCTCAGTTCAACCACGAGACCTCCGTGCACCGCTGAGTTGCCACCTGGGTATAACAAAATACTGGTTGTTATACTACTTATATACATGGACTTATACAAACGCGCTGCTCTTTCATCAGAGCAGCCGATCAGTTTAATACTACCCTGGAACCATCCCGCGTCTTCGCAGATTGGCACAGGACCAGGGTTGTCGTTTACGATGTCCATGAACACCGTAAGAAGGGCTCCTTCTAAAAAGGCGCCATTTATCCTTTGGGATACGTCCATCCTGGGAACCTTCATCTAAGACGCCAATGATTAGGCTGTCCTTCGCGACATCGCTAAAAGACCTGCGGAGCATTGGGTGGCTTTTATGCCTCTTAGATGAGGGACCAGGTTTAGTATCCACCTCCACTGTACACTGTCTTTTATTAAGAGTCAGTGGAGGCTTTGTCCCTACAGACTTGAAGCCCTCACAGACGCCCTTAGACCACTCCAAGGTGTTTACCTGTGCAGGAGTCAGTGCGGAGGGTTGACTAACTAATCTAGTGGCCAGTCGGAGATCAGCTCTCCGCTTTCTAGAGGGACAGAGATTTTTTGTTTTCCCCGTAGTTGGGGAGGGTTGACCACCGCCCGAGTTATTCGCAGTTGCGGAGGCCCCCTCGCGTGTGACTGCAGAAGACTTACGATCACTAGTACTCGAGGAAGAGCCCGTAGGCTCGGGGGAAGTCACAGGTTTTCCTGTGGCCGAAGACTTTTTAATGTTATCGTTCATAATTGATTTGGGCCTCAACTTGTAGCCGCTATCTACGTCCGTAATGCAATGTGTTCAAGAAGAAGTGCCTCGTGGTTGTCTATGAAGCAGGGAGTTCCACCCGAAGGTTGACACTCCGTCTTATGGGACAGAGTGTACAGAGCCAGGCCGAACCAAAGAGGGAGAAATCTCAACCTCACCAGTACCACCAACTTAACGGTGACGGATTTCGAACGTACTACAAGACTTGCCAGGTTTTAAGGAGGCGGAGACGAACGGTACCTTAACCATGAGCCATTTCGACGGAGTGTCACCTCTGCCTACTCAGGTCGCAGATCACAAGACGACAGCTCGAGAGCAGAAGATCAAATAGTTTCGAAAAATCGTGAACCAGGGTCGTAGCAGAGTCTGTGCCAAAGAGGAAGAAGATCATTTAGAGTTACCCAGGTTGCCCCGCGAGGAGGCGATCTTCACTGCAACCCATTTATATTTTCACTGCAAGCCATTTATATTTTATATTTTTACAATGCGAGAAAAATCGGAGTGATAGGAATGTGTCAACAATTGCGAATATGGGTAAAAAGAGGGCGATAATGGTAAAACTCAAAATGCGAGAAAAAAATATTTTGGAATGATTGGGAATGCGTTGAAAAGTGTGTACGTGTGTAAGAGGGGCTTTAATGACTGAAAATGGTAAAACTCCAAAATGTAAGAAAAATCATTTGGAATGATTAGGAACTTGTTATAACTTGTAAATGTGGGATCGAGAAAAATCGTTTGGAATGGTAATTGATACTAATAACTACAAAATGGCCCATAAAACAACACATACTCTACGTAGATTGTTTAGTAAACCCAAAGACAGAATAGATAAATTTGACATATCTAATATAGTATACAAAATACCTTGTGGAGGAAATGATAGTGAAAGTTGTAATATGATATATGTAGGTACAATTAAAAATAAACTTAGACTAGAATTGCAGGACACAAATCAGATCAAAAATATAGACACATCTCAACACAAAAAACAACATTATCATCACACTGTGCAAACTTACATCATTTTCCAAACTTTCAAAATAAGTCAGTTTTGAATACGGGAGATAATTATAAACGTTGAATTATGTTAGAAATGTTACAGATAATAAGGACTCCAATACCGAAGAGAATAAACTTTAACGAGATACGGATAATGTAGCACAGAATTAAAGACATTTTATTAGCAACATTTTAAACATTTCACCGAAAATTGTTTGCTGTATCGTTGAATTTGTCATTAGGTAACATTTTCAATTTATCAGGATGTAATTTTTTGAATTTACCATTAAGTGTATATTTTTTTCAACCAAATTATTTTTCTGGCTGTAACTTAGAGAAATTATTTCTACCAATTTTTTTCTGGCTGTAACTTAAAATATTTTTTCATATGACAGGAGAAGTTTCTTTAATTGTTAGGGTTTTCACGTTGTTATTGTTGTTTTTCAAATGACAAGGGAAAATTTTTGTTTATTAATTAATTTCCTTTTCAATTAATAATTGTGTTTATCTTCCTCACTCAAAGGGCAGCGAAATATTTAAGAATGAAATTATTTAAAAAAACGACCAAACGCTCAAACATTTTAATTTGTAATATATTTTACGTTCTTTGAAATTTTACACTTTTTGTTACTTTCTACCAATTTTCCTCCTTTTTACACACAGCCACTACTTTTAACACATTCGCAATCACTCCAAACGATTTTCCTCGCATTTTGAAGTCTAACTCTTTTTCGCCAGTTTTTGTCCATTTTTAACCACATATGGGCATTTTCAGAGAAAGTGCCACCCTATGTCACATCACGTCACCCTCGTTATTTGGTTATATTTTATGACCATGTGGTTCGATTGTTTTCTATTCTTTTCCTAAATACAGAATGTAAGTAACTACATATTTATTAAAATAAAATAACAAAATCAAACAAACTGGTCCTAAAATACAAGCAATTATCGAGAGTGACGTGATGTGACACGTCTGTGGAAATGCCCATATGCTATTTTTAATATATACCCAATCATCGTCAGTACCAAATATTTGCCTGCCTTTAGTCGACCTTAATTAAACTTGGTGTACAATGTCTAGCGGGCGTATCTCGTCCACATGAGAACGTGGGTTCGATCCCTGCTTTGACCACCTAACATTTCTTTCGACGTGGGATGTAATGGGAAACCATTTCTTGTTTTTAACAACCGTCATATAAGATTGGAAGTTTTCTTAAAGATTTAAGTACCAATCCAATGAAAAGTGTGGGAAATTGGTTGTTTATGTTACTATAAACCGGTAAATAGACGAATGAGAACAGGGCAATTCCATTGTGACGGGTGTGACCATATTACTCACATTTTGGTTTATAATTGGAAAATAGAAAACATATAATTTAAAAAAAAGGCAGTGACTCCCAAGGATGTTAAGCTGAAAAGAGATTAGTAACAGTTGGGCACTGAAAAATCATGATTTCTGTCCAGAATAGTCATCAGGAAACTGTGACGGGTGTGACCTTAGAAATGTGACCTTTTAGAGTATTATGACTTTCAGCACATATCCTGTAAAAAATCCCTTGAGAACATGCAATAAGTTTGGCGAATTTAATTCTTTAGTCTTTTTGATTGTATTAAATAAAATACTCCCTGTGTGGAAAAACCAAATATTTCCCTAAAAAAACTTCTTTGAAAATTGTGACCTCTTTATGTAAAACTATTTTTGATTTTAGTTAACTAATCAATACATATACATATACATAGATATAGGAAACTACTAAGCCATAAACTTATTCATTATCCGTACTATCATCTACAGGGTGATTCAGGAAGTTCCGGACAAATTTCTCCCGCGTATTCCTTGGCTAATTTCATGACGAAAAGACCACTAGGACCATGTCCGAAAATGCAAGGGTGCTAAATGGCAGCGGGTTCAAAATTTTCGGATTGTCGGTCGGAGGGTAGTAGGGTAAAGTTGTTTTTCGGGTTGTTGGAAAGTTATTACAGAATTAATTAAAAAAGAAGTAGAAAAAAGTCAAATCGCCGAGGTACAGAGCTTTCGGAAAAAATTGGAAAAAAAAAATTCACATAATCTCAATTTGCTCAGCCAGATGGCAGGTAACTTATGTTTTTTTTTCTGTTGAAAGATAGCCATTCAACGCTTCCGGACGCTCCATTTGTGTAATCAACGTACCTTCACGAAATCGGCGGTGCGTCTCACTTAATGTTGTTCGGTTTGGTGGTCGTCGATTAGGAAAACGTAATGCATATTCACGCGCAGCAGCTCTTGCATTACCATCGCAGAATCCATACTTGTAATGAATGTCTGCTAATTCTTCGTTTGAATAAGTTGCCATTTTTACTAATTCAAAACACAACGTACTCGAAACTGTTGCTGCAGCAGAGATTAGCGTAAACAAATACATAAATGTGTGCTGTTATTTCGCTTCCAAAAACAAGGTATGGCTATCTTTCAATAGAAAAAAACATAAAAAACATAGGCCTCGTAAAGACCTTTCCAACAAGCCCAAAAACAATAAAAATCCGACCACTGCCTCAGAAGTTAGCAACTTTACCCTACTACCCTCCGACCGCCAATCCGAAAATTTTGAACCCGCTGCCATTTCGCACCCTTGCATTTTCGGACATGGTCCTAGTGGACTTTTCTTCATGAATGAGCCAAGGAGAAATTTGTCCGGAACTTCCTGAATCACCCTGTATAATTGAAAACTCCAGGAGAGTATGCTTTAAAGTTGAAACTGACACAGAAAAGACACAAGAGTATAGTCTTTCTGAAGATAACGGTTTTTATAAGTGATGAGAAGGGGAATAAAAGAAAACGTTACTTACAGACTACGAATACAAAGAAGGAAGTCTGAGTGTTCACTGGGTCTAATGCAGTGATGCCCAAAT
This sequence comes from Phaonia tiefii, assembly GCA_963931995.1. Taxonomy (NCBI): domain Eukaryota; kingdom Metazoa; phylum Arthropoda; class Insecta; order Diptera; family Muscidae; genus Phaonia; species Phaonia tiefii. The sequence goes on along the minus strand of OZ008371.1, from coordinate 78,707,532 downwards.
TTTGAATTTCCATAACACGCGTGATGGGCAGCAAAATGCTGTTTCTGCGCTGCCGACACACGTATAGTATAAGCTTCTTCGTGTGATTTCGATCGTGGGCGGTCGGCTCTTGATTTTTTATACATTTTTTAATTACAAATCAGGGATGATATTTGTAATGGATAAGGACTTTTTTACGTCCTTTCGATTTAAAAATATTTCCCAACTCCAACAAGAGTACTTTCGGATTTGGCTCACCAAATTTTATGTGTGGCAAAATAAGTAAGGTAGAGGCAGTAGGAATTGGATGAATTTGTTTTTATATCAAGGGCCGACCTTGTCAAACTCAGCTGAGCGAAATTGCAATATTTAATTATTGTTATTTTTTGTATAATAGGACTGAAATATACATATGTGTGCCTGATGCTATCTAAAGCTTTTACTGCATTTACAGCGAAAGATGAACAAACCGTACGTAAATTAAATACTTTTGTTTGTATGTTCTACAAACAGCCTTTTAATCTTTCGGTGTAAATACAGATTTATTTAATTATTTTCCAAAAACTACTTTTACGTCGGAAAATGTACTTTCGGAAGAATACAAAATGACTCCTCGAAAATTATCAAATATCATCACTAATGCAAATCAGATCAGTTGCTGGTCAGCGTTTGTTAGAGAAGGGTCACGCTGCGTAATTGTTTAAAAATACTTCAAATTGAACTTCGGTTTATTCTGCTTCACACCCAAGCGCAATATCTGTTCTAATGCATAATAACTGTTCTGTAGCTCAAGTCGAGTCTCTCAAGTAAGAACTCAAGCACACCACCTTGTGCTCGCGCTCAATTTCGTATGCAAAAAATTGAGTTCAAACAATTTGGTTGAACTTAAGGCAACTGAGATAGAACTGCATTGTTTGATCAGTTGCAATTATGAGTTCAAGTGAAAGCGATAGTGAAACCACTGCTAATTTAGGCGCAAATGAACGCTTGTCCATTTTTCTAGTTACATATATATACAAAAATAAATTTTTATTAAATAACAGTTAATTGCTAACTATAAAAAATAAGAAAAAGGAGGTAATCGAAACAATTAAAAATGATTCCAAAGAAAAAAACTGGAATTTAAATTAACGAAAAAATTTGTTTGAGAAAAATAGGAAATCGAAACTGGAAACAAAAAAATAATATTAAAGAAATGGGAGTCCGAATTATTAGATTTACTTTGTGCAGATTCTAATTCAGCTGTACATAAAACACCAAGTAAGTAAACCGCTATTTCTCATTCCATTTTTTATTACTATCTCATTCGTTCTCTTTTTATTGCAGGTAGTCTCTCACTTGGCTCTATTGACGACAGCTCTAACTCTAGTTTATTGAAAACATTAGAGTCTACTTCCGAGGAGAGGAAAACAACAAAGAGACAACGAAGTGAAGTAGATAAAACCAATCAACCGGTATTACATTCTTAACATATTTAAAACATTTTTAACTTTTTTATATTTGCAGCCTAAAAAAGTTTTAAGTGTGTATGAAACGGAAGAGACGTTAGTTTTGAATTTTCAGGAGCTGCAACAAAGGCTTGTTTTGTTTGAACAAAACAAAGTACTTTCATTACAACAGAAAAATTTAGAAAATCGCTTGTTAGAACAATCATTTAACTTAAATCATTTTCCAAATTTTCAAGATGCGTCAGTTTTGAATAGGGAAAGTAATTATAAACGTCGATTTATGTTAGAAATATTACAGATAATAAGGACTCCAATAGCGAAGAGAATAAACTTTAAAACAGATACGGATAATGTAACACAGAATTATTTATAGACATTTAATTAGTAAAATGTAGAACATTTCCCCAAAAATTGTTTGATGTATCATTGAATTTGTCACTAGGTAACATTTTTAATATATCAGGATGTAACTTGTTGAATTTACCATTATGTACCAAATTATTCTTATGTTATTATTCTATTATTATTATACCATATTTAAACCAAATTATTTTTCTGGCTGTAAATTAGAGAAACTATTTCTACAGGAATATTTTTCTGGCTGTAACTGAAAACATTTTTCATATGACAAGAAAATTTCTTCAATTGTTTAATTTTTTGTTATTGTTGTTATTTAAAATGACAAGGAACAAATTTTGTGTATCAATTATTTTCGTTTCTAATTAATAATTGTGTTTATCTTCCTGACGAGGCTACCCAAAGGGTGACGAAATATCGAAGAATAAAATTAATTTTAAATATTTAATTATTGTTATTTTTTGTATAATAGGACTGAAATATACATATGTGTGCCTGATGCTATCTAAAGCTTTTACTGCATTTACAGCGAAAGATGAACAAACCGTACGTAAATTAAATACTTTTGTTTGTATGTTCTACAAACAGCCTTTTAATCTTTCGGTGTAAATACAGATTTATTTAATTATTTTCCAAAAACTACTTTTACGTCGGAAAATGTACTTTCGGAAGAATACAAAATGACTCCTCGAAAATTATCAAATATCATCACTAATGCAAATCAGATCAGTTGCTGGTCAGCGTTTGTTAGAGAAGGGTCACGCTGCGTAATTGTTTAAAAATACTTCAAATTGAACTTCGGTTTATTCTGCTTCACACCCAAGCGCAATATCTGTTCTAATGCATAATAACTGTTCTGTAGCTCAAGTCGAGTCTCTCAAGTAAGAACTCAAGCACACCACCTTGTGCTCGCGCTCAATTTCGTATGCAAAAAATTGAGTTCAAACAATTTGGTTGAACTTAAGGCAACTGAGATAGAACTGCATTGTTTGATCAGTTGCAATTATGAGTTCAAGTGAAAGCGATAGTGAAACCACTGCTAATTTAGGCGCAAATGAACGCTTGTCCATTTTTCTAGTTACATATATATACAAAAATAAATTTTTATTAAATAACAGTTAATTGCTAACTATAAAAAATAAGAAAAAGGAGGTAATCGAAACAATTAAAAATGATTCCAAAGAAAAAAACTGGAATTTAAATTAACGAAAAAATTTGTTTGAGAAAAATAGGAAATCGAAACTGGAAACAAAAAAATAATATTAAAGAAATGGGAGTCCGAATTATTAGATTTACTTTGTGCAGATTCTAATTCAGCTGTACATAAAACACCAAGTAAGTAAACCGCTATTTCTCATTCCATTTTTTATTACTATCTCATTCGTTCTCTTTTTATTGCAGGTAGTCTCTCACTTGGCTCTATTGACGACAGCTCTAACTCTAGTTTATTGAAAACATTAGAGTCTACTTCCGAGGAGAGGAAAACAACAAAGAGACAACGAAGTGAAGTAGATAAAACCAATCAACCGGTATTACATTCTTAACATATTTAAAACATTTTTAACTTTTTTATATTTGCAGCCTAAAAAAGTTTTAAGTGTGTATGAAACGGAAGAGACGTTAGTTTTGAATTTTCAGGAGCTGCAACAAAGGCTTGTTTTGTTTGAACAAAACAAAGTACTTTCATTACAACAGAAAAATTTAGAAAATCGCTTGTTAGAACAATCATTTAACTTAAATCATTTTCCAAATTTTCAAGATGCGTCAGTTTTGAATAGGGAAAGTAATTATAAACGTCGATTTATGTTAGAAATATTACAGATAATAAGGACTCCAATAGCGAAGAGAATAAACTTTAAAACAGATACGGATAATGTAACACAGAATTATTTATAGACATTTAATTAGTAAAATGTAGAACATTTCCCCAAAAATTGTTTGATGTATCATTGAATTTGTCACTAGGTAACATTTTTAATATATCAGGATGTAACTTGTTGAATTTACCATTATGTACCAAATTATTCTTATGTTATTATTCTATTATTATTATACCATATTTAAACCAAATTATTTTTCTGGCTGTAAATTAGAGAAACTATTTCTACAGGAATATTTTTCTGGCTGTAACTGAAAACATTTTTCATATGACAAGAAAATTTCTTCAATTGTTTAATTTTTTGTTATTGTTGTTATTTAAAATGACAAGGAACAAATTTTGTGTATCAATTATTTTCGTTTCTAATTAATAATTGTGTTTATCTTCCTGACGAGGCTACCCAAAGGGTGACGAAATATCGAAGAATAAAATTAATTACAAATACGACCAAACGCTCGAACAATTAAATTTTTGGTTATATGTATGTACATATTTTTTTATTTATGTTAACCAATATGAACTAAAGTAATAAGTTAATAAATATATGTATTTAATTTAATAAATTAACAATCGCATGTCTCTGTCTTTTTCCTGCATTCGAAGATCTTGAACTTGTTTCTGTAATTTCGTCCATTTCTTTCAATGTTATGCAAAACAAAGCAGCTTCCTATGACCACTGCCACTAAATCTGCTCCAAATCGAATTTTGTACTGTAATGTAGAGAACCTTTGTTTAAGTTGCCCAAAACACCGCTCTATACTGATCTTTCTTTCGTAAAGGCTTGATTGTAATTGGTTTCAGTTTCAGCTTGTGGGTTCCGAATCCGAAATGGCGTCATTAGCCAAGGTGATAGAGCATAACCTTCATCTCCAAGAAGTAGTGCGTCCCCATAAGCATTCATCATTGCGGCATATACCTTGCTATTTCGCAGCACGCGAGAGTCACGCACAGAACCTGGCCAAGATATATCCACACTGGTGAAGAGCTCATTTGTATCGCATGTAGTCTGCACGTTTATGGAATGAAATCCCTTTCTACATATAAGTGGTGGAAAAAATAATAGGGACACCGATGTTTTTCTAATATTTTTTTTATTTTTTCTATAATATTTAAATATTTAAATTAATTAAATTAAAAGCGTTAAGTACTTCATATACGCTAACAAAAAATATCAAACTCCAATATGATTTTCAAATAAATAATCAAAAAATTGAATTTTTTGTAATATGGCCTTGGAAAAAATAATAGGGACAAGAATCAAAACGTTGCTATTTCTATAGAATACTATTTTAGTTTTAGCTCAATCTCTGAGAGGAGAGAAAAAATAACGGTTAATAATCGTTTGCTTGCTTTGTTGCAACATATGCTTTGTAAATTGACAAATTAGTGTTTAAAAATGGGTCGCGGAGTTCATACAACCGAAGAGGAGAAAAAAGTGATTAAAAAATTAAACAATGCGGGAAAATCTATTAGAGAAATAGCAAGTATCATGAACTTTTCGAGAAACAAAGTTTTTAATGCTATCCATTCAAAACGCACTATGGAAACGAGAGGAAGAAAGCGGAAAACATCATCCCGTTTCGATCAACATTTAGTGCGCCTATCAAGAAACTACCCTTTTACGTCTTCCAAGGAACTACAACTGAGTTTAAATGCACCAGTTACCAGTCGGACAGTAAGAAACAGGCTTATGGACGCAGGATTAATGGGAAGAAGCCCAAGGAAAGTACCGTTGTTGAGCAAAAAAAATATACAAAAGAGATTAATTTTCGCCAAGCAACACCAACACCGTTCAAACTGGAAAAATGTACTTTGGTCAGACGAAACAAAAATTAATTTGTTTGGTTCTGACGGGAGGACTTACGTCCGTCGACCGAAGAACAAAGAATATGATCCCAAGTACACCAAAAAGACTGTGAAACATGGTGGCGGGTCAATGATGGTATGGGGCTGTTTTTCTGCATCCGGAGTGGGTCCTATTTTTTTGGATTAAGAATAAGATGTGTGCTGTCGATTATGTTGGCATTCTAAATAATGAAATGCTTCCGTTTGCCGAGGAAGAAATGCCACTTAGTTGGCAGTTCATGCATGATAAGGACCCAAAGCACTCTTCCAGACTGGTTAAAACCTGGCTCCAAGAGAAAAGCGTAACAATTTTGGAATGGCCCTCACAATCACCGGACCTTAACCCCATTGAACACCTCTGGGGCGTCTTAAAAAGCAATATTGGACTCCAGAATTCCACAAGTTTAAAGGAATTGTGGGAAAAAGTTAAGAACGCTTGGTACTCCATACCGATGGAAACGTGCCTACATCTTGTAGAATCTATGCCTCGCAGATGCCAAGCAGTGATTAATGCAAAAGGATCTACCACTAAATATTAATATTTTACTTTAATAATTTAAAATAGAACAGTACTCTATAGAAATAGCAACGTTTTAATTCTTGTCCCTATTATTTTTTCCAAGACCATATAACAAAAAATTCAATTTTTTAATTATTTATTTGAAAATCATATTGGAGTTTGATATTTTTTGTTAGCGTATATGAAGTACTTAACGCTTTTAATTTAATTAATTTAAATATTATAGAAAAAATAAAAAAAATATTAGAAAAACATCGGTGTCCCTATTATTTTTTCCAACACGTATATTCATTCCCGTGGCTGCTCGGTTCTTTTATTTTAATGTGTTTGCAATCTATAACACCAATTGCAAATAGAAACCAGTTTTTTTTCTCGGCATTGCCTTTATGCACATTTTATTTCATCCACAGTGCTTGGAAATTTTATTCACTCATGTACCATTCCGGATATTACATGAGCCATTTCGGATATCGTTCTGGAAACTGTTGATTGACGAACTCCGATGTCTTCAGCATTACCATTTTGGAATCCTGGATCGGCGCAATACCTTAAAAACAGACGCATTTTTTGATTGTTGGTTAGAGCCTCGTGTTTCATCATTTTCTCCAAGAAAATAATTTGCCATCCAATTTATATGCTTGGATTCCAAACGGTATAATTTTTTGTCTTCCATTTCCAGGCTAATCTTTCTATTTTTATAAATTTTGTCCTTTCTGGAACAAAATAATCCGCCATTGACACTTTTGAAAATAGGTGAGACAACTAAATGCAGACTCAACAAATTGTGAGCATTTGCTCTCTAATGAAAGCATTTGTTTGTTATTATGCATACGAAATTGGGCAAACATTTATTTCTGTGAGTTCAAAGTCTTCTGTTGAGATTAAGCTCACAGCATGAGTAAAAGCTTACTAGAGTAAATATTTTTATGCATTCACAATTTACCTTTAACTTCAAATTTCGAGTCGGAGAAAATGCTCTCGTTTTATGCATTAGACCCAATGTATGCTCATTTCAAATGCTTCCCAAATTGATAAAAGTAAATAAATTTGTTTTTTTATTTGTTAATAATTGTTATTCTCTTGTAGACGTCAGGTGACCATTTTTTATTAAAAATAAGCAACTTTAAATTTTTTAGTGTAGGACCGTTTTACATGGAATTGACCAACAACAAATTTCAAAAGTTTTGGTGATAATTTTGTCTTCATAAATACAATTTGAATGAATCACATATGATTGTGAGTGAATTTTTTTTATATGACGCAGGAATGAGTTAAAAAGTTGTTAATGAGTGAGTCGTGAGTGATTAAATTTATCGGTCCCCTTGAGTGTGAATGTGAGCCAAAATGTACTTACCAAATGTGAGCCAAAATGTACTTACGCCCCCACCTCTCAATGTAATGTCGGAGATATTTTTTACGACCAATAACCGGCACAAAAATATTAACCTGCGTGTGAAGAAATGTTGTATTTTTTCTCTCCAATTTTTTAGTAATTTTCTTGACTGACTTTCTAATTTTCTTTCTTGACTTTCTTGAATGTAAAAGTTCAGACGCATTTCGTCGACTTTTACAACTTTAGATACATATTGGTACTATTTCTGTATGCTGTGACTGTTGCAAAACCCATGTTTTAAAGGGAAATCCGCATTACATAGATTTGGCAAAACGAAAAGTCGACTTTTATCGATTTTTACTCTGCGACTTTTTCCCACAAAAATATTTATTGATCCCTAACCTTAACAGCCGTTATGATGACTAGTATGTCGGGCCGAAAAAAGTTAAAGGTACAGGATTCGGTTAGCAAAAAATCGTTCTATGGGTCAAGTTGAATACACACACAAAATTTCAAAAAAATCAATTAACCCCTTCGTGCCCCGCAATGCACTTGAAGCAAAAACGAGATGCAATTTCACATTTTGGAAAATTTTAATATAATTGCGTTACATTTTCAAAATTGTATTGTTGGTGAAATGTAGCCTGTGCAGTGTTGGTATGTATGTTATAGTATGCAATAAATGCAGTTGTCTTTAAATTTTAAAGTAGAAAACGTACTTTTTTTTGTTGTTTTTGATCTTTAAAACTGCCGCAACACAATTTTGAGACTTTAGAATAAATGGGTTTTATAGATGAGGAACTTGCTAATATAGCGCATCAAAAATATCCTAAAAAGTAAAGACCTATGTCGTGAGAAAAGTAATAGACATATCTGAAAAAAGCAAAAAATAAAACGTCTAGAGTTTGCCATGGAGAATATTCATAACCCAGTGGAGTTCTGGCACAATGTATTATGGACGCACGAGTCCTATTTAGATTTGAAGGGTGATTTGGAAAAACTTATATGCAAGGATCAAAACATACAGCAGTACAACGTCTTAACCGTTTCAGCGAGGGTTCAGTAATGTTTTTGGGATGCGTCTCATACAAAGGATTTGCAGATCTAGTACCAATACAAGCCAGTGTAAACCAGGCATGATACCTAGATCTTTTAATGATCATGCTATTCCTTCGGCTTTGAGATTATTTCCTGATGAAAATTGGATTTTGCGGCACGATAGTGTACCATGCCACAAATAATGGTTACACACAACGTTTTGAAATCGAGTTGGACAAGATGTTCTTCCATGGCCACCATAGAGTCTAAATGTAAACATATAGAAAGGCAGAGATCTATCCAAGGGGACCGAAAACGAGAAGAAACTGTTTATGAAATAATAAATATCTGGAACAGCTTAGAAATCGAGTTTGTACGGAATTTGATTGCATCTATTCCAGCTAGACTACAAGCTGCCATAGATGCAGAGGGAAATGTATCCGGCTACTAATTATTGTTGTTTTTTTTTGTGTTTTATCATGTTTTTTCTGTTGCGTAAAAACTTTTGAATGTAAATATACTTGTGTATGTAATTTTGAAAGGTGAGGTGCAGACTTCTTTTGTGTGTTTAATCAACAACTATCAAGTTTACTGCTAAAAAAATTAAACTTGCATAATCTATACATTTTGGGAATTACAATACGGAAGTTTTCTTTTTGCATATTTATTCATAAAGCACCAAAATTTTGTTTTATTTCTAAGCATACTAACATTTTTAATTTGTGGAAATATATATGACTGTGTCGATTATAAAAAAAAAATAAATGGTTTCCTATTACATCCCATGAAGGGACCGGGGAGAACTTCTCACAATCACTGAGCTGTGCGCTTTCCAGTTTTCACTCACAGATTGGGATCTATTGTTTTACTCCGATTCCGAACTGTATTTTGAGAAGCTTTTTCATGGCTATATACTCGATAGTGTCGCCGTCACTATGCGAGGTGACCGCCGCCGAAAGAATTTTTTTTTTGAAGGTGGTCAGAGCAGGGTTCGAACCCTCGATCTCATGTACAAGAGCCGCGCACACTAACCATTGCACCACCGACGGTGGTACATTAACCTCTCATACATTAACCAAAAACTAACAAAATCGGTCAACAAAATTCAAATTCAAATGTCGTATATTTCCTTATTTTAAATCTGTTATTCATAAATTTTAATGTATTTGGCTTGAATAATTAATTTACTTGATAGAAAGATTTTGTTCCTCTACTATAAGAAAATTCTTGCATGAGTGCAAACAATTTGTTGCATCAAAGTCATTGCATCAAATATACTACGTAACTGTAACAATGACTCAAGATTATGGTATTTATGAAATAATTTCATTCCATACATGTAATAGCATTGCTTTTGCGAAAGATTTTTATTGAATCGATGAAAAGAGTCAATACATAAAGATTCGTTGCATCAATTAACTTTTTCCAATTAATGAAATGCTTAAACCTTTAACAACCAATGATACATATGAGCCCAATCTGCATTTTATGTCAGACAAACAACAGAATGACTTTTTATTCGAAAATATGGAACTATGGACTACAATTTAGATGGCCCACAAATGTCGATAAATTATTTAACGCAGAATATACGAAGTCCAGAGATCATTGATGCACCGATCCGTTACATGGGGTTTTCTACAATTATAAGACAGAGAAATAAAAACATGTTTTTGTTTTTAGCAATATTTTGTGTTGTTCTTTTTATTGTGGAGTTTTTCATGCTTTATATTTTTTTTGGAGTTTTTCTCTAAATAAAATTAATTATAAATCGCGCTTTCCTCAATAACAACGAATTGATTGATTGACTTCGGTCTGCAGGTACGTACGTATAGAGTTACGTACGTATGAACATTTGGATACAGTAAATTATTTACAACTTATATGAAATAACTAGATAAAATAAATTGAACTAAATTTGTTTAACAAGACTCAACTTAAACTTTATAATGACAAACAAAATGTACAATGGTGTAATTGGCTAAAATTAAGTTAACATAATGTATGGATAGACCCATAATGTGGCAAACAACACAATCCTGGGGTGAGCAGCGCAACCAACACTTGTGATTGTAAATTGGTGCAGGCATGTTTGTAATTGATTTGTTGTTGTTGCGATATTATGAGGCTATAAATTTGACTAAGACGTGTGTGTTGTTTTTGGTTGATTGATCAATTCTCTCTCTCTCTCTCTCTCTGTGTCTCTCTTGAACTGGTGCTGGTGTTTAGGCCAACGTGATTGTGAGACCTTTGGGCAAGTGAAATGCCGATGTGAATTTGTTATCCAGTTGTTGCAACCCCTGAGTTTCACATTCTTCCGCTTCCTCTTCTTTTTCGCACAGATCAATTACTTCCGCAGTTTCGGAAATTTGAAACGTCAGCCTTCTTCTGGCAGCGGTGGAGTTCACATGTGTAAACTGATATGCCTGCGAGGGTAGGACTTCCGATACACTCGAATCGAAATGCACTAAGATTTCATCGCCTTCCAATGGTCTCAGCCACATTTGTGTTGGTTTAGTAGGACTCATAATTTGCGGTAAACGCGCCTCTGTATTACTATCGCTTGTGGTTTTAGATTCGCGCGACAGAGTGGTTCCCAGGCGCCTCAGCATGGATACAATTTTACCATCCACTGTGGGCTTGGGCAAACTGATGCAATGTTGTTGATCTAGTTGGGGTGTTTGCGACGGAGAAGGACCTTGGGTTTCTGAGGAGATAGCTTGCGCAAATTGTAGTGGTGGTTCTCTTGCAGCCAACTCTCTCTCCACTTGCATGACGCTGCGCATGTAGTTTGCCTTTAAGCGTGAGAGTTCGCGGCATTTGCGACATTTTGGCTGGGACAGCGATTTGATTTTCAAGGACTTCATTGAGGTACGAACGACAATGCATTTTCCACACGCGCATAGCTGCATCGACTTTTGGTGCAATCGACCGCGACTTCCTAACTGCAAGCGAAAGTTGCGTTTGTTGTAATTGATTTTTGGACCGGGCTTTCTGCTCTCCTCATGTTCCGATTCTATCGCTGCCGCTGATGGCCGGTCTTCTGTCGCAGCTTCCTGAGCTAACCGGGGTCTTACTAGAGCTATTGGACGACAAACGGCTACTTGTTTCTTAGATCCGGAGCTGTTTTCGCCTTCCATGACATTGCCGCTGTTCAAATGGGATCGAAAGGTACCTGAGGGACTCTCGGCATCATTGCTGTTCAACGCCTGCAGCGAGTGCCAGTTGATGAGCCAATTGTTGCAACTGAAGCACAGGTATTTGTCCTCATTCAAAGGCTGCAACGAAAGGGTAAAAGGAAAAAGTGTTTTAGTTTAATGTTCAATACGGTTACTCGGGAATTCTGAAATTGGTTTATGTGGTTTTGGGAATGCAGGCAACAATCTAATGAAACCGCAAATCAATTATGAAGTGACAACTTGTAACGCCCTATGAGTTTGAGTGACGGTATAGATTAGACGAGAGGGGAAAATGGCTTGGGACTTGAAGCGCGTGCGTAGAGTTCAAGAATCGGTACATACGAAAACACACAGAGGGATATTCAACTCTTAATTACCGTTGCATTTCGGATAATTATGCGAAGAAACCTTTATGTGTATGTAAGTAAGCGAGCATACGATACCGATCAATTTGTAAATTGTTTTTTTTTTGTTACCGATTGAACCACCTGCCGCCACCAATAGCAACTAAAGCGACAACAACCGGAGTGCGATTTCGAAAAGCCGGTAAACATGCATATTACGGGCACGACAAACTACTCGTAGCCAACCAAACCAAGGAATGATAACAACAGCTGCCACAAGCTCTGCCGTCGCAGCGGCTGACTTAAACGAAACCAGCTCCGAAGCAAAGGTGTTTTTGTTGGAGATATTGGTGCGCATGCGCCGTTCCATTTGGTGATTGCGCTATGCTTGTGTGTGCGTGTCTTTGATAACAGTAGACAATAGATTACGTTACCTGGTCGATCGTTAGAACCCTGTGACTTGTCATTCGCTACACTATTTTGGACAGATGACGCGTGTGCCCTGTAGTGAAACGGATTTTTGAAAGAAACACATAAACACACAAAAAGGGCTTAATCACATTTGGGCATAAAACAGCAGCAGCAGCAGCAGCAACAAACAACACGACAACGTCATATGTTGTAAATGCATACCAATTGATCACCAGGTGCAAATTACGCACACTAATGCATATGGGGCAAAGCATGTGATAAAGAATGAAACAAAACCAACATCGACAATAACAGACGACAGCAGCAGCAGCAGCAGCCAGACAAAGGTGATTTTACTGTGGCGCAAATACAGCTGTCGCTTATGTGTTGCACGTTATTGATATTTACTCAAAATGCACGAAAACCAGTCAACTGAGTGAGTGCTTTGCGAGAAATCCCCAAACAACTGACCCGCACAAATTGGAGCATTAACCACAATTTGGGCATCACAAACATAGTGATTTAAGTTTTTGCATCACATCCATACGCTTCCACCGCTTCACCCCTTCACTCGCCACCGCCTAAAGACCATCTCTAAAAACTTTAGACCTCCACTCCTATGCCGACCGACAAATGCGAATGCAGCCAACAATAGTTTCCTACCTGCAGCGTAGTGAGCTTTGGAATATCAGCAGCTGCTGCATTGTGCAGTTTCTTGTTAAACTCACACACCGACCTGCATAACGATGTCGATCACCGGCTAAGGACAGCTGACAGTCTCACACAACAATATAATCAACCTGCTTTGCGGAGTTCCATGCCCAGAGAAAAACGGGAAAAAGAATCCCAAACCAAAGAAACATCTTCAGCAAATAGACCAACAAAATATCTCAAATTTCAATGAAGTAGCTACTTTGCCAACACCATCTTCACTTTATGAGGAACATGTGATCGATATTTTAAGGACACACCAGTGCAAGAAACCAAGACCGTCATCGATCATCTTGGGATTGTAGAAGAACACGAGAACAGGCAGCACACATGAGCGGCACCAACAGCAGAGGCACTTTCAGAGCAAACAGGCTGGCAGAGAGGAGGTATCGAATTACGGGATATGTGGGAATTATGAGAACAAGTGACATCTGCTATTTTATAAAAACAAAAAGGTTTTAATATCCGGCAGGAATGAATGGCCGGGCAGACGGACAAATGGTGGCAAGACGGATGGCGAGAAACTAAACCAAAATATGAAAATGCATTATGGCTTTAATGGCATTGAATGGAGACAGACGAGAAAGACACATTCACCAGTAGAAATTCTCTTGACCTATAAATATCCTTTGCCCTTTTCGCACCAACAAAGACGAGTTATACGGCGGCAACAACATTTCGGCTAAACTCATGTCATCTTGAGCGTTAGGATGCTGTCACTCACACTACACCCATAGTACAGTGGTTGTGGCGGACGGACACAGTTCGATGGGTGGTTTGGGCGAAAGTTCTCATGTGGAAAGTCAATCACCCCTGCTCTGCGTTCGACAAAGAACAAAATGCGGACGGTGGTGACTCATTTCCAAACACATACACACAAACACGACACCGACACTGGCCTGTTATTGATTTTCATGTTAAATGAAGCAAAGTTTTTTCAAACGAAAGGATTTCATCCTCACAAAATTTGCAAAATATTAAAAATAAATTACGGCTCGTTTGGCATGGAAAGTATTTACCTGGAACTTGAATTTCGCCTGTATGAGTTGCACAATATTTGGTCCACTGCGGGGCTCATATATGTTTATTGTTTGGTTTGTATGACAGCCGCAGATGAGGCAGGTGCGTTTCAGATACTCTGATGAATTTTCCGACATCGTCACTGATTATGCAGTTAGTTACACGTTTAGTAGTTTCGCTTATAATTGTATTGCCCTGCTATTAACTAGAAGGTAATTCTTTTGGAAAAATCACAATTTGTTGTATTAAACTTCTTTGGGGGGCTTTCTTTATTTCTTTAAATATCTTTTCTATCGGGTTTCTATACCAATCCTTGGGATACACAAATAAAATTGCGCAAAAATAGCCGACGACACCAGCTCTCGCACAAACACACACACGCGTTCACTGTGACACTTTGTACTTCGAATACTACGTCATATGCTGTTCTCTCATTTGGATGTATGAATGAGTGTCTCTTCTTTTCCTGGGAGAGTTTTTGGGTTTACGTTGTTTGTATGGTTAGTCTTTCGTCGTCGACGAAGGGCAGACACCGTTTGCGATTTGTGTACGTCCTTTGCGTTGTAGGGTTCAGAAACGAATGAAGTATCTTTGGCACTGCGTGTTCTTAGTTCACATTGAACCTTTTCCCGTGCAGTTGCCTTGCCTTGCCTTGGCTGTGTTACGGCTTTGTTGTTTACATACTCGTATTCCAACCACTGCCGCTACTGCTATTCGTTCGGTACTCAATTCCCTGCTACCTTCGTCATTCGATGCTTGTACAACCGTTTGGGTGTATTGTTCTTTCGAGGAGTACTAGTCCTTTTGTTACGTAGCTCAAGATACACCGAGAGAAATTGCCGGTGCATTTATTTATACACCAGTTGTTGATTAAACATTAAATTATTCATAGAGTAATATGTAAAGGGAGCACATGAGTGTCCATCCAAATTCTTGTCGAAAGTCACTGGGCTAACGACAGTTTTGATACAGTTCGAATAAATTCCAGAATTCGGACGTCATACAAATAAAAATAACATAAAATTGTTGTGTTCGTTCAGATCAAAACTCATTTATTGCATATATCGATGTTTTAATGGCCATACATGTCAATAAAGTATAATTTAAAGTCAGTTTTTAAATTCGCCTATCGCTCGTTCTCCTTCACATCCTATCCTGTATCAAATTTGGAGCTAGGAGGTCGAACAGCTGTTTCATCGAAACCCCCTAAAAATACCACTTCAGAACTAAGAGGTGTTGTAAACATGATTCTTTCTATAAGTTTATATCATGGAAAGAAATATGATGTGTTAACATCTATAGGCACGGGTAGGGCAATCTATCAAAGTGAACACATGCAAAACACACACACACAGCGTTAGCATCACAGCATCAAGCGTAATTTAGCTGTCATTAGTTTCTATCAAATACTCTTTAAACTTGGTTTGCTTCTGGTTGCGTCTCGCTCATTCTCCCATTTATTCTGGTCTCTATCAAATAAAAACTACAAATTCGATCAGCTGTGGCTACAAGTGATATAGCTCTTGGTTCCAACGACGTCGTTACTCGCCGTTTTCTTTAACAGGACCATCTATTTTACGGAGAATTTTTCTCTCGAATACTCCCAGGTGTTTTTCATCTGCTGGCGATATGACCCAAGTTTGGAGCCATTTGTTAGAACAGTAAAAATGAGAGTCTGGTACAGCTGGACTTTTGTCTGTCGAGAGAGGGCTTTGTTCCTAAACTGCTTGCTGAGCCCAAAATAGCATATATTTGCTAGCACAATTCTCCTATTCATCTCCAGGCTGTCGTTGTTCTCCTTATTCGCGGTGGATACAAGGTAGACAAATTCATCTACCACTTCTAAATTAAATCGGCTGTCGACGTTCAAGTGACGAGAGGTTTCTCTTGTCATTGAGACCATCAATTTTAATAAATAAGGGTTTTTAGGTTTTGTAAAAAAAAAGTCATTTAGGTGGATAAATATTCAACTCGGACAAAAATGCATTTTATCTAAATTATATGTGCTTCCATACAGTATAACACGGTACGCAGTCTTGCGGTTTCAGGGCGAGATGGTGGGACAAAGTAGGCCACGTTGGTGGAAGTCAGGTTTATAAAATCTGGGTTGACAATTTGTTACAATTACCGGTTGTAGAAACCGGTTTTCAACCCGGGTTTATAACCCGGTTCCAAAAACCGTAGTTCAAATTCAGTTTGGATAAACAGCTCTGACAACCATTTCTGTTGATTGAAACCGTTTAGGTTTGTTAAAACAGGATCCTAAATCCGGTTTTTGGTTTTTAAAACCAGGCGAATTTTTTTAATCTGAATTTTTATTAAAAACATCCCTACTAGGGTAAGATATATTGCTTGAAATGGATATAAAGTTTTTCAAACTATTTGTGTTATAACCTACCGGATGTTCCTGCATTTTGTGCTTCCAGACCATAAATCATTCACATATTTGAGAGCTTCCGTTTTAAACATGAGTTTGCATGCAGAAAGGGGCATAAATATATTAGGTTGTCTCAAAAATCATTTCGTTTTAATTTGAAAGCTTATAGGGTAAAGTATTTTTGAAATTTTTTTCGCACCAGTCGAATTTCTCCAAAAAATCGGGGTTTCCGAACGCTTTCTGAATTTTACTTAAAACTTTACTTACCACGATTTTCTTAGTTTGGAAGTCAACAGTTGGAAAGAAAAACGTACAAACTTTTGTTGTATATGCATAAACCACCAGTTTGGCTATGATTTTGATCAATAAGGTACAACATATTAAATTATTTCGTAAATATTGCATAAATTTTGTAAATACCGCTTTATAACTTTTAAAATTTCTATAAACATTTAAAGAACTAATGACGCAGTTTAAAAGGCGGATAAATTCCAAGCAATTTGTGGAGGGAGGTTGGGAGATTGAATTTGCGGTTACTATTCCAGAGTTATAACCTTTTAAAATGTATTACCCATTGTATGAAACTAATAATATTATAAACTGTTTGCCACTTTTGGCATCAGATTTGCTTTAAATATTTGAAAGATAAAAACAAAACGTGACAGTTTCATTAATTCAGTATTTAAAGCAAATCCGAAACAGTTTATAATATTATTAGTTTCATGCAATGGGTGAAAAGCTTTAAAAGGGTATAACTCTGAAACAGTATCCGTAAATTCAAAATTTTACAAAATTACATGCAATTTATCCGCCTTTTAAAGTGCGTTATTAGTTTTGTAAATTTTATTAGAAATTTTAAAAGTTATAAAGCGTTATTTAAAAAATTTATGCAAAATTGACGAAAATATGTAATACATGGTACCTTATTGAGATATTGATGGGATACCCTAGCTAACATACATGCTCCATATCCAGAGGATTTTGTCAGGTAGACCCAAATCTCGCCAAGTCATCCGCTCTACAGTCACGATCACAGTTGTACTTTGCATTATTCGTACTGTGCACAGATGCACACACAGTATGCGAGCTGCGATTGCAACAAAACGATGAGAGCGAACACATCACTAGAAGGGTATTAATGCGATACTCTCAGTAATTTGTAATGAAAAAGTTAATTTTTTTTAAAAACGACGAGATAAAGCAGAGTATTCAATCGAAAAAATTACCAATTTTTAAGGCTTCTATGGGGTTTTGATAAAATGGTCCAATTAATTTATTTTCGCCCAATTTATTTTATGATGGGAAACGGTGCGTCCAATCGCGAAAATACTACATTTTTGATCTCCGTTGAAGTACTTAGGAGGCATTAACCAGTGAATGTCTTTATGGTATAATAAAAAAATAGCTAAAACTCAAACTTTCTGATATCTAGGAAAGCAAGTGCCCAATCAAAAAAATAATCACTTTTTGAGGGTTTCTAAGGAGTTGTGATAAAGTGGTCCAATTCGAATGGAGATTTTTTTTCCCAAAAATATATTTATGTTACGATTCTGATTTATAGCCATATTTTATTTTAGCGATTTACTTATTTTGGCGAGTTTTTAAAAAAATGGTCAACACAAACTGACAGCTAAAACTGGTCGTTAGCTCTAACTGAAAGATAACTGAACATGGTGAAATCGACCGTAAAAGTTTTAAACGTAATAAGATTTTCATACATGAAATTCTATCTCAATTTTGAATATGGTTTTCGAATTTAAATCTGTTTAATGTGAATTTGAATAAAACTTTTACATTTTATAATAAACACGCATTCAAAATTGGAATATAATATAAATTTTTTATTTAAAATTAAAACATAATTGTAATTTTTAAATAGAGTTGTGAAATTTTGAGTTTTAAACACGCATAAGTATATGACATGGTCGCTAAACAAATGTATTGTAAGTGCTACACAGGAAAGAAAATTCTATGATATCGAACAATGTCGCGTCCGATTTCAATGAATTTTTTGTATGATTTTCAGTCATAGAAATAGTTTATCTGTTGTTACAAAAAAAGATTTGTTGTTTTTCGTCCTCCAGTTTTTGTTAAAACTTAAATTTAATTCATTAGTTTTAGAAAAAACATTTGTAAATATTAGAAATATTTGATTTTACCAACGCTGTTTTTCCGTGTACATGTGCAATTTAATTTAAAGCAATAAACCGAAAATACCGGTTCCACCGTTTGGTGCCAAATTTAAAAACCTAGAACAAGTTTCTTGAAAAAGTCATTTTTCGAACAAACCGACAACCGGGTTTTACGAGGCAATGACTCTAACAGAGAACATGAGTGCGGTCTTGATTAATTAAAAATAATACTCTGTCAGCAATGATCGCACGGTTGCGGTGCCACCGACGTAGTAAATTTAAAAGTGGGCAGTAAGTGGAAAAAATTAACCAGTTTGCAGAACTCTGCTGAACACTAGAATTCTGCGCAAGACGTTTTGAATGGTCATTCAAGACATTTGCTTTTTTCAAGATATGTGATGTAGCGAAGTTGCGGCAATCAGTACGTAATGTCACCTCGACGTAATGTCGTCACCTCGACGTAAGCGAAGGAAATACCTAGCAATATTGTAAATACTACGTTAAGTTTTGACTCCATTTCGCTGCTGCAGCACGCCAATAGTTCACAGACCTACATAAGCTTAGGAACAACCCCTATTTTAGCCAATTACAGTCTAATTGTAATAGGAGTAAAATACTAACTAGCATATAAATTACTTAGTGCTGAGTATATATTGTTAATAGCTGCCATTATATGTTCGTCCCATGTTAATGGGATATTAAATATTACTAAAGGCCACGTTAGACTATCAGTGCAAATATAACGATTCGCGGAGAGGAAATCGGAATCAAACTCTCTTCCGTTTGAAAGAAATCGTGCAAACGTTGTGTTATTGATTTACGCTATCAGTGACGAAGACTGCAAAGATATATGTCTGCAAAGTGACAAACAAAGTACAACAGTTATAAAATAGAAATAGAATAGAAAAAAAAGAAAATTGTTAATAAAAATTAACCATTTTTTGTATTCCTGATTTCTTTGTTTTTGTTCGTTTCATTCCAAATGCAACCCATTGGAATGATTTTTTGAGGAAAATTAAAACCATGGAGTCTAAAACAATCCCGGAATTTTTTTTCCGTCAACATTGTCTATTTTCGTCACAGTCTGATCTGTCGGTAGTCGCCCATATCGCACCCTAACTACAAAAGAGTCATAACTCGAAATTTTCAGATTTTAATTTTTTGCTTGAAAACAATAACCAAGGACCAATTCTATCCGCTGTAAAAATCTGACGTCGTTTACTCTTCCCTTTCGTCAAAAAAGTCCCGTATGAATATGTCTATAATTCAGTATTTTCATACATATTTCTAGTTAACAACATCAGTTTTTTGGCTCTACTGAAAATTTGAAAATTTTGAGTTATGACTCTTTTGTAGATAGGGTGCGATATATCATACTGCACTGTTTCCATTTCATATCTGTCGAAATAATTTTTTATTGTTTCTCTTAATGTGTCAAAACCTGGACATTTATGACATTCCACCATAGGATTTACAAATACCCAGGTTTAGCCATGTATGGTAGTGATTATATAGTTTATTGTCATAGTCCTTCCGGAAAACGCCTTCGCACATTAATTGGACATTTTGCTGTATAACATATACACACCGAATGTGTTTCGCTAGATCCAACATTAAGCGTGTTTTGGTTACACCGCTTGCTTATGTACTCGCTTGTTTTGTATGAAGCACTTAGCGAGAACTTAGTGACGAGAATCATTTTCGCTAAGTTTAAACAAATTTTTTTTTGACATCTTTTACTGTTTGCAACCCTAATTCATATTTTTGAATAAAATGACTTATCGCTAAATTGCCGTTTTCTTTGCAACTTAGCAAGCGGCAATTGCGTGCTTGTAACCAAAACACGACTATTGTTTCGTTCTAAGTGAGGCGAACTTGGAAAATCCAGCTTTAACATTATGATACATGCCTTGAAATTCCGAGTACAATTCTTTCAAATTCAATAATAATACTAGTCTGTTTTGAATCCGGACACGCTTCCCCTCAACCTGTATAAATAATTTAAAATTATGTATACGCAAGATTAAGTTAAATGTATGTATAAACTTTACCTTAATTGACTTATAATCTTTCTCTCCTGGCATTATTCAGCTGGAATTATCAAAGCAAAACATTTCAATAAGACTATTCCCACTTTTTGAAGTTTATCATGTCTCCCATCTGAGTGCTCAAGTGTATTCAAATTTCTGCAGCTTCTAGCCTTTTTTATGAAGTACATGGAAGAAGATGGTATATTGGCAGTTCAGCCTTAATCGTTCTGTTTGACAATTTGTGGTTTAAAATTTTTACACGAGCCGCCTTCTTAGTATTTTTATCGCTGCATTCGTGTACTTCTTTCACGGCGTCAACAAACTCATATTCACATTTTTTTAAATTTTTTTTTATTTTTGTTTTCAAATTTTAATTGTTTAATTAAAATTTTTAATTGTTTAATTAAAATTTTCGGTTCTTTAATTAACTTTAGACACTGGTTTAAATATTGTAGAGCTTCTTCTTTCGGAATGAATTCGGTATCGCAATCATCGGCAGTTCCATTGTCCACTTTCTGTTTCTCTGCGGATATTTTCGCTCTGCATGGTGAGCATATTTTTGAGCTTGGTTTATATTCAAATATAGCTTTCGTATAAATTCTGGAACACAGATCAGAAAACTTGCTTTTATTGTGATTTAATCCCAAGGGATTACAGCACATTTTATCAGGATATGAACTCATCTGAACAAAACACTATCGTTTAATAAATAATACCACATCTCAGAACAAAACAAACAAGTTAAAATTTATACTACATCTAGCGGCATTTATATACATATGCGTAGAAAGAAGAGGGAGGCTAGATTTAATTGTTTTCAGAAGCGATTTGAAAAATACCGCAAAAAAGTATCGTGGGAGTAGTGGGGATATGTAATATTTGCAAGCTACGCCAATGCCTAATTAAATTTACTTATTGTAAAAATAGTTCATGTTTCAATTCTTTATCATTCCATTCTACTAAACATGAGAACCAATTATGGGCAGTAAATGGGCAAGCAGTATGTAAAACTCTCTCTGTCCCTTCATAGGATGTATTGGGAAGGTATTTATTTATTTAATTGGTAAAATTTATACCAATATATAGTTTCAATCCAAAGACGGTCGAACCAATATATAATATTTTTGAAATTTCCCATTTAAGCCCAAAAAACACAACTTTTTGTTAGCATAGTATAAAATTTCAATTATATAAGCGGCAATATTTTCTGAAATTTCAAATCTTCTAGAGAAAGGTATGCGAAGTTTTTTAAAAATAATATTAAGAAAATCAAAAGATATGTTTCCAGGATATACAAGGACAAAATAGATTTTCTAAATTTTGATATCCTTGGCCCATAAGGACCAGCCATTTTTATTTTTAAATCCTAAAAAGAGGTCGAAGTCTATCAGGTGATACCTGGATCGTTACAATCTGATGTCGCATTCAAAAGTTGTTCCAACATGAACACAGCTATCTGTTCACAAAAACGCTGCAGATGGGCTGTTTTAGACAGCTATGTATAAAACATCAGCAACGAGAAGATTATGTGTGCAAATTTTTATGAAAATCTAAAGCCATAAATATCCAGATTGGGTCGAAAAAATTTGTTTATATTTAATATATCTTTTCCTCCCAGCAAACGACCGCGTCAACCTTTCCTCTAAAATTTGGTACAGGCTGAAAATAAAGTATACTTTCATTGGTAGCTGACGATGACGGCACATTTAGTAGTTGTGGCAGATTTAGTTTGGAAGAAAGTTGAGATGGGAGCTGTGTTATATGTGATTATAAGCATTAAGTTGTTGATCTACATCATCATTTTCCTGACTGAATTTATCTGAAAACTCCGCAAAAGGTCTCATGGTTTATCGTAGTCACATAACACAGAAAAAAATAATATTTCAATTCAATTACAAAATTCGAAAATTCAAACAAAATATTAATTGAAAATCCTGTGATAAAAAAAAATCACATATCAGCTACCATATTTGTAGATTGTTTATTGGAAAAATATTATTTTTCAATCGATTCAAAATTTCACCCAACTAAGAAAATATTTTGTCAAAAATATTTTCGTTTTTAGTCGAGGAAGAATTTGACATAATAACAAACAAAATTGTATCTCAGTTTTCGATTTGTCTTCGATCCGAAGTATTTTCAGAAATTTTTTTATTTAAAAAAAGTTAAACAGCCGCGGTAGGATTCGAAATCACATCCACTGGAAGATCGTTTCGGTGTTTGTGACACAGCGTCTTTTCGGGCAGCGTCTAGCCCGTTACGCCACCGACTGCCTGTACAAACTTATCTCTAACTGAAGTTATGTGGTTGTTCGTATCGTATTCAAATAAATAAATGGTTTCCCATTACATCCCATGCAGAGACAGGGGAGAACTTTCCACACAATCACTGAGCTGTGCGCTTTCCAGTTTTCACTCACTGATTGGGACCTACAGTTCTACACCGATTCCGAACGGTATTTTGAGAAGTTTTTTCATGACTATATACTCGATAGTGTCGCCGTCACTATGCGAGGTGACCGCCGCCGAAATAAATATTAAGGTGGTCAGAGCAGGGTTCGAACCCAGGATCTCATGTAGAAGAGCCGCGCACACTAACCATTACACCACCGACGGCCACTCGTATCGTATTTACTTCGTTAAATATTGGGATATTTCTTATGAATTTTTTTATTGGTACCATTTATCGATTTTCATTTCAATATTTGAGTAATTTGTCAGTATATAATGAAAAATGTAATTGAGTGCTGAGATTTTTCACGTACCAATTTTTTTGTTAAAATTTTACAGTCTTTTTTTCTGTGAACTTAATCCCATAAATGGAAACTTTCTAAAGCTTCTATAACCTCGATTTAAATATTTTGATTTTCGGGAATGTGGGGAATTATCGAGAATTGAGGGATGTTTAGGATAGCGTTTTAATCCCGAAATTCCCGATCCCGAATAGAGCTGATTCCGAGGTTTTTCAAGCCTATCCCGATCCAGCCCATATCGACGCGCAGCTCTAGTTTTGAGCAAGAATATTGGAAACGACAAAGCAAAATATGAAAATGTAAGATTGGAAGAGTTAGATGAGAATTATGAAAATATTGATAGTATTTTGCAAAGAATTCCAAGATCGATCGTGGCTAAGGGATGTCTTTGAGTGGTCGAGCTAATAAAATTTGAATATTTCGCATGTCAAAACTAGCCCTTTGATTGTCTATGTTTTTTTCAAGTACACTGACGCAACTACGCCTTTTTCTGTATTGATCAAAATGAGGTAGAACCAAATTTTTGAGCAGAGGAATCACATTTTAGGATAGTGCGACCATAACTAGAAAAGTGTCAAAACTCAAAAGTTACAAATTTTCAGTAGAGGAAAAAAACTGGTTTTATAACTATACTCATACTGGGGTTTTTGGTGAAATGGAGGATAAAATGACGCTAGATTTTTACAGCTGATTGATCCTTGGTTATTGTTTTTAAGCAAGATATGAAAATCTGAAAATCTTTAGTGCGATATGTTTTATTTACGATATTGACATCCTCATCGTTTGCCACAGAAATCTTTTCTTTTCCATTGCAAATTGTTTTGATTGTCTTCGATTTACAGGGATTTTTGCCATATTTAAGGTTCTTCCTGAGAAATTTCTGCAGGATGTAGAGTTTTGCAAATAGGATAATAATTTCTTGCCTTAAGCCTGGTGTTTCAGAATTTTTTTCCGTGCGCAAAGATTTAAAGTCCTCTTTTGTTAAAAGCGCTTTTCCTATTGGACGAAATGTGGTAGCCAATGAAAAGTTCTTCTTTAGGTTAGTTTTTGGATATACCTGAAGTTGTTATAACTTACATACTTTAGGTAGACGAGCGGGAGTCCGGCCAAAATCCAACTGGCTCTTTTTACCTGAGGATATAAAATACCCGCTATGTAACATATAATTTAAACCCGGATTTACTTGGGCAACTTTAGATTTAGACCCAAAATAATTGAAATAACTAAAAAGGCGACTATATCCCTCCTCATATGTAATAGAGACATGAGCTGCAAATTCAGACCTCCCAATTGGGGGCTTCACTGAATATATATAGTGGTGGTTACACCAATAATGTTCTATGGGTTTATCGTGTGGTGGCAGGTCTTTAAAGAACCCACCTATATAGTTTGGCAATTTGCACAACTAAAGTTCCACTACCACTAATGCAGTGAATGATATGTTACATTTGCTGACATTATAGGTAAGCATATTGTTTCTACTTCTGTTATCAGTGTAATGCAGCTGTCAAAATGGGGGTATAATCAGAGGAGTTCCTGGTGTAAACGGAAATGTGAATTTCTATGCAGTCGGTTCAAAACAAAATGATCATATAGTGTGGGTCTCAATTATAGGGAACTAGGGTAGACTACTAGATCAGTTTAGCGTTTATCAGACAGAAATTTAAGCGATTAGGGAAGTGACCGGTTAGTTGAGCGATAATAGTCCATTTGCGATAAATCGGCAACTCGACATCTCTCCAGGATTTCTAAATATATATTAACGAGATGTCTGAGCAGTACGTTATTCAGCTGACATGAATGCTGGCAAGACTACCTACGACCATGCAGGTTCCGAGAAATTGGCGCGTTTTGGCAAATATGTAAAGACTTGCAAGCATGTCCTGTGTGAACGCTCCCATGTTATGATGCAATAAAGGTGGACGCGGCATTTTTTATGAGTGGTACTAGAGAAGGCGTGCCTATGATGCTAAACTTCCAATTTTTTTGCAACTAATTATAACTAAAGAGCATATAGAAGATAGAATGGTTGGGTCGCTTGTTATTTTAATGTTGAGCTAAGCGATATTAAGCGGCCCCCCAAATAATTTGGTTGAAAAAATAGTTTAGTGGGGAACACAAAAACCGGTCTATTGTAAACTTGAGCAGAACGGTTTGCAGCAAAATCCAAAGTAAAGAGGAGTACAAAACTTTATTTCGTCGATTTTTTTTAAATGATTTCCCGTCTTTATTCACAATTTTCTTGTTTCTATATTCTATTTTTATTATATATCTGTTGTATTTCATTGCCACTTTGCAGACGGATGTTTTTGCATTATTCAAAACTGACAGTGGAAACCTGTGTACAACACAAATTGCGTTTCCTCCTATACACAAAGTAGACCCGACTACTACGGTACTCTATACAGGGTGATTCAGAAAGTTCCGGACAAATTTCTCCAGCGTATTTCTTGGCTCATTTCATGAAGAAAACTCCCCTAGGACCATGTCCGAAAATGCAAGGGTGCGAAATGGCAGCGGGTTCAAAATTTTCGGATTGTCGGTCGGAGGGTAGTAGGGTAAAGTTGCTTGTTGGAAAGGTCTTTAAGAGGCCTTTCAGAATTAGTAAAAAAGTAGAAAAAAGTGAAATCGCCGAGATACAGAGTTTTCGGAAAAAAATTCACATAACCTCAATTTGCTGAGCCAGGTAACTTATGTTGTTGATAGCCATACCTCTTACCTTTCCAAAATGACTTAAACGAAGCCCAGAGGTCTTACCGTTCCAAAGTTATGACCATTTTACTGAAATGCTAAAATGTTTGTTTTTGTTTTTGGAAGCGAAATAACAGCACACATTTATTTGTTTTTGTAAATTAACACGTTTAAGATTTTATTTTATTGAAATTTTTGGCTGAAGAATCAAAAAACATAACGGGAAAAAACATTTGATGTTAAAGGAAGTTTTCAATGTGGTTCCCATTTTCTACTGAACACAATTGCAGCCGTTTGCGAAACACATCCGCCACGTTTAGTTCACTCATCTTTTCACCGCAGCTTCCTCAATGCGTGCAAGTAACTGCTCTGGACAGAATACACACAATCTTTCATGTAGCCCCACAAAAAGAAATCAAGTGGTGAGAGATCTGGAGATCGTGGCGGCCAGGCGATTGGTCCAGCTCGTCCAATCCAACGTTGAGGGAAATTGGTGTTAAGCCAATCCCGCACAATAAGCCCGTAATGCGCTGGAGCACCATCTTGTTGGTAGAAAACATGATTTCGTACCGCAAGAGGTACTTCCTCTAGGATTTCTGGCATGACTTCTTGCAAAAGAGCGAAATAATTTAGCGAATTTAACCTGGGCGGAAGTACTTTTGGCCCAATCAAGGTGTTGTCGATGATGCCAGCCCAAACGTTGACGGCAAATCGGTGTTGAAATGCTGTTTCTTTCTTGTTGTGGGGATTGTCATGGGCCCATTCGTGCAAATTATGGAAATTAGTTATGCCGTCTCTCGTGAATTGCGCTTCGTCGGTCCACACAATCGAACGTAAAAACATACATGCGTGTACATCACGTTGCAACATCTCACGGCAAAAGATGACGCGTAGTGGCAAATCGGCCGCCAAGAGTTCTTGAACTGGTGTGAAATGGAATGGATGCTTTTTTTCTTTGTGAATGATGCGCCATACTCTTGATTGTGCCACACCAACTTGGACCGCGATTCGTCTTGTGCTTGTCGTTGGGTTATCGTCTATCGCATCCAAAATTAACTCTTCAACTGCAACGTCATGTTGTTCATTTCCGGGACGCTCCATTTGTGTAAACAACGTACCTTCACGAAATCGGCGGTGCGTCTCAGTGAATGTTGTTCGGTTTGGTGGTCGTCGATTTGGAAAACGTAATGCATATTCACGCGCAGCAGCTCTTGCATTACCGTCGCAGAATCCATACATGTAATAAATGTCTGCTAATTCTTCGTTTGAATAAGTTGCCATTTTTACTAATTCAAAACACAACGTACTCGAAACTGTTGCTGCAGCAGAGATTAGCGTAAACTTTTACTTTTTTGTCGTTATTCACTTTTAAAAAACCGGACAAAAATCACTTGTACTTTTCTGTTTCGTAGACACTTGTTGAATGACAAAATTCTATCAATGCATACCTATAAATACTACTTACTTTTTTAGGCACTGATGAATGGACTGGAAAATAAAATCTTAAACTTGTTAATTTACAAAAACAAATAAATGTGTGCTGTTATTTCGCTTCCAAAAACAAAAACAAAAATTTTTGCATTTCAGTAAAATGGTCATAACTTTGGAACGGTAAGACCTCTGGGCTTGGTTTAAGTCATTTTGTAAAAGTAAGAGGTATGGCTAAAAAAAAACATAAAAACAAAAAAAACCTAAGTTACCTGCCATTTGGCTGAGCAAATTGAGGTTATGTGAATTGGTTTTTAAAATTTTTTTCCGAATGCTCTGTATCTCGGCGATTTGACTTTTTTCCTTTCCAACAAGCCCAAAAACAAAAAAAGTCCGACCAATGGCTCAGAAGTTAGCAACTTTACCCTACTACCCTCCGACCGACAATCCGAAAATTTTGAACCCGCTGCCATTTCGCACCCTTGCATTTTCGGACATGGTCCTAGTGGACTTTTCTTCATGAAATGTGCCAAGGAATACACTGCAGAAATTTGTCCGGAACTTCCTGAACCACCCTGTATACTAACTCCATATACTTTCCAGACCAAATGGCTGGCTGTTTCATCGCATACATTGTATATAAGGAAAGTATATGGAACATCTTCGGAAATTATTTTTGTATCTAGGCACCAGGTTAGTGGGGAAGTTAACAGTCTAGTACACTATCCAATGAACAATGTGTATGGGAATGTATGCAACAATGATTTAATTCCGTTATACTTACAGTTTGTGTATATTAAGAAAAACATTAATTTTTATATTTAATATTTTCATTATTATTTGAATTATATTGCACTTTCTTGTACTTATTTTTTATTTTACATATATTTTTAAAACTCCTACTTCCCGTGCGTACAGTTCGCAAATTTTTCACAACTAAAAAACACACGAAGCAAAGATGATAAGGAAATTCGGCTATGCTAAAATTTCTATAAACAATGTCCATAGAAGGTTTGCGGAGAAGCAGGCAGTTGATAACATAAAACGAAATTATAATAACCATTGATAAAATCGTGCGTGCATACTTGTGCATAGAGAAAGTGTATGGAAGTGTAGGCAGTCAATTTGTTTGGCTTACATAGAAACACTGTATACGATCCGACGACATCGGAAATCGTTCTGCTGGGATGTCGTACGAATGAGAGTGGTCAAATGGAAGAGAGTTTCATTCCAATTCTCTCTACGCGAATTGTTATAATTGCACTGATAGTCTCACACGACCTTAACAAATCGTTGTTGCGATCGGTAAACATTTACCGCAGAGTCGAACCAGAAAGTCTGGCGGACATATTAGTCCTTAAATAAATTGGACTCTAAGATACGTACGTTACGTCTTATATAAAAATAGTTTCCCATTACATCCAATGAAGGCATTTGGCATAAGCTTCTCTCAACCAGTGAGCTGTGCGCTTTCTAATTGTACACTCAATGATTAGGACCTACAGTTTTACACCGGATTTGAATGGTATTTTGATAAGCTTTTCCATGTCTAAATACTCGATAGTGCCGCCATCACTAAGCGAGGTGAACGCCGCGAAAGCTATGTAAGGTTGACAGAGCAGGGTGCGAACCCACTTTCTCATGTACAAAAGCCGCGCACTTTACCACTGCACCATCAACGGCGTACGTAGTGTAGTGTCTGACATACTCAATTCCATAAAGCGGTTTTTTCGATTTTTCAATCACATCTTCAAAATCTCCTTGGTCCATTGGAGTATTATGACAATTTGCCTATTCACGCTAAAATAAATATAATAGAAAACGCATAAACGCTCTCACCAACACAACAGCGAAATCCGACAGATGCTGCGATTAAAGCAACAAACTCTTGCAAAGAAAAAAACAATAAATTAAAACTGAATCCCAACAAAACAAGAGCGTAATGAAAGAATTAAAGCATGTGTTTCTCGTGTTATGCGATGATTCTCTTCGTATTTTTTGCCTTTGGTTTCAGGAACATCATGTGCAAAGGATGCAAAGAACGCACAGAAACACTCACACACACACGTGGTCATATGCACCCGCAGCAATGCAGAAAAACAACACAATGAAGTGTTTGTTGTTGTTGGGAGCCAGCAGATGCTGTTGAATTGAAAAGGTGTTTTCCGTTTTTTTGTTTTGGGCGCATTTCAAGTTGGGCTCGTTTGAGAGTTCGTGAGTAGCTACAAAAGAAAGGTGTGTGCCCTTGTATCATCATCGATCCGTCCGATTAAATGAGTGTTATCAATATTGTGTTTGGTCGTTGTTGTTTTGTTGCTGTTGTTTCAGGTTCCTATGTTCTGAGTGTCGGCTGACCGAATACTCTCGCTGGCATAAATACGTTCTCGCACACAGTCAAATGTGTCTGGCTGCATCCCAACAAACCAAAGCGTTTTAGAAACAGTTTGTAACAAACTTACTACCATAATCCTTAAGCGTAGAAAAGTGTTGTGAATATTATTTTGAAAGGCTTATTAACAATTGTTTCATAAACGAAATTGAACTTTTGCGATAATATTGCTAGTCTGTAGTATACATAACCTGACCAACTGTTTTGAATTAAAAACAGGTCTTCGGGCCTAAAAGTCGTGATTTTTGAATTTAAAATAGTAAAATATAAAGTGATATGAACAAATAAAAATATTTTTATTCAGTTAAAAATTGATTAAAATGTTTGATAATTTACTTTTATTTAGTTATTTTGTATACGTTATTGATGATTAAAAAAACATTATATTATACATATGTATATATTCTATTTTTATTAAACCCCTGCAACTTTTTGGTTACCCAATTTATCTCTATAAATTTTGTATGTTCTGTCAAACGCTCCGCCATTTCAGATTCAACACTTTTTCCAATGTTGAATCTTACTTAATGTTACCAGATTTATCGTAGATCCAAGAAATCGACAATAAAACCCAATCAAATAACTTCGGTCAGAATCACATTTAACGACTATAGGGAAAGCCATTTTCAGTGAAGCTTCATAAACATCGCGTCGATCGTCGGGATTCAAAGCGGGATGAGGTGCTGAAAAGCGGGATGGTTGGTCAGGTTAAGTATCCAACAAGTTTAGAGGTCTAATTGTAGAAAATGCATTCAGGAAACTGGTTTCCTAATCATGCTTGTAGTAAACTTAGTTTCGTAAGATTCTTCTACGCTTATGAATTCAATTTAATAATAAGGTTCTTCAATTATTTTTTACTCATCTATGTTTTATTAATTAGTTTATTAGCAATATGTTAATTAATTATTTTATTATTATGTTAGAAATTTATGAATTTATTATTTTTTTTTTCGATTCTTGTCTGTTTGGCAATTTGCAAAAATGATATTGTACTTTTTACGTATTCAACATACTTGTATTTAAACACTCTTTTATTTAAAACTTCGCCACTCATCAAACAAAACATGAAGAAAGAGGACCTCAAAATGCACGCGTTCAAATAACGTCACATCATCTGCAAAAACACTTACAAAAATATAGCGAGCATAAGTCGTTTGCAATCATACTTGCTAAACTGTTATCCAGGCGAAGTGTGTATTTATGTTATTGAAAATACGGGGTTTGAAGACACTGCCAGCCAAAGTCACGAAGACTAACAACTGATTTGGAAGTCACTAACAAGCGAACGAAAACATATACAATATACAAAATCCAAGCGAACGAACTCAGTCACTCACTTTCGTTTGAAAACGCGAGTCACTATCTTTCGACTTGTCGTTCGCATGGTTTTACGTGTGTTTGTGTGGTTGTTGTTCAAAGCAATAACATAAAGTTGACGTTCGCCATTTAATTTCGGAGCGAGAGAGAAGAGTACGAAGAACCAGTATCTGCAGATGCCGCAAAGTTGGCGTTTTTGTGCTGAAATGGAAATATATTTTAATAACAAATTTATTATAATGACATTATTTTCTGTCCATTGTGTTTCTTATTAATTCTCTATAAATTATAAATTAATTCTATATAAATCGTTTTTGTTTCAAGCTTTTATTTGATTTCCAGCTATGCGACAGCCAAAAGGCAAGTGACTGGTTTTGACATTTTCGATCGCATAGATTACAGCGAAAATAGTTAGTGGCTTCCGATTTTGTAAACACACAACCACACAATAACATTTAAAGCCAGGGATATGAATGAAAGTGAGTGCCGAGATCTTTCGAGATCGTGACTTGTTAACATTTTGCACTTAAATAAACCTATCATAAGAATGGTTATGGAAAATTGTTGGTAAGCTTATTCTTTAGTTCAGTTACATTTCGCTTATGGCATGGTTTGTTGGGATGGCCGTGGTGCAGATGGTTTGTTATGATTCGAATGCGAGACCGACAGCTGTTGTGTTTATTTATCCGCATTTCTTGTGACTTCATTATATGTGTGTGTGGGTTTAGTGATCGTCGTAGTAAACAAACGTTTTATCAATGAATTTTACGCAGCATTCACTATTCACGCAAGCGCGGTATGTAAATGGGCACGATGTCGGTGCGAATACTTAAAGAGCACGAGTGGTTAATTCATAACAACAGAAAAGGTAGACATGATATCGTACACTTTTTTCTTTACGAGGTGTCGCATAGTAGATAGACACAACATACTCGAGCTGCAAATCGGTTCTGAACCGAAACTATAACCACACAAAATGAAACCCTTGTGCAATTTGACAAATCAATTGTTCGGCTCATGGCATTCAGATTTCGTTTGGCAAAACATGTAAAATTTGTATGAATGATCATACTACACAAAGGCTCTTCCAATAAGGCCGGGTAGATGTTAAAAATGTATAAAACAGGTTGCATGGGAGATGTCAACAAATGTGAAAGAACTATCAATGACATTAATTGTGGAAGAAAACAGATAAGTTAACCACTGTGCAAAGATAAGACAGGTGTTACGGAGCCTCTGTCTTATCTTTGCACAGTGGTTTAAAGAGGCAAATGCGCTATATATGACATTTATAATCCCTTTCGCCGTGTTTGCCTGATTTACAATTAAATATATGAAACTTTACCCACATCGGATTCATATCTAATAATTAAGTGTAGATCCCAATCGGTGAGTGCATAGCTCACTGATTGAGCTCTCCACAGTCCCTTCCCTAATGGGAAACATTTTTTATATTTGTTGCACATGATTTTGAGTTTAACGTATATGTTTGCTGCCAATATCTCCGCCTGATCTTCAATGTATAACGGGTGGCGCACCAATTGTGCTACAATAGGAAATTCAAATAACTGTTTTAATCAATGTAGAATTGAATTTGATTTTATATAACTAATTAGTTTTGAAGATGATAGACCGTAAATACCCTCCATGCTCATCCACGCAAGTTCGAAACCTGATAGAATATTATTCATGGCGGCCTGAAGTGGGGATCGCCTCTATTATTGCTTTAATGGACTGCTTCAATTCAGTCAAAATCCTTGGTTTCGTTTTGTACACTTCTTGTTTGAAATGACTCCGTAAAAAAAAGTCTGGTGCAGTCAGGTCAGGTG
This sequence comes from Phaonia tiefii, assembly GCA_963931995.1. NCBI lineage: Eukaryota > Metazoa > Arthropoda > Insecta > Diptera > Muscidae > Phaonia > Phaonia tiefii. Next base: position 78,674,523 of record OZ008371.1, on the reverse strand, counting down.
ACCTTGGGGCCAGCAGAAAGTGGTGTTTCAGGATATTAATTTGTTTGGGACTTCTCGTTGCAGGTCCGCCATGGCTACGTGTGCAGTTGCTCCATCTTGCTGGAACCAAATGCTGCTGAAACGGATACGCCTTTGGCGCAGTTCTGGGCAAAACAATCCTTCAACATCTTTAGATAACGGTTCCCTTGACAGTTACTGATATTCCGTTTTTTCAAAGAAGTATGGGTCCACAATTCACCTTGATGAAACTGCGCACCTCATAGTGACTCTAAAAATCTCAAAAAAAATGTTTTTTTTTAATTGTGTATTTTATATTTAAATATAAACAAAATTGGGGATGATTTTTTTTTATTTATTCGGTCTTTTTATTGGTACTCTTTTATATTATTATTCTAGCTCAAGACCATACATCTCTATAAATAGAGATATACGGCCTTATTCATAAAAAATCATTAAATTAGCTCTAAAGCATTCATCAGTTATTGAAAGCTTTAAAATTTGGCGAAGGTTTTATTAGAACGGTATTCATAATGAGTATTTTAACTAGGGAACAGATAATTGGCTGACAACCCTGTTTTATGTATTCTCACAGTGCTTGTGATGTAAAAACAAGATGAACAATAACCGATAGACCGAATTAAATTTTTTTTATTTAAATGCGTCAATGCATTTTTGCAAAATTTTAAACATTAATGGAAAGAACTGTTCAGTAAAAAGATCATTTAATATTTACTATATTCATAAATTTGGAAGAAGTGTCAAAAAATCATATTGAATTGGATTTCAGTTTTGGGTAGTCGAATATAAAACCGGATATTAGGTTGTAGTTTCAATGTTTTGATTTTATATACATCACTATGTAAACAAGAGTTCTTTTTGGTTAAAAATTTTAAAAATTGGAACGAAACTGTTTGGCAGGATAATGTGACACTATAAACGCTGCAAATATACACAAAATAATTCGAATTGTTTATATCGCATAAATATTTAAGCACAGTACGCGTGAAATGTAAAAAAATTATTTCTTTTGTGTATTAATGCGCATAAAATGGCCTTAAAGAAGGGTGAAACATTCAACAAAAATGGCGACGTTAGAGAACTCTTAACAGAGGAATTTTTTGATTATGAATACAATTTTTGGGCTTTACCTTCTTAAACCTTTAACAAACCCATGACAATTTTTTATGAATAAGGCCGATAGTTTTTTATAAAGAAGATGGTTCGCAAATGCATCATCGTGATTCCTGGCAAACCGTATAACCATTTCAGATCTAGTCACAGACCTTCATCTTGATTCCTTGAACGACGGTGAGATGAAATATCCCCTAACTTCAACTCAGGCAATGCAATTACAGACAATTGTGGATTTGTTTCCGAGTTTTGCAAAACAAGGTAATCAAGATATTGAGGTGTAAAATAGCAAGCAGCGTTTTTATCCGGTTTCACCAGCAATAGAGAAACTTATGTTTGCGGGAATTGACCAGATGCTGTCTTTAGGTGTTATTTAGCCATCAACTCCGCCAAGGAGCTCTTCCATGCGCCTGGTAGTGAAACCGCTCAAAGTTAGATTATGTTTGGATGTACGTAGATATAACCAAGTATCCACAAAAGACGCATACCCCCTCCCAAGCATTGAGGGTAAATTCGCTCGTTTGCCCAAGACCAATGTCATCAAGCTTGATTTAAAATATGATGCCGCTTTCACCGTGCCAGGGCGTCCTTTATATCAATTTGTTGTGATTCCATTCGGATTCCAAACCATGTGCCGTCTCATGGGTCAGCTTATTCCACCTGTTTTTGGATACCTCGACGATTTAATAATCGTAACGGAAGATTTTTCGAGTCATATATCTGTTTTAGTTCGAATATCAGATGAGTTCCGAAAGGCAAATCTAACGATAAATATTGAGAAGAGCTATTTTTGCGTAACTCAAGTTAAGTATCTGGGGTATGTGCTCGGCAATGGCGGAATAAAATCTGATTCGGGAAAGGGTGATGCGATAGTTAAATGGCCCGTACCGAGGACAATTAAGCAAGTTCGGTTGGTACAGATGATTCGTTGAGAACTTTTCTACCCTGACTTTTCCCATAACCGAAACATTATCTATTATCTAGCGGAAGTTTGTGTGGACTCAAGATGCAAAAGAAGCTTTTGATGAAGTGAAGACACGCCTTACCATCGCTCCTGTCTTGTCAAACCCGGACTTTGCTCCATCACTGTGACGCATCGGACTACGGTATAGGGGCATGGAATGAAAGACCAATTGCGTATACATATGTCTAAAAAACTAAATGCTATCCAACGCATCTATAGCATAACGGAAAAAGAGTGCCTCGCTGCAATCGAAGAACTGAAACGATTCCGGTGTTATTTGGAAATGCAGGAGTATGAAATTGCTACCGATCATTCCTCACTTCTATGGTTGATGCGGCAGCCAGATCTAACTGGCAGATTGGCTCGCTGGGTATTTGAGCTTCAAACGTACAAATTTTCAGTTAGCCATAGCACATCGTATCTGACGTCCTATCTAGAAGTGTTTCTAATGAAATTTCTTCAGAAATAGACTTAACTTCCCTCTGCTTTGAAAACTAAGATTATGAACAACTGTGAACCAAAATTCGGGAAAACCAATCAAAATATCCAGACCTTAGGATACTGGGTAGATATGTGTATATAAAAATTTAATATTGTAGGGGAGACGACCTACAGGAACAAGAAGCGTGGAAGCTATGGATTCCCAAAAACTTACGTAAAAATGTAATTGCTCGATTACACAATTCCATCATTACTACCCACGAGGGCATGTCCAAGACGTTAGATTTAATACGTCGGAATTTGTATTAGCCCGGAATGGTCGCGGATGTTCGGGATTATGTTAGGAAACGTTATTCTTCGGCCGGAAATGGGAACACCGGTGGTTAATATAAGACCATTCCTGCGATTTTATGTGGACATCTTAGGCCCTTATCCTCGATCTAAGAATGGCTATATTGTCGACTTTGTCCTTTAAAGAAATTTGCAGCCGTTATAATTCAAGACAATCTTTTGAAGCAAATTTTTCATATTTATTATGATTTAAATGCATTTTTGACGAAACTTGGCATTCAACATAAGGTTAAGAGTATTTCTAAAACACGATCAGTGAGAAGTATAATTCGGTTAAAGTTATTACAGTATTTCGGGTTTTAAATGATAAATTAAAGTGATTGTATCGTGATAATAAAACACATTTTAATCGGCAATGATTTAAAGAATCACTGAATATTTCCGTAACAATATATTACAAATCCATTGGGTCTAAGACAGCCGATCAAAAACGATTGGGTTTAATATTGTTTTCTTGAAAACTTTGTTTTGCCGGCGAAACCCGATCCAAAGCCTCCAAATCCATAAGAAATACTTGATATAGTTTAGACCAAATTGGGAAGAAGCAACGTCCCGGAGAATTCCAGCAAATATAAGGTGAGAGGAAAATGGAATAGTGTGCGATTAACCTAAAACCCTATCATGTTTTGGTTCCTCAGTAGGACCGTCATTAGACTCCACGGGAGTTCTCTAATTGTCCTCATTTCCGTGAGCCACTCCATATCACGGAAGGAGGGCTATAACTTTCTAACCATACCCGGAAAACTATTTCAGTGCTGTGCACTCACCATTGTAATAGGGATTCGACAGGTTAAGCCCATCACGATTGTCCCTGGAACCAATAAGTGTGCCTAAGGGATTATTGAAGGAACGTCTAAATTTTGTAGTGCGATTTGGAAATTATAACTTTCCAAAAATATGAAGTATAGAACCTAAAATAATATTATTGCAAGTTATGTTTGTTCGATTTCTTCATTAAACTTATAGGATTTAAATATATATGTATATAAAAATATTTTTTATTAAAATTGCGTATTTTATATTTAAATATAAACAAAACTATTATTATTTATAAACACGTTTCCGTATTTCGTGCCCATTTTTGATCGAAAATATGAACAATTTAGAAAAACTGTCTGTATCTGGAAAACGAAGGGTCTATGTTTAAGCGTGTATGATTAAGTTAATTTGTGTCATCCAGAATAATTGTTCCTCCAGCCAAGTGTCCACAATTGTTTGAGTGTGTTTCTGAAGATGTCAATAGTGGCGTCATATTCAACGATTATGTTTAAAGTCTCACTTCACCTCAATTTATGATAATATGTATTCTTTGCTGGCTGATATCTATACACTTTATTGTTTTTTCACAACTTTGTTTATCTCTTTCTGTTTAAAATATTAGTTTTTCTGTAAAGTCCTCGTGTAACATTCCAATATACGTAGTTTCTCTTTAACAACAAAGCCTCTTGTGAAAAATCGAATACATACTCGTAACTTTGCAACAAGTGTTTTTGTAACAGAAACTAAATTATGATTACAGTAACTAATATTTGAACACGAATTCTAATATTGTACTTTTTATTAGTTGTATCTTCCATTTCGGATGAATGAGGTTTTAGAAATACTCAAATTGGTTAATACAACTAAAATTCTGTAGTAGCAACTTGTATATAGTAAGACCGATTTTCAATCTATCAATAACATCGACAAATAATTCTGATGTTTGACAATTACGAATTCGGATCAAAATATAGACTTTATCATGGAATTTCTAATGCCTGATTTTATTTCCAACTAATCTTTTCCCTGTGTGTATGAACCAATGGAACAGAAAACGGCATTAGCGGCCCATTGTGCTATAACGGGTCATATTACTCACGTCGATTTAGACTCAATTACAAGACCAACACTTACCGATGCGCTCAAATATATCGACAAACAATGAACAAACACAGGGAAAACAGACAATAGTTGATGAAAGCTTGCACACTGCGTACGAGTAATTTGTTTTTTTTTTGTTTTACATGTACTAATTATTGGCAATTAGGGAATGCAAATTCCCCGACATTTTCGTTTCCCGGGAGAGCGGGAAAAATTAGTAAATTTCCCGGGATTCCGGGAATTCCCTGTTGAAATGTGAGTCCCTAATTATGTAACTCTTTTCGAATTTTTTATTGTAAATTTTGTACCACAAAAGGGGGAAAACAGTACAAACATCTAAAATATCGTAGTTTGTTTATGTTATGCATTTAATACTGACGAGGATGTACTTCTATTTCAAATTTGGCAGTCTAATTTCTGTGAAACTTACCTAACTAATGCAGGTAGGGTTGCCAGACGTACTGTTTTCAGCAGTACGCGTATTTTTTTTTTACAAATTGTACTTCTGACTGCATAGCACCTAAAGAAGTACGCAAAAGTACTTATTTTAATCCTCTGTACTTCTTTTTGTACTTTTTTTGTTATGCGAACGATAAATACGAAAATGTTACTTAATCACATCAAAAATCGTTCATAATAAGTATTTATATAGAAGACCGTTTTACTTTAAACAATAACAAATTTGAAAAACTTCCCATGTTTAACCTTATTTCAAACAATTCATTTCCTTCATGTCGTAATTGAATTATTTTCAATCAAATAAACTGGCTTCGATCAACTTTTTGACGAATTTATATCATATTATTACGTTGAATTTATTTTATATTTGAAGTTTGAAATGCTTTTGCTGAAAATATTCAAAAAGAAAAATCCGTTTAAGAAAAATGGAAAGAGATCCTAGGAGTGGGTCATTTCCAAATTTCTGAAAAATCTGTAAATTAGTATTTTCAATTCCTCGCTCTAATGCGGCATCTGAAAGAATATTCAGTTTGATGTTTAATTTTTGGACAAAAAAACGATATAAACTTCTAATTCAAATTTTAGAAATCTAATTAAAAAACTAATTTTACGTACACTTGTAATGAAATGAGTTTGTAAATTTTTTAAAGCGGTAAAAACGGAATAGTTTATCAAGTTCACAAAAACTATAAGTATTTGTAATTCGTTCCAAAAGTTGTAAAATAATATCTTTGATTATTAAATAATTAAAATTAGTATTAAAACATTTTAATATTAAAAAATTTTAAGTATACAATGTGAAACACCTGACTAGTTTTTATTTAAAAAAATATTTGTGGTTTGGTCGTTTTCCCTTAATTTATAAATTGTTACTGTTATGTGCTGCATTTCTTAACTTAAAATGTTATTTGTCTCTACTGAACTTTATGATTTCTTAATAACAGAAAGTGTACTTTTATTTTCTTAATTGTACTAATCCCATCCCTAAATGCAGGATTCTATACATTATCACGTATCTGTCCAATGCAAACCGCATGCTTTGTTTTACCGACAGTTGTTTAACGGCGACAAACTAATTTTGAACTTTGACCGCCTTATGACACATTCTGAGGTGAATTGAGGTTCTACAAAGCTTGAATATATAATCGGGCGTACCTCTGAAATTTTGTATCCTATCAAAATGATATATAAATCACTGAAAACTATATAAACATTGGAATATATCGGTAAGTATTTGCAAAGATCAGATAAGAAGTAAGACCCCTTTCAAGATATAAAATGATTCATTTACCCATTAACGGCAAGAGATATTAAAGTTTAAAAATAGATATTTATTTATAAATATATGTATTTTGTATGAGTGTATGCGTGTATCATCGAACACTAAAAAATTATAATACTGACCAAAGTAACTAAAGAGTGATGCTTTGTTAAAAAAATTAAATTTTCTTGCGTAGAAGATTGAGTTGAAAAGAGGTTCGAAGAGATTTGGATTTTTGTTGTATAAGTATTTATATGATTCGATCTAAAATTATTTCTTAGGAGAATATTTTTCCATTTCGAGCTATACAGATCACGGGTTTTTCTGCAATTATAAAAAATGCGAACAGTCGTTTGTCACTCTTCTCATCATCGCCTTAGCGTTCTAGGCCAGATTTGGAAATAGTTTTAAATTGTCTCTGAGTTTGGCAAAATCAAAGTTTAAATTTTTATATAAATCTAAAAGTATTGCTTAGATATATACGAAGATACATCAACGCTACGAAAATGATTTCATTAACCTGGAAAAATTCTTCACTGCAGCGAATATGTTTGATTATTGTGATGAATATGTCCCATTGTTGCGGTTAATATGTTTCATTGATGTCCGAAGCTGGTTTGGAAATTTAATCATCCCTATTTGAATGATGTCCAAACATTTACAACGCGATCGGCGTATGAATGACAAACTGTAAGCCGAAACAAACGATCATATGAAAGCCCACAACATGTCAACAATGCCAACAATTAGAAAAAAGCGACCACAATGGCTACATATTGGTTAAGTAAAGAGCCTCAGTCAATCAATCCATTTGCGGCGCTTGATAACGGAGATGATGTTCAAGCCATCTCAACCCCCAATGATATTACCGTTAATAACACCAAACCACCACCTTACCTTTGTAGACAAGGTTTCCAACATTCAGCCTTTGTTAACACTTTTATCCCAGACTGTCCTGGATCAGTTTGAAATCAAACCCATGCGAAATGAGCAGGTTAAGATTTTACCAAAGACCCATGAAACCTACAGAAAGATTATAATGGAATTTGAACAGAAAAATACCGATTTCTATACTTACAATCCCAAATGTGAAATTATGCTTGGACATGAAGTGACGGAATATAAAAAGCCGGCATACCAAAAAACCACTTCCTCTGTTTAAAATAGAATGAACAACAAAACTAATAATAAGGAGATATATTCCATAACAAGATTATTGTCAAGTGTAATAAAATTTGAACCACCGCGCCCAAGAAAAATTGTCCCGCAATGTTCGAACTGTCAACAATATGGACACACTAGATCATATTGAATCTGAGTCGTGCCAACGAAAAAACTGGGAAAATGAAGTAAAATGTGCACTTTGTAATGGCAGTTATCCCGCAAACTATAAAGGAAGTTCGGTATATAAACAAATATACACCCAACATTATCCCTGAGCCTGAGCCTGAATCACAGCCTTCATCAAAATTACGCCAACGTAGAGATAATTTAACATATTCAAATGCAGCTACGAGCTCAGACTTCACGCAAAACCACCCACAAACTATTGAAATCTAACCACAAAATCTACAAACCCAACAACCACACAAACTGTCTGAAATACACCAAATGCTGAATAATCGAAACGTTATAATGCAATAGATGACTAACCTTCTTATGAATATTACCTCAAAACTCTCACAAGTCTAAATATGAGCTATTTAAAAAAAATAGTCTTTTGGAATGCAGACGGCCTAGCCCAACACACACTAGAAGTAAAATATTTTTTGATGTCAAATCAAATTGATATACTCCTCATATCAGAGACGGATTTTACTCATAAACACCATTTTTGTATCCCTCAATATGATTTCTATCATGTTATGCACCCAGCTGGGAAAGCACGTGGTGGGTCAGGAATCCTAATACAAAATACCATAAAACATCATCAAGGGAACCATTGTTGCTCTGAAAAAATTCAGGAAACAACCTTATTGTTAACACTTTACAAGGACCACTGATAGTGTCACAGCAATCCACACGTAATCCATGAGTCATCATTGCATCCCGAAAAAATTACGGTTTGGTGTGGTTTATGGGCCGGCGGCGTCATTGGGCCGTACTTCTTCCGTGATGATCAAGACCGGCACATTACTGTGAATGCGAATCGCTACCGTTCAATGATAACCGAATATTTTTGGCCCCAATTGTATAATATGGACTTGGAGGACATGTGGTTCCAACAGGACGGCGCCACAAGCCACACAGCGAATGCCACAATCAATTTATTGGAAACCAAGTTTGGTGATCGTGTTATCTCACGAAATGGCCCTGTCGAGGCGGCCGCCTCGGTCGTGCGATCTGACTCCGTTAGATTATTTCCTGTGGGGCTACGTCAAGTCTATGGTCTATGCCAACAAGCCAGCGACGATTGATGAACTTCGTACGAATATTGAACGTGAAATTGCAGCAGTATCGGCCGATTTGTGCTTGAAAACCGTCAAATATTGGGTTCAGCGTCTGGACTTCTGCAAGCGTGCCCGTGGTGGCCATGCAAAAGAAATCGAGTTCCATACATAATGGCATCGAACGTAATTTCACAGGAATAAAGAATTTCATTGGTATCTAAACCCGGTTTTGTTTTATTTAAAAAAACTTTTGTAGCGCTCTTATTGAAAACCCCGTTATAACTCAAGGACACAAATGTAAATTACACAATAAAATAACAAACTGGCATTACTTTCGATATCAAATCAGCAGTACCTTAAATCAAAAAATACCTCTAAGAACTGAAGGTGATATTTCGGAAGCATTAGAGCATCTAGTACAGATCATCCAAAAAGCTGCATGGAATTCTACGCCAAAAAGAAGTTTCAACTTTCCCACTAAATGTTCCACTTCAATACAGGGGAAATTGACCAAACAATAAAGGCAAAAACGAGATGGCAACAAACCAAATCACCCGAAGACAAACGAAAATTAAATAGAGCTACGTCTGGACTCCAAAACACTTAAAAGATTTAAATGTCAAAGAAATTGAGCTAGAAATTCGTAATCTAGGCTCCACAACGTCATCAGATTATTCTGTATGGAAAATAACGAAAAAGCTAAAACAGCGACCAACAATAAATTATGCTATTTGGAAACTAGACTACTGCTGACAAGAAGCAATTATGAAAAGGCCGCAATTTTTGTCAATTAATTGTATGATGTTTGTACTCCCAACTGTAGTGAAGAAACGTCGCCTTATATTCAAACCGTTTTAGATCAAACTTATCAACTTGGTCTACCAATAAAGAAGTTCTCGAAAAATTAAGTTACACAAGCGTTAAAGTCTTTAAAACTTACCAAAGCTCTTGGCTATGACTTAATTACTCCAAAGATACTAAAGGAACTCCCTAAAGAGGGCTTAGACTGTATCACGTTTATATTTAGCGCTTGTCTGACGCGCAACTTTATACCACCCCAATGGAAAGTTGCACAAATCACTATGATTCAAAAACCTGGTAAACCGGCCGATCAAGTAACATCATACTGACCAACATGTCTACTACCAGTTTTTTCGAAAGTCTTAGAATCACTCTTCATTAAAAGATTGATGCCTATAATTGCGGAGAACAAACTAATACCAACTCACCAATTCGGATTCAGGAAGAATCACGGGACGATAGGACAAATACACCGAATAGTCGAAACATTCAATCACAACATTACTGCACTTCGGCATTTTTAGATTTTTCCCAAGCCTTCGATAAAGTATGGCATGAACGTTTGCTGTACAAATCCAAAAAACTTCTTCCAATAAACTTTTACTTGTTTATTAAATCATACAATCAAAACAGATTGTTTTATGTTCAAGAGGCAAATGACTTAATCGAACTAATGTGCTGGTGATGGGCCCAATTCTGTATCTTCTGTTCACATCCGCCTTTTCACACTCTGCATTTGCGGTCAATGTAATATTTGCCGACGATACAGCTGTGCTAACCGTAAATTAAAATTGTTGAAATGGCGAGTAAATTGTTACAAGATTATTTAAATGCAATGAGTAACTGGCTAAAACACTGACGTATAACTTCCTCAAAAGAATGAAGCCAAATATCTCGGCCTATACCTAGATTCTTGTCTGTTTGGCAATTTGCAAAAATGATATTGTACTTTTTACGTATTCAACATACTTGTATTTAAACACTCTTTTATTTAAAACTTCGCCACTCATCAAACAAAACATGAAGAAAGAGGACCTCAAAATGCACGCGTTCAAATAACGTCACATCATCTGCAAAAACACTTACAAAAATATAGCGAGCATAAGTCGTTTGCAATCATACTTGCTAAACTGTTATCCAGGCGAAGTGTGTATTTATGTTATTGAAAATACGGGGTTTGAAGACACTGCCAGCCAAAGTCACGAAGACTAACAACTGATTTGGAAGTCACTAACAAGCGAACGAAAACATATACAATATACAAAATCCAAGCGAACGAACTCAGTCACTCACTTTCGTTTGAAAACGCGAGTCACTATCTTTCGACTTGTCGTTCGCATGGTTTTACGTGTGTTTGTGTGGTTGTTGTTCAAAGCAATAACATAAAGTTGACGTTCGCCATTTAATTTCGGAGCGAGAGAGAAGAGTACGAAGAACCAGTATCTGCAGATGCCGCAAAGTTGGCGTTTTTGTGCTGAAATGGAAATATATTTTAATAACAAATTTATTATAATGACATTATTTTCTGTCCATTGTGTTTCTTATTAATTCTCTATAAATTATAAATTAATTCTATATAAATCGTTTTTGTTTCAAGCTTTTATTTGATTTCCAGCTATGCGACAGCCAAAAGGCAAGTGACTGGTTTTGACATTTTCGATCGCATAGATTACAGCGAAAATAGTTAGTGGCTTCCGATTTTGTAAACACACAACCACACAATAACATTTAAAGCCAGGGATATGAATGAAAGTGAGTGCCGAGATCTTTCGAGATCGTGACTTGTTAACATTTTGCACTTAAATAAACCTATCATAAGAATGGTTATGGAAAATTGTTGGTAAGCTTATTCTTTAGTTCAGTTACATTTCGCTTATGGCATGGTTTGTTGGGATGGCCGTGGTGCAGATGGTTTGTTATGATTCGAATGCGAGACCGACAGCTGTTGTGTTTATTTATCCGCATTTCTTGTGACTTCATTATATGTGTGTGTGGGTTTAGTGATCGTCGTAGTAAACAAACGTTTTATCAATGAATTTTACGCAGCATTCACTATTCACGCAAGCGCGGTATGTAAATGGGCACGATGTCGGTGCGAATACTTAAAGAGCACGAGTGGTTAATTCATAACAACAGAAAAGGTAGACATGATATCGTACACTTTTTTCTTTACGAGGTGTCGCATAGTAGATAGACACAACATACTCGAGCTGCAAATCGGTTCTGAACCGAAACTATAACCACACAAAATGAAACCCTTGTGCAATTTGACAAATCAATTGTTCGGCTCATGGCATTCAGATTTCGTTTGGCAAAACATGTAAAATTTGTATGAATGATCATACTACACAAAGGCTCTTCCAATAAGGCCGGGTAGATGTTAAAAATGTATAAAACAGGTTGCATGGGAGATGTCAACAAATGTGAAAGAACTATCAATGACATTAATTGTGGAAGAAAACAGATAAGTTAACCACTGTGCAAAGATAAGACAGGTGTTACGGAGCCTCTGTCTTATCTTTGCACAGTGGTTTAAAGAGGCAAATGCGCTATATATGACATTTATAATCCCTTTCGCCGTGTTTGCCTGATTTACAATTAAATATATGAAACTTTACCCACATCGGATTCATATCTAATAATTAAGTGTAGATCCCAATCGGTGAGTGCATAGCTCACTGATTGAGCTCTCCACAGTCCCTTCCCTAATGGGAAACATTTTTTATATTTGTTGCACATGATTTTGAGTTTAACGTATATGTTTGCTGCCAATATCTCCGCCTGATCTTCAATGTATAACGGGTGGCGCACCAATTGTGCTACAATAGGAAATTCAAATAACTGTTTTAATCAATGTAGAATTGAATTTGATTTTATATAACTAATTAGTTTTGAAGATGATAGACCGTAAATACCCTCCATGCTCATCCACGCAAGTTCGAAACCTGATAGAATATTATTCATGGCGGCCTGAAGTGGGGATCGCCTCTATTATTGCTTTAATGGACTGCTTCAATTCAGTCAAAATCCTTGGTTTCGTTTTGTACACTTCTTGTTTGAAATGACTCCGTAAAAAAAAGTCTGGTGCAGTCAGGTCAGGTGACCTTGGGGCCAGCAGAAAGTGGTGTTTCAGGATATTAATTTGTTTGGGACTTCTCGTTGCAGGTCCGCCATGGCTACGTGTGCAGTTGCTCCATCTTGCTGGAATCAAATGCTGCTGAAACGGATACGCCTTTGGCGCAGTTCTGGGCAAAACAATCCTTCAACATCTTTAGATAACGGTTCCCTTGACAGTTACTGATATTCCGTTTTTTCAAAGAAGTATGGGTCCACAATTCACCTTGATGAAACTGCGCACCTCATAGTGACTCTAAAAATCTCAAAAAAAATGTTTTTTTTTAATTGTGTATTTTATATTTAAATATAAACAAAATTGGGGATGATTTTTTTTTATTTATTCGGTCTTTTTATTGGTACTCTTTTATATTATTATTCTAGCTCAAGACCATACATCTCTATAAATAGAGATATACGGCCTTATTCATAAAAAATCATTAAATTAGCTCTAAAGCATTCATCAGTTATTGAAAGCTTTAAAATTTGGCGAAGGTTTTATTAGAACGGTATTCATAATGAGTATTTTAACTAGGGAACAGATAATTGGCTGACAACCCTGTTTTATGTATTCTCACAGTGCTTGTGATGTAAAAACAAGATGAACAATAACCGATAGACCGAATTAAATTTTTTTTATTTAAATGCGTCAATGCATTTTTGCAAAATTTTAAACATTAATGGAAAGAACTGTTCAGTAAAAAGATCATTTAATATTTACTATATTCATAAATTTGGAAGAAGTGTCAAAAAATCATATTGAATTGGATTTCAGTTTTGGGTAGTCGAATATAAAACCGGATATTAGGTTGTAGTTTCAATGTTTTGATTTTATATACATCACTATGTAAACAAGAGTTCTTTTTGGTTAAAAATTTTAAAAATTGGAACGAAACTGTTTGGCAGGATAATGTGACACTATAAACGCTGCAAATATACACAAAATAATTCGAATTGTTTATATCGCATAAATATTTAAGCACAGTACGCGTGAAATGTAAAAAAATTATTTCTTTTGTGTATTAATGCGCATAAAATGGCCTTAAAGAAGGGTGAAACATTCAACAAAAATGGCGACGTTAGAGAACTCTTAACAGAGGAATTTTTTGATTATGAATACAATTTTTGGGCTTTACCTTCTTAAACCTTTAACAAACCCATGACAATTTTTTATGAATAAGGCCGATAGTTTTTTATAAAGAAGATGGTTCGCAAATGCATCATCGTGATTCCTGGCAAACCGTATAACCATTTCAGATCTAGTCACAGACCTTCATCTTGATTCCTTGAACGACGGTGAGATGAAATATCCCCTAACTTCAACTCAGGCAATGCAATTACAGACAATTGTGGATTTGTTTCCGAGTTTTGCAAAACAAGGTAATCAAGATATTGAGGTGTAAAATAGCAAGCAGCGTTTTTATCCGGTTTCACCAGCAATAGAGAAACTTATGTTTGCGGGAATTGACCAGATGCTGTCTTTAGGTGTTATTTAGCCATCAACTCCGCCAAGGAGCTCTTCCATGCGCCTGGTAGTGAAACCGCTCAAAGTTAGATTATGTTTGGATGTACGTAGATATAACCAAGTATCCACAAAAGACGCATACCCCCTCCCAAGCATTGAGGGTAAATTCGCTCGTTTGCCCAAGACCAATGTCATCAAGCTTGATTTAAAATATGATGCCGCTTTCACCGTGCCAGGGCGTCCTTTATATCAATTTGTTGTGATTCCATTCGGATTCCAAACCATGTGCCGTCTCATGGGTCAGCTTATTCCACCTGTTTTTGGATACCTCGACGATTTAATAATCGTAACGGAAGATTTTTCGAGTCATATATCTGTTTTAGTTCGAATATCAGATGAGTTCCGAAAGGCAAATCTAACGATAAATATTGAGAAGAGCTATTTTTGCGTAACTCAAGTTAAGTATCTGGGGTATGTGCTCGGCAATGGCGGAATAAAATCTGATTCGGGAAAGGGTGATGCGATAGTTAAATGGCCCGTACCGAGGACAATTAAGCAAGTTCGGTTGGTACAGATGATTCGTTGAGAACTTTTCTACCCTGACTTTTCCCATAACCGAAACATTATCTATTATCTAGCGGAAGTTTGTGTGGACTCAAGATGCAAAAGAAGCTTTTGATGAAGTGAAGACACGCCTTACCATCGCTCCTGTCTTGTCAAACCCGGACTTTGCTCCATCACTGTGACGCATCGGACTACGGTATAGGGGCATGGAATGAAAGACCAATTGCGTATACATATGTCTAAAAAACTAAATGCTATCCAACGCATCTATAGCATAACGAAAAAGAGTGCCTCGCTGCAATCGAAGAACTGAAACGATTCCGGTGTTATTTGGAAATGCAGGAGTATGAAATTGCTACCGATCATTCCTCACTTCTATGGTTGATGCGGCAGCCAGATCTAACTGGCAGATTGGCTCGCTGGGTATTTGAGCTTCAAACGTACAAATTTTCAGTTAGCCATAGCACATCGTATCTGACGTCCTATCTAGAAGTGTTTCTAATGAAATTTCTTCAGAAATAGACTTAACTTCCCTCTGCTTTGAAAACTAAGATTATGAACAACTGTGAACCAAAATTCGGGAAAACCAATCAAAATATCCAGACCTTAGGATACTGGGTAGATATGTGTATATAAAAATTTAATATTGTAGGGGAGACGACCTACAGGAACAAGAAGCGTGGAAGCTATGGATTCCCAAAAACTTACGTAAAAATGTAATTGCTCGATTACACAATTCCATCATTACTACCCACGAGGGCATGTCCAAGACGTTAGATTTAATACGTCGGAATTTGTATTAGCCCGGAATGGTCGCGGATGTTCGGGATTATGTTAGGAAACGTTATTCTTCGGCCGGAAATGGGAACACCGGTGGTTAATATAAGACCATTCCTGCGATTTTATGTGGACATCTTAGGCCCTTATCCTCGATCTAAGAATGGCTATATTGTCGACTTTGTCCTTTAAAGAAATTTGCAGCCGTTATAATTCAAGACAATCTTTTGAAGCAAATTTTTCATATTTATTATGATTTAAATGCATTTTTGACGAAACTTGGCATTCAACATAAGGTTAAGAGTATTTCTAAAACACGATCAGTGAGAAGTATAATTCGGTTAAAGTTATTACAGTATTTCGGGTTTTAAATGATAAATTAAAGTGATTGTATCGTGATAATAAAACACATTTTAATCGGCAATGATTTAAAGAATCACTGAATATTTCCGTAACAATATATTACAAATCCATTGGGTCTAAGACAGCCGATCAAAAACGATTGGGTTTAATATTGTTTTCTTGAAAACTTTGTTTTGCCGGCGAAACCCGATCCAAAGCCTCCAAATCCATAAGAAATACTTGATATAGTTTAGACCAAATTGGGAAGAAGCAACGTCCCGGAGAATTCCAGCAAATATAAGGTGAGAGGAAAATGGAATAGTGTGCGATTAACCTAAAACCCTATCATGTTTTGGTTCCTCAGTAGGACCGTCATTAGACTCCACGGGAGTTCTCTAATTGTCCTCATTTCCGTGAGCCACTCCATATCACGGAAGGAGGGCTATAACTTTCTAACCATACCCGGAAAACTATTTCAGTGCTGTGCACTCACCATTGTAATAGGGATTCGACAGGTTAAGCCCATCACGATTGTCCCTGGAACCAATAAGTGTGCCTAAGGGATTATTGAAGGAACGTCTAAATTTTGTAGTGCGATTTGGAAATTATAACTTTCCAAAAATATGAAGTATAGAACCTAAAATAATATTATTGCAAGTTATGTTTGTTCGATTTCTTCATTAAACTTATAGGATTTAAATATATATGTATATAAAAATATTTTTTATTAAAATTGCGTATTTTATATTTAAATATAAACAAAACTATTATTATTTATAAACACGTTTCCGTATTTCGTGCCCATTTTTGATCGAAAATATGAACAATTTAGAAAAACTGTCTGTATCTGGAAAACGAAGGGTCTATGTTTAAGCGTGTATGATTAAGTTAATTTGTGTCATCCAGAATAATTGTTCCTCCAGCCAAGTGTCCACAATTGTTTGAGTGTGTTTCTGAAGATGTCAATAGTGGCGTCATATTCAACGATTATGTTTAAAGTCTCACTTCACCTCAATTTATGATAATATGTATTCTTTGCTGGCTGATATCTATACACTTTATTGTTTTTTCACAACTTTGTTTATCTCTTTCTGTTTAAAATATTAGTTTTTCTGTAAAGTCCTCGTGTAACATTCCAATATACGTAGTTTCTCTTTAACAACAAAGCCTCTTGTGAAAAATCGAATACATACTCGTAACTTTGCAACAAGTGTTTTTGTAACAGAAACTAAATTATGATTACAGTAACTAATATTTGAACACGAATTCTAATATTGTACTTTTTATTAGTTGTATCTTCCATTTCGGATGAATGAGGTTTTAGAAATACTCAAATTGGTTAATACAACTAAAATTCTGTAGTAGCAACTTGTATATAGTAAGACCGATTTTCAATCTATCAATAACATCGACAAATAATTCTGATGTTTGACAATTACGAATTCGGATCAAAATATAGACTTTATCATGGAATTTCTAATGCCTGATTTTATTTCCAACTAATCTTTTCCCTGTGTGTATGAACCAATGGAACAGAAAACGGCATTAGCGGCCCATTGTGCTATAACGGGTCATATTACTCACGTCGATTTAGACTCAATTACAAGACCAACACTTACCGATGCGCTCAAATATATCGACAAACAATGAACAAACACAGGGAAAACAGACAATAGTTGATGAAAGCTTGCACACTGCGTACGAGTAATTTGTTTTTTTTTTGTTTTACATGTACTAATTATTGGCAATTAGGGAATGCAAATTCCCCGACATTTTCGTTTCCCGGGAGAGCGGGAAAAATTAGTAAATTTCCCGGGATTCCGGGAATTCCCTGTTGAAATGTGAGTCCCTAATTATGTAACTCTTTTCGAATTTTTTATTGTAAATTTTGTACCACAAAAGGGGGAAAACAGTACAAACATCTAAAATATCGTAGTTTGTTTATGTTATGCATTTAATACTGACGAGGATGTACTTCTATTTCAAATTTGGCAGTCTAATTTCTGTGAAACTTACCTAACTAATGCAGGTAGGGTTGCCAGACGTACTGTTTTCAGCAGTACGCGTATTTTTTTTTTACAAATTGTACTTCTGACTGCATAGCACCTAAAGAAGTACGCAAAAGTACTTATTTTAATCCTCTGTACTTCTTTTTGTACTTTTTTTGTTATGCGAACGATAAATACGAAAATGTTACTTAATCACATCAAAAATCGTTCATAATAAGTATTTATATAGAAGACCGTTTTACTTTAAACAATAACAAATTTGAAAAACTTCCCATGTTTAACCTTATTTCAAACAATTCATTTCCTTCATGTCGTAATTGAATTATTTTCAATCAAATAAACTGGCTTCGATCAACTTTTTGACGAATTTATATCATATTATTACGTTGAATTTATTTTATATTTGAAGTTTGAAATGCTTTTGCTGAAAATATTCAAAAAGAAAAATCCGTTTAAGAAAAATGGAAAGAGATCCTAGGAGTGGGTCATTTCCAAATTTCTGAAAAATCTGTAAATTAGTATTTTCAATTCCTCGCTCTAATGCGGCATCTGAAAGAATATTCAGTTTGATGTTTAATTTTTGGACAAAAAAACGATATAAACTTCTAATTCAAATTTTAGAAATCTAATTAAAAAACTAATTTTACGTACACTTGTAATGAAATGAGTTTGTAAATTTTTTAAAGCGGTAAAAACGGAATAGTTTATCAAGTTCACAAAAACTATAAGTATTTGTAATTCGTTCCAAAAGTTGTAAAATAATATCTTTGATTATTAAATAATTAAAATTAGTATTAAAACATTTTAATATTAAAAAATTTTAAGTATACAATGTGAAACACCTGACTAGTTTTTATTTAAAAAAATATTTGTGGTTTGGTCGTTTTCCCTTAATTTATAAATTGTTACTGTTATGTGCTGCATTTCTTAACTTAAAATGTTATTTGTCTCTACTGAACTTTATGATTTCTTAATAACAGAAAGTGTACTTTTATTTTCTTAATTGTACTAATCCCATCCCTAAATGCAGGATTCTATACATTATCACGTATCTGTCCAATGCAAACCGCATGCTTTGTTTTACCGACAGTTGTTTAACGGCGACAAACTAATTTTGAACTTTGACCGCCTTATGACACATTCTGAGGTGAATTGAGGTTCTACAAAGCTTGAATATATAATCGGGCGTACCTCTGAAATTTTGTATCCTATCAAAATGATATATAAATCACTGAAAACTATATAAACATTGGAATATATCGGTAAGTATTTGCAAAGATCAGATAAGAAGTAAGACCCCTTTCAAGATATAAAATGATTCATTTACCCATTAACGGCAAGAGATATTAAAGTTTAAAAATAGATATTTATTTATAAATATATGTATTTTGTATGAGTGTATGCGTGTATCATCGAACACTAAAAAATTATAATACTGACCAAAGTAACTAAAGAGTGATGCTTTGTTAAAAAAATTAAATTTTCTTGCGTAGAAGATTGAGTTGAAAAGAGGTTCGAAGAGATTTGGATTTTTGTTGTATAAGTATTTATATGATTCGATCTAAAATTATTTCTTAGGAGAATATTTTTCCATTTCGAGCTATACAGATCACGGGTTTTTCTGCAATTATAAAAAATGCGAACAGTCGTTTGTCACTCTTCTCATCATCGCCTTAGCGTTCTAGGCCAGATTTGGAAATAGTTTTAAATTGTCTCTGAGTTTGGCAAAATCAAAGTTTAAATTTTTATATAAATCTAAAAGTATTGCTTAGATATATACGAAGATACATCAACGCTACGAAAATGATTTCATTAACCTGGAAAAATTCTTCACTGCAGCGAATATGTTTGATTATTGTGATGAATATGTCCCATTGTTGCGGTTAATATGTTTCATTGATGTCCGAAGCTGGTTTGGAAATTTAATCATCCCTATTTGAATGATGTCCAAACATTTACAACGCGATCGGCGTATGAATGACAAACTGTAAGCCGAAACAAACGATCATATGAAAGCCCACAACATGTCAACAATGCCAACAATTAGAAAAAAGCGACCACAATGGCTACATATTGGTTAAGTAAAGAGCCTCAGTCAATCAATCCATTTGCGGCGCTTGATAACGGAGATGATGTTCAAGCCATCTCAACCCCCAATGATATTACCGTTAATAACACCAAACCACCACCTTACCTTTGTAGACAAGGTTTCCAACATTCAGCCTTTGTTAACACTTTTATCCCAGACTGTCCTGGATCAGTTTGAAATCAAACCCATGCGAAATGAGCAGGTTAAGATTTTACCAAAGACCCATGAAACCTACAGAAAGATTATAATGGAATTTGAACAGAAAAATACCGATTTCTATACTTACAATCCCAAATGTGAAATTATGCTTGGACATGAAGTGACGGAATATAAAAAGCCGGCATACCAAAAAACCACTTCCTCTGTTTAAAATAGAATGAACAACAAAACTAATAATAAGGAGATATATTCCATAACAAGATTATTGTCAAGTGTAATAAAATTTGAACCACCGCGCCCAAGAAAAATTGTCCCGCAATGTTCGAACTGTCAACAATATGGACACACTAGATCATATTGAATCTGAGTCGTGCCAACGAAAAAACTGGGAAAATGAAGTAAAATGTGCACTTTGTAATGGCAGTTATCCCGCAAACTATAAAGGAAGTTCGGTATATAAACAAATATACACCCAACATTATCCCTGAGCCTGAGCCTGAATCACAGCCTTCATCAAAATTACGCCAACGTAGAGATAATTTAACATATTCAAATGCAGCTACGAGCTCAGACTTCACGCAAAACCACCCACAAACTATTGAAATCTAACCACAAAATCTACAAACCCAACAACCACACAAACTGTCTGAAATACACCAAATGCTGAATAATCGAAACGTTATAATGCAATAGATGACTAACCTTCTTATGAATATTACCTCAAAACTCTCACAAGTCTAAATATGAGCTATTTAAAAAAAATAGTCTTTTGGAATGCAGACGGCCTAGCCCAACACACACTAGAAGTAAAATATTTTTTGATGTCAAATCAAATTGATATACTCCTCATATCAGAGACGGATTTTACTCATAAACACCATTTTTGTATCCCTCAATATGATTTCTATCATGTTATGCACCCAGCTGGGAAAGCACGTGGTGGGTCAGGAATCCTAATACAAAATACCATAAAACATCATCAAGGGAACCATTATTGCTCTGAAAAAATTCAGGAAACAACCTTATTGTTAACACTTTACAAGGACCACTGATAGTGTCACAGCAATCCACACGTAATCCATGAGTCATCATTGCATCCCGAAAAAATTACGGTTTGGTGTGGTTTATGGGCCGGCGGCGTCATTGGGCCGTACTTCTTCCGTGATGATCAAGACCGGCACATTACTGTGAATGCGAATCGCTACCGTTCAATGATAACCGAATATTTTTGGCCCCAATTGTATAATATGGACTTGGAGGACATGTGGTTCCAACAGGACGGCGCCACAAGCCACACAGCGAATGCCACAATCAATTTATTGGAAACCAAGTTTGGTGATCGTGTTATCTCACGAAATGGCCCTGTCGAGGCGGCCGCCTCGGTCGTGCGATCTGACGCCGTTAGATTATTTCCTGTGGGGCTACGTCAAGTCTATGGTCTATGCCAACAAGCCAGCGACGATTGATGAACTTCGTACGAATATTGAACGTGAAATTGCAGCAGTATCGGCCGATTTGTGCTTGAAAACCGTCAAAAATTGGGTTCAGCGTCTGGACTTCTGCAAGCGTGCCCGTGGTGGCCATGCAAAAGAAATCGAGTTCCATACATAATGGCATCGAACGTAATTTCACAGGAATAAAGAATTTCATTGGTATCTAAACCCGGTTTTGTTTTATTTAAAAAAACTTTTGTAGCGCTCTTATTGAAAACCCCGTTATAACTCAAGGACACAAATGTAAATTACACAATAAAATAACAAACTGGCATTACTTTCGATATCAAATCAGCAGTACCTTAAATCAAAAAATACCTCTAAGAACTGAAGGTGATATTTCGGAAGCATTAGAGCATCTAGTACAGATCATCCAAAAAGCTGCATGGAATTCTACGCCAAAAAGAAGTTTCAACTTTCCCACTAAATGTTCCACTTCAATACAGGGGAAATTGACCAAACAATAAAGGCAAAAACGAGATGGCAACAAACCAAATCACCCGAAGACAAACGAAAATTAAATAGAGCTACGTCTGGACTCCAAAACACTTAAAAGATTTAAATGTCAAAGAAATTGAGCTAGAAATTCGTAATCTAGGCTCCACAACGTCATCAGATTATTCTGTATGGAAAATAACGAAAAAGCTAAAACAGCGACCAACAATAAATTATGCTATTTGGAAACTAGACTACTGCTGACCAGAAGCAATTATGAAAAGGCCGCAATTTTTGTCAATTAATTGTATGATGTTTGTACTCCCAACTGTAGTGAAGAAACGTCGCCTTATATTCAAACCGTTTTAGATCAAACTTATCAACTTGGTCTACCAATAAAGAAGTTCTCGAAAAATTAAGTTACACAAGCGTTAAAGTCTTTAAAACTTACCAAAGCTCTTGGCTATGACTTAATTACTCCAAAGATACTAAAGGAACTCCCTAAAGAGGGCTTAGACTGTATCACGTTTATATTTAGCGCTTGTCTGACGCGCAACTTTATACCACCCCAATGGAAAGTTGCACAAATCACTATGATTCAAAAACCTGGTAAACCGGCCGATCAAGTAACATCATACTGACCAACATGTCTACTACCAGTTTTTTCGAAAGTCTTAGAATCACTCTTCATTAAAAGATTGATGCCTATAATTGCGGAGAACAAACTAATACCAACTCACCAATTCGGATTCAGGAAGAATCACGGGACGATAGGACAAATACACCGAATAGTCGAAACATTCAATCACAACATTACTGCACTTCGGCATTTTTAGATTTTTCCCAAGCCTTCGATAAAGTATGGCATGAACGTTTGCTGTACAAATCCAAAAAACTTCTTCCAATAAACTTTTACTTGTTTATTAAATCATACAATCAAAACAGATTGTTTTATGTTCAAGAGGCAAATGACTTAATCGAACTAATGTGCTGGTGATGGGCCCAATTCTGTATCTTCTGTTCACATCCGCCTTTTCACACTCTGCATTTGCGGTCAATGTAATATTTGCCGACGATACAGCTGTGCTAACCGTAAATTAAAATTGTTGAAATGGCGAGTAAATTGTTACAAGATTATTTAAATGCAATGAGTAACTGGCTAAAACACTGACGTATAACTTCCTCAAAAGAATGAAGCCAAATATCTCGGCCTATACCTAGATACATACTGAAATGGAAAACTCATATTAAAACAAAAAGCAAAGCTCTTGACATACAAGCCAACAAAATAAATTTTACCAATTGGACCTAATTCCAAGATGTCTCTTAAAAACAAACTACTGATATATATGTGCATCATCAAACCTATTTGGACATACGGCATCCAGTTATGGGCAACAGCTTCCAATTGCAACAATTCAAATCGAATAGCAACTGCGCCGTAATACTTAACACCACCAATTCCACCCAGATATCGATTATAGAGGAAGGTAACACTCTTTTGGACAACACAAAAGACATTGCTAATAGTCTAGCTCGAAACTTTTCAAAACTCTTCTTCCACTAACTTTTCAACAAAATTTAGACAATATGCTGACTCTGTTAATATAATGATAATGATAAATATTGATAATCTCAACATAAGACTATTGCTTTACGCTGATGATATCGTAATACTGGCAGATGAAGTAAATGTACTGCAGAACATGATATATAAGCTTGAAAAATATTGTAAACTCTGGAATGCTGAGGTGAATCTTGCAAAGTCCAAAATAATGGTATTCCGAAAAGGTGGGAAACTAGCTGCAAATGAAAAGTGGACACTCAACGGGCAGGAAATTGAAACAGTTTCTGAATATTGTTACTTAGGAGTAACGCTGACACCTAAAATGATTTTCACAAAACATGTGCAACAAAGAACCCTTAAGGCTAAAAACAGCATAAACATAACATGGAAAAACTTTCTAACCAAAAACACCATATCAATAAAGGCAAAATGGAAACTTTACTTAGCAGTGTGTAGAGCAATACCAACATACGGTGCTCAGGTATGGGGCTACTCATATTTTGAAGAAGTCGACAAGTTGGCTATATACTTTTTAAAGAAGATTATGAGGTTGCCAAATTTTACGCCTACATACATACTGATATTGGAAGCTGGAATTGAAAATGGTCATCTGTTCACATTAGATCTACATCTGAGATATATAGCTCGCACGTTTTTTGACTACAATGAGGAAAGGTTACCACACAAACTATCGAGAAAGATAATGAAATACCAGATTTATTGGGCAAAGGAGCTGAATATATTGGGCTTGGAATGGGGCATATCATGGCTAGAGCAAAACTGTAGTAGGGAGCAGTGGGTTTTGAACAGAAATACCCTCTTACAAGCGCTACAGGCAAATAGTATACAAAAAGCTTTACTAAAAACACAGCAGACAATGCGGATATACAAAAAACTAGACCCAAGTATCGGATACACATACATATTGGAAGGCATTAGTCAAGAGGATAAAATGTGGATTTTCAAAGCTAGAAGTGATCTGATAGAACTTAATGGAACCAGATTCCAGACTAACTTAAATACATTGTGTTCAATGTGCAATATGAATGAAGTAGAAAAGCTGCAACATTTTCTAGGCCGCTGTGTAGCACTAAAACAATTTAGAAAAAATTCATTTGATAAGGTTTTACTTACAGAAGAGGAACTTATAAATGTTTTAAATGGTCGTATTGTTAAATGGAAGGACTTGGCAAATTTTATAAAAGTATGCATACACTACAGAAAACAATTAATATTTGAATTCAATTTTTAAAACAACACGTATATATTCATACTCATACTAAAATTGACTGACGACTATAAGTCAAAGTCGAAATTAAATTCTTTTACATATATTGCAAATTTATTTATTTAAAATTCATTGTTATTTATGAAATAAAGAATTACTACTACTATAATGATAAACTGTGCGAACAGTAGTGAACAATATAATAATGAATTTACGATAACATAACTCAAATCCTCCTCAAGCTTAGGTGGTGAAACTTCGCCAGGACCTGATAACATCAGATACGAAATGATGAAAAAATTAAATAACCACTCATTGCAATACCTTCTAAATTTTTATTACCAAATTTGGACGAAACAAGTCTTCCCTAATAATTGGAGAAACGCACTAGTAATTACCTATTTTAAAACCGGGAAAGGATAAAACTAAAAGACATAGTTATAGACCCATATCTCTTACAAATTGCCTGTGTAGACTTTTAGAAAGGATGACTAATAAAAGACTAATTTGGTGTATAGAAAAGAACAAAATATTAAATGATAATCAATCAGGGCTTAGGCAAAATTGAGGAACATTCGATAATCTGGCGTTATTTCAGTCTGAAATCATGGAAAGATTCTCTTTTCGCTGAGATACAATAGCAGTTTTCTTTGATATACGATATTCGGAGGAAACTAATCCTCCAGAAACTTAACTCAGCGCAAATTCAAGGCAACATGGGTGCATTTATTTCAAACTTTCTCGATGATCTTGTTATATACTGTTCTGCCAAAAAAGTTTCGACAATCTTAAATAAATTGCACAGAACTAACTATAAACAAATTTGATAAATGGAGCGATTCTAGCGGATTTCGATTTAATGAGGGGAAGACTGTAGCTATAAAATTCTCTAAACGCAAACACACTGCCGCTAATTTGTCGCTAACATTATATGAGGAACAAGTATCATTTGTTGAAAAACATAAGTTTTTAGGTGTAATTTTCGATCACAAATTGTCGTTTAAATACCATATACAACATATAAAAGGGAAAGCAAATTCAGCCATGAACATTTTAAAAATACTTAGATGCTCCCAATATGGATCGGATCAAAAATTATTACTAAGAATATTAGGCTCAATCATCTTACCTATTATAAAATATGCAGGGCCAATATACGCATACACAAGTGAATCGAGACTGGCAACATTCGATCCAATTCTTAACATGGGAGCTAGATTGGCTATTGGAGCATTCAAAACTAGCCCAACTAGAAGTTTACAAGCGATTTCAGCATATCCGCCTCTTCACTTAAGAAGACTTAAAATGTTACTAAATTATAGTACATTAAAAATACTCTCTTTAAAAACCCACCCTTTCTAATAAAAAATTACTGACGAAAATAAAATAGAACTACTTAAATAAAAATCAACAAAGTACCACCCACTTTATGCTAGAGCAACATTGGAATTTGAAAACGATATTTCAAAATATAACATAGATTATAAGAGCACAGACATTACTACACCACCTATCATACCTCCATGGACATATCCAAATTTAAGTGTTGACTTATCTCTAGGTTATAGCAGCAAACAAATATTACACCAATTGAGATACAGAATAACTTCTTAGAAAACATAAATACTGTACATAAAGACTATGCATGTTGGTATCGTATACTGATAGATCAGTTGCAAACGAAAAAGCTGCCTTTGCCATGGTTTCGGATGATATTGTTATATCTAAACGTAACCAAAACTTTTCATCTATATATACGAGTGAATTGCATGCAATTAAAACATGCGTGGAAAATATCAATAATACCATTTTTAACAATAAAATTCTTATAATTACTGACAGCAAAAACTGCTTATATGACCTTTGTGATTTATTTATTGGAAAAATACCGTAATATAGCAAATAAGATCCCTCCTCCTTAATTTAGATAATCAGGATATAACATTTATATGGGTTCCAAGTCATTTCAATGTAAAAGGACATGAAAAAGCAGACAAATTTGCAAAGGAAGCGATCAGCAAGACCATCTCCGAGGTACAATACCAATACACCGACTACAAAGTGACACTGAAAAGACACATATGGGATCTTTGGAACGAACTATGGATGAGTAATTATAATTCGAAATTATTTCAAATCTTAAAATCAAAACATACAATCTGAATAAAACTGATACTATTAAATTAGTTAGGTTACAAATTGGTCATTGTCTTTTCACCCATAAACATATTATTGAAAAAACATCACCCCCAGTATGCCAGTGCAAACAAACACTAACAGTATATCATATCTTTAATGAATATAATATTTTACAAGAAAAAAGAAACAAGTATAAAATCATCGGTGGTGCAATGGTTAGTGTGCGCACCTCTTGTACTTGAGATCCTGGGTTCGATCCCTGCTCTGACCACCTTAAATTTCTTTCGACGACGGTCACCTCGCATAGTGACGGCGACACTATCGAGTATTTAGCCATGAAAAAGCTTCGCAAAATACCGTTCGGAACCGGTGTCAAACTGTAGGTCCCAATCAGTGAGTATACAATTAGAAAGCGCACAGCTCACTGGTTGTGAGAAGCTCTCCCCGATTCCTTCATGGAATGTAATGGGAAACCATTTATTTATTTTTTTTATAAAATCAACGGTATTCAATAATTAGCAAATGAAAATAATTTTAAAAATGTGAACAAATTTCTTACCGAAATAAATTTATACAATTATATTTAAATAATAACCCGACCACCTCAGATATCGATGAAATTTTGTTCATAGCTAAATTTGATCTATACAAACAAACTCTCATTTTTAGAAATGACTGTTTTGCGATTTTTTGGGCGTGGCACAGTGGGAAAGTTTTCGAAAAAACGCGAAAATGGTCGAAAAGGGCTCCATTTAAAGTACAATAACTCAGAATCGGCTGAACCGATTTCCATGATCTTGGTATCATTAAAAAGATATTTTAACAATCTTTATGACACGTTTATTTTAATATTAAAAAGTACCGTCAAAACTAGTGTAAATATCATGGCTAAGACAGAAAACATTATTACAAAATTTTTCATTAATTGTCCGGTTCAAGATCAATGACTATTAAAAGGTACTTTTTCTAGGAAAAAGTACATTTTAATAGAAATATTAAAAAAAAAATTGTGAAATTGATCATTATGGTGGATATGGATGGTGGACAATTCTCGCTTACTTGAGATTTGTTTATCCCTATAGTGTGTGATGATATACCTGAATACTTGTGGAGAAGGGAGCTGATGATATACCTGGGAGGGCATTGAAATAGCTATATTCCCAACCATCCACCATAATGATCAATTTCACAATTTTTCCTTGTTTTAATATTTCTATTATTGATCTTGAACCGGACAATTATTGAAAACATAACAACTAAAATATCGAATAATGTAAACGGATATTAATACAAATTGGTAAAATTAACATCAAGAACCTTTTATTGCCCATTTCCCACTTTGCTATTTCGTGTGAAAATTAAATTTTATTATTTTTATTTGGACAAATGACGAGGCATATAGTTTCTGACAATTTGACTGTTTTGTGGTGGAGAATTGTTGCTAAAAAGCTAGTAAACATTGGTGTAAAAACAGGGTTGCCCTTATGTGATACAAATCAGTTCGTTATCGAGTTATCAGAACATATGTGGAAATAAATCGGAAACATTGTATCCTATCAATAGAATTTAAAATGTCGACCATTTTCGTACTCAGGGGACGCATCAAATCTATATAGTGGTTATTCGTTTTGTTGCCCTAGTAATATAAAGGACTGATATGATTTCTAAGTGACATTTCGGCCATTTGTAGTATCTCAAGATCTGCAATTTTTTCCATTGTGTTCAGTAATGTTTACAACTTCACCATGGAGACATATACGCAAAAACTACATTTACAAATTATAAATTTTTTTTATCAAAATACTCGTTCTCCAATTGCAACTTTTCGTGCGCTTTGACATTTTATGGTCGTAATAATCGTCCACCTGTGCTCGCTATTCGTCGAATTTTCTTTACATAATGTTCAAGTGCCAATAAGACAAAGAACCGCTCGAAGTAATGAAAATATTGCTGCCGTTCAGTCCATTGTTGTTGAACACCGACATTTATCGAAATGAAGCTGGTAACACCGTTACAGCCAATGGAGAGCGTTATAGATCAATGGTAACCTACTTTTTATGGCCGAAATTGGAAGAAGTTGATCTTGACAAAATCTGGTTCCAACACAGAACGTGCAATAAGCGAATTATTGCGACACAAGTTTGGAGATTCGATTATTTCAAGAAATTGTCACATTGAATGGGCTCCAAGAAGTTATGATTTAACACCATTAGACTATTTCTTGTTGGGTTATTTGAAGGCATTGGTCTTTAGCAATAAACCAGAATCTCTTCACACTTTACAAGTCAATATTGACTTGATTTAGTGGAAAAAATGCTCGAAAATTGGGTTCATCGAATTCGTTCCTGCAAAAGAAGACGAGGAGGCCATTTGAAAGACGTTTTATTCAGAACTTAATGTCATCGATTGTACTTCACATTAAATACATTTGAATTTCCTTAACAATTATCCTGTTTTTTTTTAAAAAAAATCATATCACTCAAATTGGAAAACCCTATAGAACCCTGAGGATGATGATATGAAATATT
This sequence comes from Phaonia tiefii, assembly GCA_963931995.1. Lineage (NCBI taxonomy): Eukaryota > Metazoa > Arthropoda > Insecta > Diptera > Muscidae > Phaonia > Phaonia tiefii. The sequence goes on along the minus strand of OZ008371.1, from coordinate 78,644,956 downwards.
GGGAATATTTAATAAATCCTGAAAGAACAGTCGAACCCGCTGGTATTGTAATTGGATGACCTCAAGCCAAACTAATTAAACATAACATTCCCCATAAAAACATTCCTTATAAAGCAGGATCAAGCTAAACCAATTTTAAAATTTTCCTAGGAATCTACTGTAAATAAAGAATTTTCATGTTTATATAAAATAACACCTAAAATGACCAAGCCCGTAACTTTAACATTAATGAGGTACGTTTTACGTTGTCCGTTGTGACTCAAATGTTCAGCATTGTTGTTTTATTCGACAATATTCGAACTCGATCTCCCAATTCGTACTTTTAACTTTTTTCAAACAGGAAACTGACATCCTCGTTACACACAATATATTCGACTATAGATATTTAAACGATTATTTCAAATGTAAACAAACAAAAGCAGCTGACACAATTAATGTGTTCGAAAAGAATACAATAAATAAAAATATCGAGATTTTTATGAAATTTTCGCTACCGTAAAGAGTTACCCTCATTCAGTAGTAATATTTTTCCAATTTCGATTAACCGATTAATCGTATAAAATACAGATTATGCAGAACGTGTTTGCAACGACGTCGGTACATGCCGTTTTCCTTAATGGAACCATATATTTTACGGAGAATTTTTCTCTCGCATACTCCCAGGTGTTTTTCATCTACTTGTGATGTGACCCAAGATTCGGAGCAATATGCCAGGACAGATACAATGAGAGTCTGGTATAGCTGGACTTTTGTGTATCGAGAGAAGGCTTTGTTCTTAAACTGCTTGCGGAACCCAAAATATCATCTATTTGCAAGCACAATTCTCGTTTTTATCTCCAGGCCGACGTTATTGTTCTTGTTCACGGCGATCCCAGGGTATATAAATTCATCTACCACTTCAAAATTTTGTCGGTTGTCCACGTTCAAGTGTCAACCCCGTCGAGAGGTTTGCCTAGTCATCGACACCATCAATTTAGTCTTGTCCTCATTAATAGCAAGACTCACCGTCGTCGATTCTTTTTCGATACTGCAGTAACCTCTCGCAGAGCAACACATGGCTTTTTATGTAGATGGTGTTGTTCATATTTTCTGCAGCTTTTCTCATTAAGATGTTGAAGAGATTGCACGAAAATGTATCGCCTTGCCTAAGTTCTTGTCTGGTACAGAATGGTTCGGTGAGATTTTTCCCCACCTTCACTGCTAATTTGGTGTTGGTCAGCGTCATTCTACAGCGGCGAATCAGTTTTGCCGCTGTTCAACTTCGGATATATCTTCGTACAATTTTCCCCTATGGGGCTATCGAAAGCAGGTTTGTAAACGAGAAAGGGATTTGGTTTTCGTGGGTCTTTTCCATGATTTGCATAGCGTGGAAATTCCCTGGTCTAAAACCACACTGGTAAGGTCCAATCAGGTTTCAAAAATTAGCTTAATTCGCGATGGATAAATGACTGATCGTAAAAAAAATAGTTTGAACATACACAGTTCGTTCAGCATCATTCCTCACTATCAATGTTTCCTGATCTTCAATAGAAGATTTTGAGTGGAGTAGTCCTGAGAAGTGTTCCTGCTTATCTGTCACCAGATTCCCATTCTCGTCTTTGCAGTAGTGCAGCACATTATTTCGGGATTCTGTATTTATCCTTCACATTTCGGTCATTTCACTCTCTCACTCTGCTCCCACTGCCACTTTTTCTGCTTAAACAGTCAAGGGAGTAAGCCTGCATTTGGTACTGCTCATTCGCAGCACGTGTTTAAAAACGAAATGGTTTCCCGTTACATCCCAGGAAGGAATTGGGAAGAATTTCTCACAACCAGAAAGGTGTGCTCTTTCTAGTTTTACACTCACTGATTGGGACGTACAGTTTTACATCGGTTCCGAACAGGGTATTGAGAATCTTCTTCAAGGCTAAGTACTCGATAGTGTCGCCATCACTAAGCGAGGTGACCGTCGAAAGAAATACAAGGTGGTCAAGCAGGGATGGAAATTTTATTACTATTAAATGTCATCAAAATTTACTTTTTCCTGAAAAAACAGTTGACGTGTTATAATAACTTAAGTGACATCGAATTCAGCGCATAGCGTCACACTAGTTGTGGTAGAATTTCGCAAGTTGAAAACCAAAGCGCAGCCTAGTGTGTACACAAAGATTTTAAGAGAACATTTGAAGTCCGTAGTAAATTCAGTTTACTTAAAATTTTAAAACAGATAACGTATATTGTTGTTGTTTTGCTCTTTAAAACTACTGCTACACAATTTTGAGAACTTTGCTTTAGTGGGTAAAGGGGCTATTAGCGCATTCAGAATATCCTCTAAAAACTTTACAGGATTTATGCGGTTGAGACGGGATTTCGTCCACATTTTGTAGGTTGGTACTCATCAATCTTTTTGTTTGCAACTTATAGAAGACCATTTCACTCAATATAAACGTATTTGAGGATAACTCATAAACAGCAAAATTCAAACCCTAAGTTTGCACTTGCAAACGCTCGTCTCATACACGCGGCCACGTTAATAATTAATTTTTAAGTGAAATCATCATCTTGTTATAATCATTCAATCTTTCACATAATAATTGACAAATGATTAAAGCCAAATGTTGTTTATTAAATCATTGTCAAGTATTCTGTTGTTATTGACACTTCTTGTCCCTACATTCATTTCTCCCCAGTTCTAGTGTTATCTTTACGTTTATACTCTTCCTTTGTGCTATTTTTGCACTAAACACGACAAGAAACATAATATTGACAGTTTTTTTTTGCAATTTGTCATTGTTTACTTTTATAATAAACTTTTTACATTGTATTGTATTTATAACTCGTCGCAACATTTTAACATGTTATCCAATAGGATAATAAATAACGACTTCAATACCTTTCCCTAGATGTTTCATTTAATACACAGAGCAAAAAGGATTGAAAGAACCACATTCAGCGCCATCTATCGCCAATTGTTACAAATTCCAATTAGAGTGGTGGAGAAATCTACTAGCGTGTAACATAACATTTAATAAATAATATAACAGGGCGATTCAGAATTCGAAATTCAAAGTAAAAAACGATATTAACCAAAATATAAATCGATTATTTCAGGTCTGGGGTTTTAGTCAATTGTCGTTGATGTTTATTGTTGGTCTACCGCCCTCTTTATTCCAAATAAGTATGTAACCGAAGTTGTTCGCATCACTATGTTCACAAAATTATTTGGAAAGTTTTCGACCTAGCTCAAGTCTGTGGTTCGCTTTCGGTCTGGTTTTTCATTCCCTGCTGAACTAAATTTTGGACTACTTTGTGTGGGGAGCTCAGCGATTTTAAGTCTCCACCATACAAAGTCGTCGACAAATTAGTTTAGCGGAATATAAAATTCACCCTATTGACAAAAACAAACAATAAACTTAACAAAACAATTTAAACTTCGGTCAAAACCGCTATAATAATTGAAAAGATATTTGTCGCTATAGAAATTTAATCTAAATACTAGTTTTTTATTCCCTGCTAAACTAATTTTTCGACCACTTTGTATGGGGAGCTAAGCGATATAAGCGATTTTAATTGGCTCCCCATGCAAAGACGTCGAAAAATTTATTTAGCGGGAAATAAAGAAATTTAAGATGGTCAGAGCAGGGATCGAACCCAGGATCTCAAGTACAAGAAGCGCGCATATTAACCATTGCACCACCGACGCGATTAATTTAGGGAAGCCGTATTTATTGTTATTTTTTATTGATGGACATTCACAAATACATAAAAAACCATAATTTAAAAAGAAAAAATGTAAAAAAATCTTTTAACCTTTTGTGGGCTTTTTTGTATTTTGGAAAATATTGTCCTATTGTGATATGTGACTGTAGAGTAGAATAGAAACTTGAATTAAAAATTGTGACTTACAAGTCCATATTCTATTTGGAGAAAATTCAAGTGTTCAACTTTTATTATCCATGGATTCAGATCATATCGGAGATATCAACTCTTATCACTTGTGATAATGTTAGAAAAAATAAAAATATATCACTCTGGTTCAGGTAATGGAAATATTCAAGCCAAGCTTGTGGCTTACTGATAGAACAAAACATGAGTACAATCACAGCGCTACACGGTAGCTCAGCAGATACGGTGTAGAGTTCGACTGCATTGAACACAGGTTCAACACCAATCATGGCCCAATCGTATTTTTTTTGTTAGCAAATGGTTTTATATCGTAACAGAAACGACATAAATCTATTTATAGAACCAGTCTTACTATCATCGGTATGCTAATCACACATTGATGTTACTCTCGAAACCGGTTTGAGTGTATCATTGAGAGTATCACAGCATCACAACTGACCAATGCGATTCTTTCGTTGGTCCAGAAATCAATTTTTAGATCATCTATTATGATGAGATACAAAGCGGCGAAAACTGTCAGAACAGAGAAATGTGTTCCCAGGCAAGTCTTGATGTTTTCAACGTAAGCTTATTCTTTCTTTTGGTTTCTGAATCTTGAATCCACCGTGAAAATAATTATAGGCAATTAGCGAAAGAGAAATTTGGTTAAGTTAGTGACAGTAAATCCAGTTGAGTTTAATCTGAATTTATTATAGAAATCCGAGCCAATTGTAACAAAAATCTTTTGGGAATTGTACAATCTTATTGTGAATCATAAATTTTGAAGGTAATTTTTTTATTAACTCGGTTTTTGTGTGAGATTATAAAATTTGATTGAACTCTTAAACTTTATAAAAGGAGACTTTACCTGTCCAAATCAAATTTCTCTGGGTCTAAGCGCCATTACAATTCCAAATTTTCACGAAATTGAATTGAATACGGTAATAAAATATTGAAATTTGTTTTAAGCCCGTACCATACAATTGTACCCGAACTCTAGGATTTGCACGGCTACTTGAAATTTCTGTGCACACCGATACCCGTTCGATAGTGACCTCGTTTCCGTGGATTTACTGGCCAAATTTTACTGTGGGAACGAGGCATTTATTTTAGTTTTGGGGACGTACGAGGATCAATTTACTCCCCACAAGCACTAATTAAATCAGCGAGCGATAGTTACCAAGCCTTGTCTTCTACGAACCAAGAAAACGAACAATCATTTGGACCAATCGTCGCATCGGGGTTGTGCCCACAGTTGGGTGTATAGGTTATCTTTTAAACTCATTTGGAAGAGTAGTATTCCTATAGAAATTCCTACGACAGCGAATATTCGGACAAGTTCTGCTACAACCGATAAACTTCTTGACACCATCACAAAGTTAAAGATCTCTGGGACTTACGCATACGGAACGAAACACCTTCATCAGCGTCTGCAACCTATGTATCAAACCTATATCACCATTAACATATAAATTAGCTATGTACGTTAAAGCATATCGATACAGATAAGTAAATCTTGTAAATGGTCATCTGCAAAATTTATAATTTTATCCCCTATAAGCAACATCAACGACCAGAACGATCAACGAGGGATCGGCGACCAGCTCTGAATGTAAGTTAAACGTCAATTGGGTGAGTGACATTCTAAGAATTACTATCAGATTAAATCTAAATTTTGCAAATTATTTCATAAAGAATGTTATCGAAACTATATTATTAACTTATCTTTTTTTTATATTTGTATATACATATATAGTCAGAATACTAAGAGTTAAAACCAATTTAATTTTGGGACTTAGCATTCGGTACTGTGAATAATTCGCATGATTAAAATTTAAACGTAAATTCAAGTCTTATTTCAATTGGTTTAAGTAAGCACCGTTCAATACTTCGTTTAAATGATAATTAATTAGTGTGCCGAATTGAGTTCGCGGTCTATATCTAGAACTATACACCACTTTGCTTAGGTACTTTAACCGATTGAAAACTACTTTATCCCACGTCCTAATTTGTTCATTCTTGTTTCAGTGAAACATTTGTTAGTGGCACTTGGTCGCTCCAGAATACATTAAGTTTTTATTAAGTTTCGATGTTAGCTTCTAATATATCTAAAACAATTCCAATCTATTACTATTATTTAATGCTGTGTGAATCCAACATATAAAGTGCATACAGGATTAATAAGTGTACATATTATGAATTATTTAATAAATTTTTGTTTAGTAAAAATGATTTGTTAGACAGTCCCTTACTAATGGTGGAGATTTAGAGACAGGGTTAGATTCGTGTTCGGGATCGTAATAAATAGAAAGCCATTAAGATCATGGTGAGAAAGGGTAAAGAGGCTAACGATTCCAATGTCACCTAGGAATCTTCTTAAAATATCCGACGACTGAGGTTTTGTTTCTTTTCTTTTCTTTTCTTTTCTTTTCTTTTCTTCAAGACTGGCCATAATAGGGCATTTATAATAGTTTATGGTCAAAATCTGGTCCATTTGTCATTGTAGTTTCAGTAGTAAAGTTATGTTGTTAGATTTACGAATCGGGAGTCTATAATAATTTTTTTTTATGTCCTAGGTTGTAGTGTTTCTGGTTCAAAGTAGACACGAACCCCCCGCCCGACTGTAGCTAGCATATCAATGGCTACCAGTCTACTTTGTTCTACAGTTTACTACTTCACTTTTATGTCACCCTCCACTACAGCCTGTGTTCAATTGGGAAAAATGCCAGTCAGCTGGTTAGCTTTGTGATAAGTATGAGTTTTCTATTGACAAAACCTAAGTCTGAAAGATTGGACATTACATATTTCACAATTTTCGCTGTAACTTTGGAAAGAAAAACGATAAATTAGTAGATGAAATTGAAAATTAGAGCATACTTAATGTGCTTTTAGAAAAAGCTGTGTTTTTAAAAAATAAAAATTAATAAATATTGAATATGTATTCATATTACCAAAATTTGAAAATAAAATCCGATTATTTTTCTTCAAATTCCATAATTCTACAAATTTTAAAAAGTCACATTAGAAAATATTATTATTTCTTATTGATCAATATTCATAAACAAAAACCATAGTATAAAAATAAAACAAACAACCAACCATTACACGGAAAAAATATTTTATAGAAATATATAATTGTAAGGTTTTTTTATTTACTTCATTTCATTACAAAAGTATTATTTACTTCATAATCATCATTTACTTCATAATCATCATAAAATTCATTAAAATAATCGTCATCTTCATCACCATTATCATTTTGGGGAAGAATAAGTAACTCCAATGCAGACTGCGGCATTTACTGTATTTTCTTTTTACAACTCTTCAATTTGCTTGAAATTAATGGATCTGAACTTAAGAGAAATCTATTAAAAACGTCTTCTGTTGTATTTTCCCGACTGGATTTACGCGAAAAGTGCTCCCTATAACTTTTGAAGTCCTTATTTCTGGCTTCCTTCGTCAGTTAGTTGACCAATAGGCACTGGTGCAAGCGCTATAATTTCTGGCCCGTGAATAAAGTATTTATGTAGAGTAGGAGGCATATAATACCATGGATAATTTTTACAAATAGCCTGGCAGTGTCATATGCGAAATTTGATAATCTTTCAATATTGACCTCAAAACCACTCGAAACAACCATTGTAAGAGATAACTAGGCTCCTTGAGCCATCAAAATAAAAACACGCAAAAAACTTCACAAATTAATTACTTTTAATTATGAACAGACCGGTCACTGTCTAAGTTAAAAAGAAACACGTTTGTAGCAGCACGGCAGTAACAATTATGTACATACATACGTTGACTTCTTTTTCTAGACTGGTGTCCAACGATTGTTGTTTGGTATACAAAAGGGCCAGAAAGTAAATCATTTCAGTTACTTTGGAATCTCCAAAAATTGCAATATCCAAATTTGCACAAACAACAATCATTGTGCACCGAAAATACGTAGGATCAGCTGATAGAATAAACAAAGTTCAATAACTACATAGGCCAGTGGTTCCCAAAGTGTGTTCCGCGGAACCCTGGGGTTCCACGAAAAAATTTAGGGGTTCCGCGTGACAAATTTTATTTCATTAAAAAAAAATAATAAGAATGGTGTTTAATATACTCACTAGGGTTGACTGAAAATATACTTTTTTTTTGAATTTGAAAATTCCACACTGAGAAAGAGATGTAGTTTGGGATCCTTAATAAGGGAAAAATAAACAATTTTTGAGGTCGAGCCACCCTCTTGAAATTTGGAAATTTTCGATATTTTAGCGTTGATGTCAAAAAAATCCTAAAATTTAACGAATCAACTTATTCGAAACTTCAAAGTTTGAGCTTTTTCTGTAAAAATTTTTTTTAAAGGTATTTTAAGATTTTCTCTAATACAAATCAATTCTGGGAAGCGGCAAAGAGTAGTTGGGATGCAAAAAATAGAGTCCATGACGTTGACAGCAAAGCAACGGTTTTAGAAAAAATACTGTATGTACATATCATGAATGAAAGATAATACGATTACGCGGATCGTACTCAGAAAGTGTCCTCTCTCTGCGCATGTACGTCACATTTGTGATTTGCTTTAGAAAATTGTGAAGTATGTATGGAGATTCAGCAAAAACATTAAAATTCAAAATAAATTGTTGTTAAAAGCAAATAAAATAAAACGTTGATTCAAAATAAAAAAAGATTAAGAAAAAATAGGATGTGGCTGTTAGGAAAATAATTAAAATTTGTAATAAATATGAATATTTATGTACATATTTGTTAGAGTAAAATGTCGGGGTATTCAATATTTTTTTGCAGGCATTTCGTGCAAGAGTAGTTTATAGACAGAACAATACTTTTTTAAGAAAGTGATTAAAAAGAACCCATACAGATGAAAGACACTTTTGCCCATGATTAAGCAAAAAAATATTAGTTTCATGTTTTATTCCATTTTCTTTTTCTTTGGTTCGCTAATACAATTATTTCTTGATTTAATTTTCGTATTAGGAAGAACATTCGAGAACGATAGAATTTTTTTGACTTTTTCACTGCATTTAATGTCATTAGCTTACTGCATATGTTTTTTTATAAAACCTTTGGTGATAAAAAGGCCATCCTGGTTTATTTTTTGAAAAATATTATGAACCGCCTGCATATGCACCATAAATTCATCAGTTGGTTTTGACAAGCCTCCTTCACTCAGCTGGTTACCCCAGGTATATTATTGGCTTCGGTACTTTGACATACACTGGTGAATATGAGGCCTACATAAAAAAAATTACAGCAGACAGTTGTCCGTGGCCTTCGGCCACGGACTGTCCCTGCAGGCTGTGTCAGAGACACGGCCATTAAGTTTAACGTAGAATACGCCATCCGATAAGACAGAAAACATATATAACAATAAATTCATTTAAAAATAAATAAATGGTTTCCCATTACATCCCATGAAGGGACTGGGGAGAACTTCTCACAATCACTGAGCTGTGCGCTTTCCAGTTTTCACTCACTGATTGGGACCTACAGTTTTACACCGATTCCGAACGGTAATTTGAGAAGCTTTTTCATGGCTAGATACTCGATAGTGTCGCCGTCACTATGCGAGGTGACCGCCGCCGAAAGAAATTTTAAGGTGGTCAGAGCCGGGTTCGAACCCAGGATCTCATGTACAAGAGCCGCGCACACTAACCATTGCACCACCGACGGCCACCAAATTCATTTGCTTATATTATTTATCGTTTATTGTTAATAATGTTTTCTGTCTTATCGGATGGCGTATTCTACGTTAAACTTAATGGCCGTGTCTCTGACACAGCATGCAGGGACAGTCCGTGGCTGAAGGCCTCGGACAATTGTCTGGTGTAATTTTTATATTTACCAACGGCATTTGATTCAAGTCCGTTTAAAAAAAAAATATTATGCTCAATTTTTTTAAACTTAATTTAATTTATGTATTTTAATTAATATTTTTATTGAAATAAGTTCTGCGAATGTTGAGAGGGCCGCCCTAATATTAAACAAGGTTTACCTTATCGAGTCTTCGCATTAGCATTCGAGCGTTGTGTGAAAGCTTTACGCTTTACAATTCAAAATTAATGTTACAACAGCTTTATTGAAGCTTTCGCAAAAAAGCTTTATTACGTTAGCTTACTGTTTGTTTCACTTTTTACTAGATACATGTTGCCAAGCAATATTAGCTTGCTGTTCGTTTCACTTTTTACTAGATACATGTTCCTAAGCAATGTTGAGCAACCAAAAACACTCAACCAAACACCACACATATGGTTGAGTGTATGTGTTTAAACAATTTTCATTTGAGAAATTAAAAGGCGGTATGAACTAAGTCCCCAATGAACTAAGTCCCCAAAACGAAAAAGAACTAACTCCCCAAAATTTTATACAGGAGGAAACAACAACGTTTTTTGGGGACTTAGCTCATTTGGGGATTTATTTCAGTTTCAAATTTAGGGAGTTAGTTCACAATGAACCAACTCCCCAATTCCAAGGAACGAAATAAATCCCCACTAAAGGTTATTAAAAAAATTTTCTGTAAAAGGCGCATTAAAAATATTTTGAAGAATATTATGCGCCTTTTACAGAAAGTGGGGAGTTAGTTAATTTTTATTTTGGGAATTTATTTCATTTTATTGGGGGTTTATTTCATTTTCTAATTTTGGGGGGTTAGTTCATTTTCGTTTTGGGGACTTAGTTCGTACCGCCAAATTAAAATACTAGAAATATATCAACCAATATGAAATGTATATCAAACGAAAGATAACATCTTCATTTACCTACAAAAAAAATTTTAAAAAAATTCATCTAGCCGTTTCCTCAAATTTAATGAAATAAAGATTACAACAATAAAAACCTGACATGACTCCTCATACCGTAAGGTAAGACGTATTCTACGTCAAAAACGGGTATTGTTTATGGAGAAGATTATTTGAATAAAACATTAAAGAAATTTACCAGTTAATGATTTTTCACTCCTATCTAAATCGGGTGTGTCGTCCGTTGCGACATTAGCGGAATTGGAAATTACAATTTAGAACAGTTTCATTAACAATCTTCTGGTCAGATGTGTTCGATGAAAATATCCAACTTTATCAAAACAGGCTATTCGAATTTTATTGCCGTTTGCAACCACTTATTTATGTGAAGCTGGGTTTTCTAAATATGTTGCGACAAAAACCAAATATCGAAACAAACTTGATGCTGCACCAGATATGCGAGTTCAGTTATCAAACATAACGCCAAATTTTAAAAGAATCATGGAATCAAAGAAGCAGGGGCATTCTTCACATTAAGGTTTTTTCATTTATTTTAGTTAATATATTGCATTTTTATTAATTATTTCTATGATGTATTGTTTTTTTTTAAGTTTTGTTTAATTCAATGAAATCTGAAATATTAAAATAATACTTGTTTCATTTAATATCTCATTACATTTTGAAAAGTCGTTGTTTAAAATATATTCAGGGTTCCGCGATCAGTGGAAAAAAATATGGGGGTTCCACGACCAAAATAGTTTGGGAACCACTGACATAGGCAATAGATAATGCAAACGTATCTACGTACGTATGTACATACATACGTATGCATGCATCGACGGACAGAACAACCAACTGATGGTTGGGACCGACGACTGGTGGAGACAAAACCACAACAACAGCACCAGTTAGCGGACCGACGACTGATGAAGACAAGACACCAGCAGTAAGCGGACCGAAAGTAAGTAGGAAACATTAATTAATGGCAAGAGATGAATAAAATTGATTAAATTATAATTATAGAAAATAAAATATAATACGAGTAAATTAACTAAATCTCCAACAACCATTAATATTGTGTGCATATTTTTTATCAACTGTAAATAAATTTTTGTAATATCTGCAGATACTTCAGCATTCTTAAAAACCGCCTTGCCGAATTACAGTCGTTTGAGTTTCCAAAGCACGATTTTGGTTGGTTAACAATCAATCCAATTTTCTCTTTGAATTCCCTTTGAATGCGTTTTTTTATATCAGCAATAATATTTTTTCATCATCACATCTAGTTTGCCATTTTTTAATCGGAAATTTATATGACACGTGAAAATCTTACCATGCCATGAAGGACATATAAACCTAACTTCATGGTATCTATATTTACAACTTTTGCAATCATTTTATCAATATCGTTAAACTCTTTGCTTGTGGCGCCACAAATACATACAGCACTTTTGTGTGGACTTTGTGTCTGTAATAGCGTTACAGACCTTACCGTCAATCATCACAAGAATTAGTTCGTGATTAACTTTCACTAATCTCTCTCCAACTAGTGCTACGGAATCGACAAGAGCCTTTCTTTCAGTCTCCACTCTTTCTTTTTCGAGTTCAATATTGTTGACCATTTCTTCCATAAATTAAATTTTCAAGGTCCTACAAAACCTAGTGGACGACGGGCGAGGATTTTGTCAAATTGATTTCTTTCCACAAACTAATTTCAATGGTACTAACGATGTTATACATAAATACTGAAGAATACGAGGAGTTAAAGTCATGAAAGACTTGTTTATATGCCCTATGTCCTGAACTTCCATCAAAGCCCCACTTAGTGTATAAAGTCACTGTAGACAGTTCTTCATTGTCTAACAAATTAAAATCCGAATTTTTTATCGAACAAAAAAACGCTCAGTGGTATGGTCTAATAGTGCTTGTAGATTGACGTGCGCTGACGTTTCAGTAATTTTTATTTCGTCTCGTTCTGGATAACATTTCTTTTAAGCTTCTTGGACTTTTGTATACGGAGGAAATTTCTCAGGCGCTGCTTTTCTAATTACATTATATTGATGTCGACTTAGCTTCGCTTCTACCAAGACGGAAATAGCTTCCTCCCAACTTAATTACTGTGGTAATACCTGTTTTAAACTTTTCCGGTATTTTTTCGCTCTTGTTGGAGATGATATTATTTCCTTAACTATTTTCGACGCATCTGTTTTTCCAGCAGCTCTTAAGCTCATTTATGTAGCATCCCAATATGCACAAAAACGGATGCGGTACATAACCAATATTTATCATGTAGGGTTCAAATTAGCAACTAAACTAAATAGAGATGGAAGCGTGACCAAATTTATTTTTCAAAACAGTGTCCGTGTTTAAAATAGAATTTTCTCATGTTACTCAGATTTTTCAGATTTCTGAGTTTAAATCATTAAGATATATATAATGTTTTTGGGCTTGTTGGAAAGGTCTTTAAGAGGCCTTTCAGAGAAAGTAGAAAAAAGTCAAATCGCCGAGATACAGAGCTTTCTCGATTACATAGATATCTATACATAGATATCTTTCATGATTACATAGATATCACTATCACATAGATATCTGTGAATACACACAATCTTTCATGTAAAAAATAAATAAATGGTTTCCCATTACATCCCATGAAGGGACCGGGGAGAACTTCTCACAATCACTGAGCTGTGCGCTTTCCAGTTTTAACTCACTGATTGGGACCTACAGTTTTACACCGATTCCGAACGGAACCCAGGATCTCATGTACAAGAGCCGCGCACACTAACCATTGCACCACCGACGGCCACACAATCTTTCATGTAGCCTCACAAAAAGAAATCAAGTGGTGTGAGATGTGGAGATCGTGGCGGCCAGGCGATTGGTCCAGCTCGTCCAATCCAACGTCGAGGGAAAAAACATTTTTGCATTTCAGTAACATGGTCATAACTTTGGAACGGTAAGACCTCTGGGCTTCGTTTGGGTCATTTTGGAAAGGTAAGAGGTATGACTATCTTTCAACAGAACATAAAAAACATAAGTTACCTGCCATCTGGCTGAGAAAATTGAGGGTATGTGAATTTTTTCCTCTTTTTTTCCGAAAGCTCTGTATCTCGGCGATTTGACTTTTTTTCTACTTTTTTTTATTGATTCTGAAAGCCCTCTTAAAAACCTTTCCCACAAGCCGAAAAACAAAAAAAATCCGACCACTGGCTCAGAAGTTAACAACTTTACCCTACTACCCTCCGACCGCCAATCCGAAAATTTTGAACCCACTGCCATTTCGCACCCTTGCATTTTCGGACATGGTCCTAGTGGACTTTTCTTCATGAAATGAGCCAAGGAAAACGCTGGAGAAATTTGTCCTGAACTTCCTGAATCACCATGTGTAGGGACTTAGCTTTAAGTATTTATGCATTAAAAAATAAAATAAATGGCTTCCCATTACATCCCATGAAGGGGTCGGGGGCAGCTTCTTACGATCACTGAGCTGTGCGCTTTCCAGTTTTCACTCACTGATTGGGACCTACAGTTTTACGCCGATTCCGAACGGAAATTTGAGAAGTTTTTTCATGGCTAAATACTCGATAGTGTCGCCGTCACTATGCGAGGTGACCGCCGCCGAAAGAAATTTTAAGGTGGTCTGAGCAGGGATCGAACCCAGGATCTCATGTACAAGAGGCGCGCACACTACCATTGCACCACCGACCATGCATTAAGATTTAATAAAATAAATACTAACTATTGACGTGATAATTTCTCGCTCGTGAGTGAAAATCAAACTTGTGATGTCATTATATCATGAAAATATGGGAAAAATTCTATTCGTTGGGAATAAAGCGGAATTATTTTTTTTCGTGAGTGCGCGTGATTTAAAATTACTCACGCACCCATCTCTAATACACTGCACACTCAGCAGCTACTATAACAATAACAACTAACAACGGATTTTTTGTTTGTTTTTTTCACATAAATTTTTAGCAACTGGAGTTCTATTACAAAAACTTTAATAATTAAAAAAACCCAAAAAATCGCAAAAGGATATTCTGGGATTTATTAGCTGTAATCTCATATTTTAAGATCATATAAGCTGTTTTTCCCAGTTTTGGAGCAATTTAATTTTGTTTTCAATATTTCCAAACCATTTATGTAGCTATATCTTATGCTCGAATACCTGAAGTAGACGGTTCCATAATATAACGTTCACTTTTAGAAGTCTTAATTAAAAAAATAATAACTTGAAGTATACAGAGTTTCACTTTTAACCAATGCGCGCAAAAATAATAATAACACTGCAAATACACTAAACAACTTAGAATTAAGTAAACGACTTAGAATTAGTGATGTAGAATTTTGTCTAGTTTCACCCGGTACCAAATACGGTTGTGAAAGTTAAAGCTCATTTTTTGAATTAGTCATTAATGGATTTCAACCCTCTGTGCGACCTCTCACACACAGTGTAATATACTTACACACCCTTTACACGATGCCATTTTTTAACAATGGAATTTGTGTTTGTGGATAAGGGGTTTAGAGAAGCAAGAATGGAGGAAAAAGTGACACGAATCGCCACCGCACTGGGTTTCATGCAATTTGATTGCAATTCTCTTTGTGCTCTTTCCGCATTTGTTATGATTTTGACATTTGACGTTATTGTTTCTTTCATTCTAGTTTTTCATGTGTTGCGTTACATTGTTAGAGGTTACGTGAAATAATTTAACAGAAGTTAAAAAAAAACGAAAAAGAAAGTTAAACATAAAAATTAATTAAAAATAATAAAGAAACTGTGGACCAGGCCAACAATATTTATTTATTAGAATTATGTAGAACAAAATTTGACTAAAGAGAAATGTCAGAAAAAATCACAATCACTAATATCATGAGATGGCAACGTGTAAACGCGTGAAGATTTACGCTACAATTTCAAAAGAGTATTGATAAAAATGGCAGCTAAAAATGGCATCGTGTAAAGATGGTGTTAGAAATAAAGTGTATGGGTGTCTCAGTTCCACCACAGTCTACTCAAATGTCAAAATATGAATTCTTGGACACTAGTATCTTGAGCTGAAATGCGGTGTTTGCACATGAACATGCTTTAAGTGTTTGGCGTACATATTTCGATTCTCAAGACCCACAAAAATAGGGACCCTATTAAAGTTATTCTCCTGTAGTTTTCTATTTCTAGTTGTCCCAAAATGGACTTATTTTGAACCACGTAAGTCCCATACGTCCGTCCGAGAAAACAAAATATATTTTTTATTTTTCTCTAAATTAGGTTTTTGTTTTCGCCGGGCTTTGTGCCTCGACGGAAGTCCGGTAATTCAGCCAAGATTTGTGTTCATCTGTCCAGCTGTTTATTTGCTTTTTATTCCTAATTAAATTAAAATTGACAAGTTTTTATGACTAATGAAATTCAAAGTACTTCCCCATCTGTCAAGCCACGTCCGACAGTTTTCTTTTAATTTGTAATTTCTTCAACTAACTGGAGGAATTATGGTAAAAAATGCTGCGCTTCGTTGTATGAACTACCCATTAAATAACGTAACTCAACACGGGTGGTTACGTAAGAGCTGTAACGTTTTATAAACTACCATAAAGACAAAAGTAACGCGAAGCGACTGATTCACGACTTATAGGACAACACATTTTTTCTTATGGCTTTCTTTATATCGCAGATGCACAGTGGTCCCAATGACAAATTTAGTGCGAAAAAAGTTGAAACTCTTTTTAGAAGTGCCTAGAACCATATAAATTCTAACGAACAATTGACTTGGTATGGCACGATCTCACGTCAAAAATGGGTGGATTCGATTGAATGGGGTTGGCACTTATTGACTGACGTGAAACCTGCATTTGTGTTTTTTGTTTAGTCAAAATACATAAATATTCACCGTGAACTCAAACAAGTGCAAGTAGTTAAATAATACACAAAAATAAATATTGACTGTTATCAGATATTTGTATTTTATATTTAAAATAATTAACATTATTTCATCGATATATGTAAACGTTTATTCATCGGCGCAAGTTTCACAACCGATTTCGGAATCGGGGAGAGCTTTTGCCCATTTAAAATTGAAGTATCAGAAATCAAAGCAATTGATTTAAAATTTCGTGTTCTATCAAAGTGTGATGCAGCAATCATACATATGTATCTATGTAAGAAATACAAATTGCTTTAGGCTCATCTTTGGTGGGTTTAGTTACATCTTAAAATGGGGATCTGCCTGCAAGAAAAAATTGTTTCCCATTACACTCACTGATTGGGTCCGACAGTTTTACACCGGTTCCGAACGGTAGTGTCGCCGACACTAACCGAGGTGGCCGTCGTCGAAAGAAATAGAAGGTGATCAGAGCAGGGATAGAACCCACGTTCTCATGTACAAGAGCCGCGCACACTACTCATTACACCACAGACAGCCACATTTGCTTGCCATAACTTGCGATGTTTTCGAGTGTATTTCTCCACATCAGAAATTAAAAAGTATTGGGCCTAATAATCAATACAAAAATTGAGGCAAATTTATCAAGTGTGGCTAACGAATACGTACATCATTTTACAACTACTTCAACTTTTGATCACAGTAATTCATAAATATATATTTACAGTCGTTCAAAAATTGAACCCTTAAGCCCGGTATTCAGTTTTTATGAAATTTTCGTTGCCATAAGAACTACGAGTATAAAAAATAACGGAAATTGTATGTTTGCTGGGTACTCAGCTCTTGGCGAAAATTTCGCACGCAAAATTGTTCGAGACCAGATAAGTAAGTAAGTAAATCAATTACAGGGTTGTTACGCCAATTTAAGTTAGGTTCGCGAAAGGTTAAGTAGAGCGAAAGTCATACAAAATCAGACATATATAGAAAACTGCAATCACCAGATATATCCACGGCCTAGAAGCACAGAAGCTTACTCAGATACTGGCGCAGAACGCACCCCCACCTCATGATACTGAAGCACAGTGGGCGTACATTTCCCAATCTATGACAACTGCTGCAGAGACCGTACTAGGTTATGAATCCCCGTTTAAAGACAAACTATGATACCATGAAGAGTGTAGCATGACAAGTGATGAAAAAGACCGCTGCAAATATGGAAACGCTTCAGGAAGTTGCAAAGCGAGCTGCGACAGAGCGGTATAAGGATAAGAGGAAAGAGGCAGCCGGTTTGGTTAAGGGGGAAAAACGGTTGTGGAGAAAGCGCGAAGGTGAGCAAATTGAAACTTACTGAGGGAAAAATGGGACCTGTAAATTTTAACAAATAGTACAGAGCCAAACCAACGGAAATGGATCAGGCTCCTCTTTTTGTAGAGATAAGGAGGTAATCTTGCCACATATTTGCAGAGGTTGTTCGGAATATGGAGAGATCACATCTCTGCTTTACTTGTCCCAGGAGACTTCAATATAGATGAGGGTGTTGAACACATGCGGAAGGGTGGCATCGACTGTCCTCCTTCTAGCCAGCAACAGCAATTTACCGTATTAAAAACAACTGCTGGTTCTGATAAACTGTCGGCTGAGGTGTGTAAGGCTGACGGCTATTTGTGCTGGAAAGGTGCATGCATTTACTCGCAGACAAAATCTGGCTAAACGAATGCATGCTCAACGATTGGAGTCTTACCAACTATCGAGTATATGTACCAGCTATCGTGGTGTGTGCATTTTTCCATCGAATACTAATGCAACACTACTGCCGTGTGTTGCAAACCTGATCGGACCTTATCAGTCTGGCTTTAGCCTTGCAAGATAAGTCACCTTACGATCAATCCTGGAAACCCCCACGAAAAACAGGTCGACACCTGCCACATCTTTGTAAATTATAAAGGTGCCTTCGATAGCCCGATACGGGGAAAACTAAGCTAACACGCATTTGTAGAATGACACTGACTGACACGAAATTTTCATCGAAGATTGGTATAGATCTCGCCGAACCACTTAGTATGAGGCGAGCCCTCAGCCAGGGCGATCTCTTAATATATATTTAAATCATTGTGAGAACAGCAGCATGTCAACACGAATAAAACTATCAGCAGCAAAATCATTGGGCAAAATCTGCAAGAAGTTACTGCAGTATTTTCGTGAATTGTAATTTATTTACCTCGGATCTACCGTGAACAGAAGAAATAACGTCAGCCTGGAAATCAAACGGAGAATTGTGCTTGCAAATATGAGTTATGGGAGTGGGAGTCTTCGAGAGGAAAATTAGTATGGGCGACGGATGGACCACGAGCTGTATAATCTGTATCCCGACATCGACGTAGTTATGCGTATCAGAATTGCGCATTTAAGCTGGAAAATTAGTATGGGCGACGGATGGACCACGAGCTGTATAATCTGTATCCCGACATCGACGTAGTTATGCGTATCAGAATTGCGCATTTAAGCTGGCTGGCCATGTCAGTAGATCGGATCAGAATGAACTAGTGCGAAATGTATTCGAAGCCGTACTCGAAGGCCATTGAAATCTAGGACGTCCAAGATTTCACTGGAAAGGCCAGATGGCCTGCGACAGCTTAGTATTACCAGCTGGAGAAGAAACCCTAAAGATCAAGCCGGTTGGAAAAACATGTTATACTCATTTTGTAAAGCCCTTGACCCCTCAGGGTTGCTTGAGGCAACCTAAGTAAGTAATGTCGAAATTAGTAAGCTGCTTGGCAAATTCTCAAAAGCATTGCTAAAAAGATCTTTCGGCATAGTGAGAAAGGTCCTATCCGTCTCTTTTAAATATTCGTAGCCCATTTTCTTCACAATATATCAATCACAAATAATCAACAATATCAATCAGTCCTTGACCAGTGTGCCAGACAGTGTGCTTCGCTTGTGATGATTGTGAATATTTTCACTCACCAAGAAACAATAAAACGATATCAGGAAATTATATCTGGGTACTTTTTCTTTCAATAGAGCCAACCAAATCGACCTGATCCCAATTTTGTCTGAACTGGTATGTTGACTCCGACTCCATCATCTTCTATACCAAGACTATGTGGTTTGTCTTTAATATTTTCCCATTTCTCTTTGAAACGGGCAATCATTGGCACTCCTGGTGCAGACGTTTTATTGAATTTGGTTCCAAATAGTTCTTTCAATTGCAGTTCATAAATATGAAGTCTGCAAGGCAGATAGAAAATATCTCGTTCCATGCCCCAAAAGTATTCCCTCCCAGAGATATGCGCGTTTTAAGAAAGTGAAGTCGACGATTTTACACGTATTTACACGTATTTAAATCTTTAAAATGGCTCTCCTGAACAAAACCGGTTTTTACCCTTAGGTCCCTTTCTTTTTTCCGCGTCATATATTAGATTTCTGCCATACTTTACAGTGGGCTCAATGAATATTTGAATTATTTTTGAATGAACGAATTTTTATTGACTCTTCAAAGAAGCGTCTTAAAGCTGTACTCGTATTTTATGACAACTCAAAAAACTCAATTCGAGTTTTTGAAGTCAAATTTTCCAAAACTTAGTTAAGCAAAGATTAAAGAAGGTATGTAGCTTGCAGTATAAAAAGTGTTGGTCACATTTTAAAAATGTGTTTGTTTTGTCTTCAATCCAACAGCTGTTTTTGTTGGCTCTGATATAAGGAAAATACTGATCTGACTGCATGGACAAGCAGTAATGACTTTATGTCAAATATTCTAGGCAAATGTCGATCTCCTTCTGCTCAAACATACACCAACACAATGATAGACAAGTTCGAAAAATTAAGGGTTCACATGCCCGTACTTTCACCGCTGTTATACTCTTTGTACACCTCTGACTTTTCAGCGCAACGTGATGCTAAAACTGCCTTCTATGCCGATGACACTGCCTTCAGTACATCGGGACAACTCACTTCAGCTCTTCTTCTTAAAAAGATGGAGAAAAGTCTTACAGGCTGTCGGAAATATTTTCATAAATGGAAAATAAAAATGAACGCAGCCAAGACTCAAGCAAATTTGGGAATAATGAGATCCCAATACTTAACGAAGTAAAATATCTTAGTGTTCGGCTCGACAAAAAGCTTAACTTCAGCAAACACATCGAGGAGACTGCAAAAAAGTGCTCTAAAATATTGAAATCCCTATGGCCAATAATAAATCATCGTTCTTCTCTTAACTGAAGAAACAAAAACCTAATATACAAAGCAGTGATCCGTCCAACATTGGAATTTGCTTGCCCTATTTGGTATAAATCCGCAAAACAAACATATCAAAAAGTTACAAATCTTCCAGAATAAATGTCTCAAAATAATTTATAATAAGCGAACATCCTTCATAGTAAGAGTGGATACGAGAGAATTCATGAATTTATGAACAGCCCAATTTTTCCCAAAGTCATGCACTTTTTTTTTATGGGCCGCCAAAGATTTGGGGCCTCGGTATCATTTTCGTAAAAATGTGATCATTTTCTCAGGCTCATATCTTGCAAACCGTTCAGAATTTCGATTTACTCTCTGAGGCTCTTGTAGCTCTTGTCATAAAGAACAAAAATTGCGAACTAATAAAATTCAAAAAACTTCACCTTCCAGATCAAAATCGCAAAAAACTTAAAAAAATTCGATTTTTTTTACCTTTTTTCCCGTGTTCAGGTCCATAGGTAGCAAACCGTTCAAAATTCAAGGAAACAATCAACTACAAAAATTTACCTAAGATCTCAATAAACAAATTTCTAGAACATATAAACTTCCTGGGAATTATTCTTAACACCGTTTTTTAATTTCATTTGTTTTTTATTTACTTCAACATTGAGATACTATGCTATCTATTACAAAAATATTAAAAAAAGTATTCGTATTATGTTTATAATGTTGATGGCCCTGGACTTGCAAATCGCGCTCTCTTAAGTTGTGGATCCAAATCGTCGTCCGAATCTGACTCTGATTCAGCAATTATGGTGTCCACAGGCACGTTGCTTCCAGACTGCCCTCCACCATCAGCTCTTTCTTCTTCAAATACTTCATGAACATCATACAGGGTGATCTTGTGACTCCACCAACATACCTCTGCAAGCAATGCGTCGAGGTTTTTGCCTTTGTACCGTTTCTCCATGGGCATTGTGGTTTGTTGAAACCGTTCTCCTTGCTCATCGGATTCGGTAGGGAGTTGTTTGATAAAATCGTCAAAATGAAAATGAAGAAAATGCAGCTTTAATGTCATCGATGCGCCGATTATCTCAAAATAATGCAGCATTTGTTTCACCCATTCTCTTGCTTCCGGTTCCGCGTCTCGATCCCCTCCCAAGACTCTGGTGCATACACGCTGAAGGTAAATCCATGCCATTGAATGATTTTCATCAAGCGATGAATCAAAGTTGCTCTTGAATAGCTTTCTAATGTCAGGGCCATTAAGTACGCCTGTTAAATGAAAACAAAAAATAAAGACAGAAAAGAAAACATTAACATAGTGTAAATAGTACAATTAGGTGATTTTATATATTTAAATGGGTTTTCTGGTCGTCAGTATTTGCGCAAATAAAACTCAAATTTTCATTTCGCTTTCCTTCTACGCGTTTCGGCAATTTGTTGTCGCCTTCATCACGGAGTCTGATAATATATATTTTATTATTATAATTTCCTTCGCCTCAAATTTTTACATTATTTACCAAATTTTCAATACAAATAGTTAATACAAAAAACATATAAAAACATGATTTGCACCAACATATTATAAAATAATATAAACAAGTAGACTGAAACACAATATTATCTTAAAGTTGTAATTGTACACTAATATTATCATTTTATCACAGCAGAGTAAGCATATCCGATGTTGTCAGTGGCTTCTTTGGCATTTATTGTCTTGTGTATTTGCTGTTGGATTCTCAAGCTCTCCAGTGTCAATCGCGTTCTCTCTCTTCGCTCTATGTAACTTGTAACTTGTAAGTAGAATGACACTTATCTTTATGAACAATGTACGATATGTGGACGAAATTCTACTTTTCGCTTTCGTAAACACTTGTTGAATGAGAAAATGTGGATGAATGCACACTTATAAATACTTCATATACATATTTCCGCTGAAGTACCTGGACAAAGTTGTATGAAAAATTTCCCTGAAAGAGATTCAGCATCTACCTGCTTCATGTGAATTCAATCAAAAATATTCTACTGTATATTCCTTTTTTTATTATTTCTAAGAATCATAAAAATATTCATAAGTTTCAATTGTTTTTTCCGAACAATTGGATCAGTATTGTAAATTGTGGTTTTTTTCAAAATCCGTATCATAAAATTCGATGCAGTTATGCACAAAACATCGGGTAAAAGTTTTTACAATTCATTCAATTCAAATAAAGGCATTAATACTCATTATTAGACAATACAAACAAAAATCGCAATTCTTGTTAAAATCACAATTTTGAATAAAATCGAAAAGCATCCATCGATGTTCATGATCCTTTCTGCTGTTTTCGCTTTTTGATTTTGGTCGATTTTGAGTTCATTTTGTATTGGAGCTTCCTTATGGGTTTATTTATTTATGTATTTCATGGCTACAATCCTTAATAGGATCTTTTCAAAAACGTTATAAAAATTATATAAATAGTAAACATTGCTTATAATACAAAATAAAATTATAATACATACATATATCACATAAGAAAAATAGTAAAGTAAAACTAAAAGATTTAAGAATAAAATAGATATAAAACAACATAAATAAAATTTATATACTTATGAATGAAGACAAATTAATAAACAAAAAAGAAAAGTTTACATATTATTAACAGACAAAAGATAAAAGGTAACTAAAAATAATAATAAAAAGCAAAATTAACAAATAGTAATAATATATACTCAAGAGGTTACTAAGAGCATGAGGGAACAATAAAAAATAATATCGTAATCATAAACAAAAAATCATTCGAACACTACAGTGGCTGGAGCAGTAGAATTTTGAACATAAAAAGCAGGAACAGCAACAAAGGGTGATCATTACAGGATCTGGTGCAGGAACATCTGGAAAATGAGGGCATGAACAGGAACATTAGGTGTAGCAGGAAAACATTAGCAGGAGAACAATTTTTACGATCGACGATATAGAACAGGAGTAATTGAAAACAGGAGCGGTATAATACTGGAGTAATTTGAGACAGGAGTGATAGAATACATGAATATTTAAAGAATCGATTATCGGTATAGTGTTATATACTTCATTATAAATGAGACAAGCGGGCCGAAAGGGATTGTAATAATCATAGTCATATCTGGCAATTGGTAATTTGAGAAAAAAAATGGTGTCCCATAACATGCCATGAAGGGATTGAGAAGAGCTTCTCACAATCAATGAGATGTACGATTTCTAATTTCTACACTCACTGATACGGACCTACAGTTTTACACCGGTTCCGAACGGTATTTTGAGAAGCCTTTTTAAGGCTAAGTACTCGATGGTGTCGCCATCACTAAGCGAGGTGACCGTCGTCGAAAGAAATGTAAGGTGGTCTGAGCAGGGTTCGAATCCACGTTCTCATGTACAAGAGCAGCGCACACTAACCACTGCACCATATCTCGTCGTTCTACGGGGATCATTCGAATTTATTTGGCTTAGGAGAAAACTTCAGTCGACAAAGCCACTAGTAAGTTTTAGGATAAACATTGCGTTAAGCATATAAGTATATATACGCTTTTCAAGTATTGGAAGATCAATAAGCATCAATCGATTTTCATATGGTGCAAATTATCAAGGCTGCAGTGTTGCTACTTTTGGATAATTTCAAATTTTTTTTTGATAATTTTTGGATAATTGCATTTTTGTGTAATTTCACTTCCACAATATATCTCTATTTTTTTGCAGATTATCCTCAGTTTAATTGTTTTATTTAATCTCCATAATCCTATTGGTTCTTAGTTATATAGACAATATTCTACTGCCAATTAGAAATTTTCGATTTTGGGATCATATCTTTTTGTTGGTAAAAACTAAAATAATCTCAAAATATAACCAATATTAAAATGTTGTACGTCTCAGAATTTAAGCTTTATTACGATCCAGCATCCATTTACAGAACGAAGATATCACAGTGTAAAATTCAAATATCGCACCTACATCTACTACATCAGGATTTCTCAAATAAGGGTCCGTAGCGACATTCTGGGGGTCCGTGGTATTTTATAAATGAGGCTCCATTCACAATGTTAGCAGGAATTATGTCGTTCATGTCCGCTTGTTCTCATACAGTATATTTCATAAAATTACATTTTTTTTCTTCAAAAAACTGATTCACCCATAGTGTAATATATTAAGAGTGTGCAACAGCTGTTTTTCTTGGACCGGAAACTTTGAAAGTCACTGGAATAGTTTGAGTTTTCATAGAATTCGAGTTTTACATGGGGAAAACAAGCATCAAATGTAATTTAAATGACATTACCATTAATCAAACACAATTTAAAATATCAGTTATCAGTCAATTGTATCTAAAACCTCATTTACAGCCAGAGAATTATCGCTTATTCTTTCATTAAACTCTATTCTCTGCTAGTACTCCAACTACCAAGTCGAGTAGCTGTTTCATCGAAATCCCCTGGATTCGTAATTGTCTCTAGGGGTCCGTGCACCAAAACCTCGTGAAAACCCTGGTACTAAACAGTCATAACTCAAAAATAAGAAATTTTCAGTAGAGGAAAAAAACTCTCAATAATAGACACATTGATACTGGAATTTTTTTGATGAAAGGGAAACGAAGCTGACGCCAGGTTTTCAAGCAAAAAATGAGAATCTGGACATTTTGAGTTTATGACTACCCTGACCTGCTTTTGGGATTGTACTGTATTTCGCTTTTTGCGGGATTATACTGTATTTCGGCGTCTCATCCCGACTTGAATCTAACAATATGATTTTATAAAAAATAAAATGTTTTTTAACTAATAGAAATACATGTATTCCATGTAATTTTTTATTTAAAACCAATCAGTTTGTCAGGTGCGATAAGAATTTGTGGGTGGCCAGCTGGGCCTACAGATTTTCCCCTCGGGGGTATATCCAACACATTTTGTTTCTATCTGATGATATGTAACGATAATAATTCCGGTTCTATTTCCAATAGTAGTTCTATAGACGGTAAGAATAAATGGATATAATGATTTAATTACGTGGTAAATTAATTGTTATGATTTCAAAAGAAAGAAAAAAATTTTCGTAAAAAAAAGTAATTGTTAAAGTTCTATTGATTTTGGATAATTTTTGATTGTCGTTGGATTTTTTTCTTACTCTGGTGGCAACACTGCAAGATTCCAAACAAGACCACGTAACGCGAAAATAAGAAATTGTTTTTGAATCGACTCAATGCGATCAATGTAGCATAAATTATTTAGACACCAGACAACACAAGCATATTCTAGACGTGGTACGACAAGACAAACAAACATACGTTTAGTGAGGTATGGGTCATCAAATAATTTTGCCATCTCTTAATAAACCCCAGCAGTGATCTAGCTTTATTCATACACGAGTCTATGTGAAGATCAAAACGCAACCTATGAAATTTAAAAAAATTTATAGAAAATAAAAAAAATTATATGGCAAAACTCAAAGGGTTGCTTGCAGATGGCGAAGATATTTTCTGAGCAACTGTTTGGGCTGAAAAAATATTGGATGTCGGCACCCTTGGGGCAGTTAGAGCAAATTTTATAAAAATTAAATTTTTGTATGGAAGCTCCCTTAGGGGGTGGAGATAAAATATTGGGAGAGAAAAATTTATGGGCGTAGGTTATACATTTCACCACTCCTGGGCAGTTGTGGGTCATTTTGTGGATTTTTACTCATTCACTAACACTTTTGACGCTAACGCGGATACATTTGCCCCGCCCCTCCTCCCCAATTAGGGTGCTAGCGTATCGAAATCGAAAAATCTTGGACTACTTCAACCCTAAAATAAACGTATACGAGTATGAGGCCTAGGGTGTCCCATCATTGCTCAAGCTTTATTTGAAAACTTATAGGGTAAACTATTTTTGAGACTTTTTTCAGATTTTTCGGAAAAGGTTTAGAGGTCGCGCAAGTCTTGTTTCCCCCAAAAATCGGGAATTCCGGGGTTTTTTGAATTTTAATTAAAACTCGGCCAATGAACACGATTTTCTTAATTTTTTGAAAAAATTTAAATTTTTATTGTATATCATAAACCACCAGTTTGTGCAATGATTTTGCTCAATAAGGTACCATATATTACATTATATTTTCGTTAATTTTGGATAAATTTTGTAAATAACGCTTTATATCTTTTAAAATTCCTATGAATACTAAAAAACTAATAATGCACTTTAAAAGACGTATAAATTCAAAGCAATTTTGTAATTTTTAATTGCGGTTATTGTTCCAGAGTTATAGCATTTTAAAGCCTTTTACCCATTGTATGAAAGCAATAATATTATAAACTGTTTGCAATTTTTGCATCGGATTTACTTTAAATTTCTATGGAAATTTAAAATACTAATGATGCACTATAAAATACGGATAAATTTGAAGCAACTTTGTAAACAAAAATTTAAATTTGCAGTTACTGTTCCAGAGTTATGCCACTTTAAAACTCTTTACCCATGGAATGAACCTAATAATATTATAAGCTACTAGCTGACCCGGAAGACGTTGTCCTGCAAATTTTATCCAAATACCGTTAGCAGGAGCAGAAATAATGGATTTTTAATTTGTGTTTTGTATGTGAGGTACCACGCCCCTTTGTCCAATTGGACCGAATAGTAAATCTAAACCACCCAGGGCGCCACCCAAACGCATACAAAAAAATTTATTCAAATCGGTCCAGAAGTTTAGGAGGAGTTCAGTCACAAACACACGTGCAGTAGAATTATATATATAAAGATAAAGATAAACATTGTATTATTGAAAAAATTTCCATGCGCTAAGTACCTGCAAAGAATTGCACGCAGCAAAAAACGGCCCCGGCAACATCTTGTGGGAACCATACATGTATATGATTGCTTTCAAATGTTCGGAATACTCTATTTTTGTATTAAATTCGACTTGCGCGACCTCTCAACCTCTTCCGAAAAATCTGGAAAAAATCTCAAAAATACTTTACCAATTAAGCTTGGGCAACCATGAAAATCGAAACTGAACATTTTTTTGGGACACCCAAATGAGGCCGGGCCGAAATAAAAAATATTAAAGCTACCCCATTCCATGGGTGAAGTAGAATACACACACTAATATTTAGAGAAAAAAAACAATTAACCTCTTAACCCCACGCAATGCACTTGAAATATTGGCAAATTTGAATATAGTTTTGTTACATTTTCAAAAAAGTAAGGATGATGAAATGTACATTAAACCGACTCATATTGTATGGTGGGGAAAAGGTGATTTTTGTGTCCACTCTGATTATTCCCAATATATTTCGTGTCTAACATTAAGATCCCGAGAGCTGGGCCGTTTTTAAAAAAGATATTGTTTTTTAGTTTTTCAAAGAAATGTGTACTTTTGCTACAGACACTGTTTACAATATTAGTATCATGTGATAGGGTAGATGTCAAAACATGTCCCGACAGGAGATACTCTGTAAAAAAATCAATTTTTATGTTTTTAGTAATAAAAAAGTATATCTGCTTACATATATACAACAATGATCTCTTTGCTCAAAGATAAGATTTAATACAAATTTTGCACTGTTTAGAACGCAATGTTCGCAAAAAATTGCATTCTTGGTAAAACGCGAACTAGTACGATTTTCAAAAAAGCTGAAACCCGTATTTAATTAAATCGACTAAAGATTAAAGTACGTCAATCTGACATTTAACTCAGAAAAATCTCCGTAATAAAAACTTAAAATTTTTATTTTTTTTGCAGAATATCCTTGAAAAGGGATGTGTCAGGGCATGTTTTGACATGTTTTATATACCGTTAAACGCGTCATAAAAAAACCCTTTCATATGATACTAATATTGTATACATTGTCGTTAGTTAAAGTACAAATTTCTTTGTAAAACTAAAAAACTAAAAAAAAATACATTTTAAGCCAAAAACGTACTTGTTTGCACTTTAAAAATACAGCAAACTAGAGTTGTGTAGTTCACGAACGAACTAGTTCAATTGAACGATTCACTCTTGTGAACTAGATGAACTAGTTCACACTGTTCCGCTCTTTTGTTTCAGTAGTTCAATTGTTTCAGCAGCTTTTTGTATTTCAGTTGTGCAGTTCTCTTCGCCATTTTCTAGTTCATGCTCTCTTTGTCTCACTCGATTTGCACAAAGGTGCCTAATATTCCAATCTTTGTGGAATAGATATGTAACGGCTTCTACACAATAACTACAGCGCTAATCACCACTTTTATTCCAAAATATAACAAGATTACCGAAATACAATATTTCAGAAACGGAATAACCTAATCGTTAAGTCGACCTTAAATAGGGCGATTTAGTATAAACAAATATCATAGTATCCAAAACACTTTAAAAATCTGCAAAAATCATATCATTATCACGATTGAACTAAAACTACAATTTGAACTGCAGTGAGCTCTTTAGTTCACAGCTCATATGAACTGTTAAACTGAAATGCTACAATGAACTAGTGAACTAAATGAACGAACTAGTTCATTCTGATGAGCTGAACTAAAAAGAGCGCTCACTTAAATGAACTAAAATTCCCAACTCTACAGTAAACCCCAATTCGTAGTACTTCGCCCTGCTAACCCCATTTTTAGTTTTTCACAAAAATGGTTTATATAAGTAGAGAAGAGACGATTGCCGAGATAGCACATTACGAATATCCTCAAAAATGTTTATAAAATTTTTTAAATTTCACACATTTCTAAAAATTAAAAAAAATCAAATGGTGCTTTATTGAGAAAAAATTAAAACAAACATCCAAAATTCAACTAAATTGATTTAATTTAATTATCTTCTTGTGGATGCATGTTCATTGATAAGACATTTTGCGATCGTACATATGGAGTTAGAATCTATAAATGGTAGAAAAAATTAGAATAATTACGTTTTTGTAGGAAATTGGATCCATAATTTGCAATCTCAAATATTTCGAAAATAAGAGTTAACCTAGAGAAACGGTTAGCTCCACTGGCATTTGACTACTCGATTAAGACTTTTCCACTGAGTGCCCCCGCTTGTTACCAAAAACAATGTTCGATTTTAGCACAATATACATATTTACCTTATTTAGGCACCTACCGCATCAAAATTGAGCCCGAGAGTTTTCTCTTGAAAATTTGTATATTAGCGTAACAAATCGGCCCAAAAGCCTTACTTTTGAAACTTGATACACTTCGATTTCGATGAAATTTCACACATATATTCCACTCGTTGCTACAACGACGTTTATTTTAGTGTAAAGTTGGTCATCTCCAGAATTTTTGTGAAGAGGTACCTTTGCTAATGTTAGAATAACTTTTGAATACGATATCAGATTGTAACGATCATGGTATCGCCTGATAGGTTTTAACATTTTCTTTAGGAATAAAGTGTACAAACGCCAGATCTGATATCGCGTTCAATAGTTATTCTAACATTAGCAAAGGAATCTCTTCACAAAAATGCTACAGATGACCAAATTTACACACCAATAAAACATGAACCGTGTGGAGTTTCGACCTAAAATAAACGTCATACTCTTGGTCGGCAAAACAATTTACCCACACTAATGTACATCGTGCCTTATTTCAGCAGGACGCTAAGCGATTGCCTGCTCAACTCTCCCTTACAAATCCGCTTCTGAGTAAACAGTATCTTTTGCTAAGAAACACGGAAACTTCATTCAATTTCTTCAAAACCTTTTCTCATAACGCATCCTACTTGTAAATGGTTGTTGGGATCGTAAACGTTTAATTCAATCCTTTTTTATATATTTTTTTTTTTATGTAATTACATATATTTATTTTCTTTTGTGTACAAGTTTTGCATTATTTATCACATGTAGAGTGTGTAATCAATTTACTGAATTAGTATCCTTATTGTAAAATTTCTTTCTTTAGTGTCGGTTTATTGTAATTCGGCAGTGACTTAGTTTGAAACAAACCATTGACAATATGTTTTGTTTGAAACTAAGTCGAAACGTCTTGAAAAATCTGCGACGTAATTTTCGGAAATGCGAGTAGTATCAAGTTCTGTCAGATTGAGTCGAATTATGTTTTCCTTATTCTTATTTGTTATTTAAATATTACAGGTACATTCATAACTCTGGGTGATTTTTCGCCTTGATTGCCTTGACAATCCACATTTAGTTCGTCCTGGGTTAAAATCCTTGGTCGGTTCATTTAACCGGACCAGAATCATAATAAAATGTCCTATTTATTCATTTTGTACATATATATATCTATACTTATAATTCCCCTTCTTATGAGTTGTGTAGGTACATTACGAACATACTAAAAAGGATTACAGAAGACTCGAAATACAATATAAAACACTCATTACAGTTTAAGGATAAAATAAAGGAACTTTACTTTTATTGACTATATTACAACCTCATGAGGTCAGACGTCTTACACATATTAATTAAACAAACAAATTAAACAAATTTAAACATATTCTTCCAACTGGCTCTATCCTTCGCCTTTTCTCGCCAGTTGGTAACACCAAGGATACGGAGGGATTCTTCTGCCTGGTCTTTCCAGCGGAGTCTTGGTCGTCCTCTTTTCCTGCTTCCATCGGGTACGTTATCAAAAATCTTTCGCGCTGGCTCATCTTCATCCATTCTGATAACATGGCCTAGCCAACGCAATTGGCACACTTTGATTCGTCTAGCTATTTTCACGTCTGAATAGAGACTATATAGCTCTGCGTTCCAGCGACGTCGGTACTCGCCGTTTTCCCTAATAGGCCCATATGTTTTACGGAGAATTTTTCTCTCGAAAAACTCCCAGGTGTTTTTCATCCGCTTGCGATATGACCCAAGTTTCGGAGCCATATGTCAAGACAGGTAAAATGAGAGTCTGATATAGCTGGACTTTTGTCCGTCGAGAGACGGCTTTGTTCCTAAACTGCTTGCTGAGCCCAAAATAACATCTATTTGCAAGCACAATTCTCCTATCTATCTCCAGGCTGACGTTGTTGTCCTTGTTCACGGCGGATTCAAGGTAGACAAATTCATCTACCACTTCAAAATTAAATCGGTTGCCAACGTTTAAGTGCGGACCAAGTCGAGAGGTTTCTCTAGTCGTTGACACCATCAATTTTGTCTTTCCCTCATTAACAGCAAGACCCACCTTTGCTGATTCCTTTTCGATTCTTGAAAATACTGCAGTAACCTCTGGCAAATTTTGTAAATAACGCTTTATATCTTTTAAAATTCCTATGAAAACTAAAAAAACTAATAATGCACTTTAAAAGACGTATAAATTCAAAGCAATTTTGTAATTTTTAATTGCGGTTATTGTTCCAGAGTTATAGCATTTTAAAGCCTTTTACCCATTGTATGAAAGCAATAATATTATAAACTGTTTGCAATTTTTGCATCGGATTTACTTTAAATTTCTATGGAAATTTAAAATTCTAATGATGCACTAAAAAATACGGGTAAATTTGAAGCAACTTTGTAAACAAAAATTTAAATTTGCAGTTACTGTTCCAGAGTTATGCCACTTTAAAACTCTTTACCCATGGAATGAACCTAATAATATTATAAGCTACTAGCTGACCCGGAAGACGTTGTCCTGCAAATTTTATCCAAATACCGTTAGCAGGAGCAGAAATAATGAATTTTTAATTTGTGTTTTGTATGTGAGGTACCACGCCCCTTTGTCCAATTGGACCGAATAGTAAATCTAAACCACCCAGGGCGCCACCCAAACGCATACAAAAAAATTTATTCAAATCGGTCCAGAAGTTTAGGAGGAGTTCAGTCACAAACACACGTGCAGTAGAATTATATATATAAAGATAAAGATAAACATTGTATTATTGAAAAAATTTCCATGCGCTAAGTACCTGCAAAGAATTGCACGCAGCAAAAAACGGCCCCTGCAACATCTTGTGGGAACCATACATGTATATGATTGCTTTCAAATGTTCGGAATACTCGATTTTTGTGTTAAATTCGACTTGCGCGACCTCTCAACCTCTTCCGAAAAATCTGGAAAAAATCTCAAAAATACTTTACCAATTAAGCTTGGGCAACCATGAAAATCGAAACTGAACATTTTTTTGGGACACCCAAATGAGGCCGGGCCGAAATTTGATTCTTTTTCGATTCTTGAAAATACTGCAGTAACCTCTCGCAAATTTCGCCCAATGATGTCTATGTCGTCAGCATATGCCAGCAAAATATGGCTTTTCGTGTTAATGGTCTTGTTCGTATTTACTGCAGCCTTTCTCATTATTATCTCCATTAAGATGTTGAAGAGATTGCACGAAAGTGTGTCGCCTTATCTAAGTCCTCGCTTGGTACAGAATGGTTCAGTGAGGTCTTTCCCCAGTTTCACTGCTGATTTGGTGTTGGTCAGCGTCATTCGACAGAGGCGGATCAGTTTTGCCGGAATACCAAGTTCAGACATAGCTTCGTACAGTTTTCCCCATATGGGGCTATAGAAAGCAGCTTTGTAATCGACAAAAAGGTGGTATGTATCGATTTGCTTTTCGTGGGTCTTTTCCAGGATTTGGCGTAGCGTGAATATTTGGTCAGTTGTGGACTTGCCTGGTCTAAAACCACCCTGCTAAGGTCCAATCAGGTTTTCAATAATTGGCTTTAGTCTTTCACATAATACGCTCGACAAGACCTTATACGCGATGGATGAAAGACTGATACCGCGATAGTTGGAACAGACACACGGATCACCCTTTTTGAATACAGTACATAATACACTGAGACTCCAGTCGTCGGGCATAGATTCCCCCAGCCATATACCGCATATCAGTTGATGCATGTGGGCTATCAGTCCTTCGCCACCTGTCTTAAAAAGTTCAGCGGGTAGGCCATCCGCACCCGCGGCTTTATTATTCTTCAGGCGGGAGATCGTCGTTCTAATCTCGTCTTGGTGTGGGGGGGGGGGGGGGGGTACAATCTATACTATCTTCCACTATCATTACCTCCTGATCTTCAGTGGAAGAATCTGAGTGGAGTAGTGCTGAAAAGTGGTCTCTCCACATTTTGAGCACACACTGCTTCTCAGTCACCAGATTTCCATTCTCGTCCTTGCAGGAGGGCAGCCCATTATTAGGCCCGTTGGTCGATCTTCTTATCCTCTGGAAAAACTTTCGCGATTCACCATTCATCCTGCACATTTCGGTTCTTTCACTCTCTCTTTGCTCCCACTGCCATTTCTTACGCCTAAATAATTAGTTTTCCTCCCTTCTCAGCCTCTTGTACCGCTCACTCGCAGCACGCATTGTAACTGACTGTTTCGTTGCCATACGTGCAGCGTCTTTTTCATCAGTTGCAATGCGACATTCTTCGTCGAACCATGGCTTATCCTTCTGCGGTTTTTGATAGCCAAGTTCAGTCATTGCAGCGATTTCCAAAGAATGTGAGATGTGCTTCCACTGCAAATCTGGGTCTTCGGGATGGGGGGTAGTCTGCTCCAGCAGGAGAGAGAGTTTCTGTCGATAGGACATTGATATCTCCGGTATTCGTAGCTTGTCAATATCGAACTTTTCCTGTGTTCGGCTCCGTACGTTTTTCGCCCTGCTCAATCTCGTGCGAACTTTCGCAGCCACCAGGTAATGATCCGAGTCGATATTGGCACCTCGAATCACACGTACATCCATTACACTAGAAGAGTGCCTGCCATCTATTACCAAGTGATCAATCTGGTTCTTCGTCCGCTGATCAGGAGATATCCAGGTCGCCTTATGAATGTCCTCATGCTGGAATCGTATGCTACTAACTACCATGTTCTTTGCAGCGGCAAAGTCTATCAGTCTTATTCCATTATCGGAGGTGGTATCATGTAGACTGTGATTACCGATGGTTGGTCGAAAGACACTTTCCTTTCCCAATTTGGCATTAAAATCGCCTAGAATAATCTTAATGTCGTGGTCAGGGCAGCGTTCATATACTTCCTCCAGGCGCTCATAAAATGTTTCTTTGATCTCATCATCTTTATCCTCTGTCGGTGCGTGCACACAAATTAACGAGATGTTGAAATATTTCGCTTTGATGCGAATTGTGGCTATGTGGTCACTCACTGGGTTGAACCTTGAAACTAGGTGTCGCAGTCTCTTGCCTACTATAAATCCGCACCCAAATTCGTGCTTTCGCTCATGGCAGCTGTAGTAAATATCAAGGTTTTTCTTTCTGGTGCAACCATATCCTGTCCATCGCATTTCTTGGATCGCTGTGATGTCAGCTTTATATTTTCCGAGGACATCCGCCAGTTGGAAAGTGGCACCAGTCCTGTATAACGTTCGAACATTCCAGGTACATATCCTTAAATCATGATCCTTATAACGTTTGCGAGGGTCGTCAACAGTTGGGGGGTTTCTTTGTTCATCATATTTTCTGCGTATTTTCATTGCCGATATAACGGTGGCGGGAGGCAAACCCAGCCCACCGTGGTTTGCATTTTACCTGCTGCCAGGATGATTATGTTTCAGCCACCCATTATGGATCAGACGCTGACCAGAAGGCAGTGTGTCGAAACTGGATTTTGGTTTCTTCAATTTTGATCCGCCGTTGGCCAGGGGTGTTGGCTCATCCGCCTTCAAAGGACAGAAGAATATGTCCACTACTTCGAAGAGCTTCAGTGACAGGGTGTCCTAATAATCCTCAGACGTATCAGTGATCGCATTAACACTCAGGTTGCTCATTCGTTTCGCCTTCTCATTTTAGCTAGCTAACGGAGGTTTCCGATAAGCCATTGCCCAGGACATACTGCGTGGAAGTAGTGAGCTGCTTGGACTGCCCAATGAAGGAATCATTTCTGGCCACTCCCAAGTGAATGGCTATCAGAAACTTTCCACCTCCACGGACAGCCCCATGTCCTAAATTAAAGGAACTAAAGATACAAAATTATGAAATACAAGATACAAAATTGTAAAATTAGTTTTAGATGTAGTTTCTTTATCTCCAAATACTCGTATACCTATTGATTTGGCACTTATCGAGGGAAAATGGAACAGAATAGAACAGCATACAAATATTAATAAATCATTATTCCTCTATATTTTAAAGTTTTGTATAGAAGACAACAGGTATTTCTGATATGATGACAATGAAAATTTTCAATAAGAAGGACTTCCAATGGGATTTCCAGCTTCCCTGATTGTGGCTGATATTGTTATGGAGAATCTATTTGATTCCTGCATAGAAGAGCTGGTTATAAAATCGAAAATTATTACCAAATATGTAGACGATTTATTCTTTATCGTTTCAGAAATTGCTATAGATAATATTTTGACAGCATTTAATAGTTTTCATCCAAATATTAGTTTTACAATTGAAGAAGTGTGTGGATCAAGGCTCCCATACTTGGATACCATGGTAATAAGAAATGGTGACAATTTATTGGTGAATTTGTTCCAAAATCCAACTGCTTCTCGAAGTGTTATCAATTACACTCTGCAAGTCATTATAGGCCAAACAACTACTGATGCAGTTCGATTCGTAGTACCCGAATTAGTGTAAATCCGTTGAGTCCGCGTATGTTTTACAAAATTTTTTCAAAAACTTGCACAGTGTTATCACTCCAAACACCCGAAATTAATGGATATTAATAGGGCAAGAAACTTAATAGAGAGAGTTTGGAGATAAGTGACGGGAATTTTCACAAAAAGAACAAGGAGAAGATTATAACTATATTAATGGACAACAATTTTCCAATAGTGTTAGTCAATAGCTTAATAAGGCAATATGAAAATAAGGCGCATGATAACCAAAACCCAACGGTGTAACCGAAAATGTTTAAATCAATATCTTATGTGCCAGGGTATTCTGAGAGATTAGAAAAATTAAAAAATATATGATACTAGTAATTACAAAGTGGCCCATAAAACAACACACACACTAGGTACATTGCTTAGTAAAACCAAAGATAGAATAAATAAATTTGACGGATCTAATATATTATACATAATACCTTGTGGAGGAAATGCTAGTGAACTTGCAATATGGTATACACCCAGCGAAATAATTATAAAGGCAGTATATTTTTTCTCGGTATTCTCAATGCACTGGGTTTTTGGTGTAGAATTTTAATGCATAAATGAGTCATTAGGTATATTATGTCAGATAATGTAACCATTCGATCTCTTTTACAAGTTAAATGAAAAGTAACGTTGTTTTTTCTGTTTCTGGTGCGAAACATATATAAAGGCAACATGGAAAAGAACCCGAATTCGAACAGTAGGAAATAGGAATTTAAACAGAAGTGAGTTTTCTTTGGTTGTTATTTTATTGTCTTAAAATTAGCGTAGGTCAAATTAAAAAAAAAATAATTTATATGGAATACCTGGTGGAAAGTACCTGAGTAAAGAAGAAAAGGGAAAAATTGAAGATTATCATCCAATCGGGAAATTTAGAGGTGATTGAAAAGATCTAACTGTGTCATTGACAATTTTATAAAATAGGAAAAAGAAATTATTGCTGAATTGAGCTTGGGATCAGGGTTGCGTCGTGTTCAACAAATAATGAAACGCGACTTAAAACTGTCATATGGGAAAAAGTATGCAAAACTTGGTCTCATGCCAAGACACGAATTAGGCAGATTTAAATTCGCTGAAATATACATATTTTTGAATGAGGGGTAATATTTTCCGATGGAAAACATTTAATGTAGATGGACCTGATGGCTCGAACAAATATTGACGTTCCAGAGATTTTTCCAAAATTATGCGTCAGCGGCGAAATTTTGGCGGTGGCTTCCTTATGGTTCGGGCAGGTATGAGTTATAGAGGAACCACTCCAATATGTTTCGTTTCCACAAAACTGGATTCCGAGTACTATATTCGACTATTGGATGTCGTCTTAGTTAATTCTGGAGAGGAAATTTGTGTCCCACAATTTATCATCCAGCAGGACAACGCAACAGTACATCGGTATAAGAACACTCCAAAGTTTCTGAAGTCCAGAAATAATACAAACTCTAGACTGGTATGCACTTTGTTCTGATCTCTATCCGAGAGAGAATCTCTGGTATATTTTACCTACCCAAGATTTCCAACCAGGACGCCAGTTCAAGAATATCAAGGGTCGAAAAGTAGCAATGCCAGAAAATGGAAGATAACTGATCCTGCGCATATTCATTCGTTGATAAACTCAATGACAAGTTACTTAGTAGAAGTTATCAGTGATAATGGAGATCAAATATCTTACGAAAATTTTTAGAATATTTAAATAAGCCTTTTGCCTTTATAAATATTTCGCACTAGTAATTAGTTTATTTTTGTTGATTCACCTTGAAGAAGTCATACTCAAAGTATTTTTGCTGGACTAATTCAATATAAAATAAAAACTTGGACATTCGTCACAACATTTGGAAAAAACAAAAAATGGTGTTGCCTTTATATTTCTTTCGCGGGGTGTATGTAGGTACAACTAAAAATTAACGTAAGACTAGAATTGCAGGACACAAATCAGATCAACAATATAGACACATCTCAACACAAAAAACAGCATTAGCATCACACTGTGCAAACTTAAATCATTTTCCACACTTTCAAGATATGACAGTTTTGAATAGGGAGAATAATTATAAACGTCCATTTATGATAGAAATGTCACAGATATCGTAATAGGGACTCCAATAACGAAGAGAATCTATATCTAATATATATGAAAATGTGTTGGCGTGTGTTTGTGACAGCATAACTAAGAACGGAGTGACGGATTTAGCTGAGCCTTTTTTTATTTTGTTCACTGTTGACTCCGAATGGTATGTAGAGGAAAACATTTCCATAGATAGGTGGCGCTGCAAAGTAGGTGGCGCTGATGTCGATTTCGGTTATTTATGAACCGATTTGTTTCAAATTCGCAACATATAATTCTTAAGCGGCCCATACACGACACCAGCATGCTGGCGCAATCAAGTGATTGTGCCAGCCGATGGAAGTTGATACAATTGTACCATTTTTGGTACAATCTAGACCATAAAGTTAATTTTACTAGAGAGAATATTTGACTCATCTGACGTTTCCTTTCACCAATGATGCCAATTTAGCTCTTTTGGGACTAGATTTAGCACTTTTCGACCTTGCAAAACGCGAAAAATATTTCAATGGCGCATTTTTGGAAGAACGGGTAATGTGCACGCTTTTTGAATTTTTATTTAGCTCTTTAGCCCGTTTTGTATGCAGCACCGATTTTGCTAAATAATGTTGAATTTTGGGCATTCCCGTTGAAATATACATTTTTGTTGCTAATGTTCTTGAACAACTGATAATTTATATTGATATTGATGACGGGCGAAGTTTTTTCAAAAATATATTTATCTTCATTGACCATACATGCTAAGTTTGCTTCTATTTTTTTATTCGTTATCACCCAAAAATATCGCAAGGTATAGTAAGCAGAATCCAATTTTAATCCTGTGGATGCAAGAGGAAAACAAAAATGTCAGACAATGCTGGTTCCGTCAAATCTGCACTCCAAACATCGTTTACCATCTGAAAGGATTTTGCAAAAGGGAAAGTTACAATTTAATAAAAACAAGTTGCATGTGAGATATCAACGAATATGCCCCGATTCAAATGACCGGCGGGGCTACGGTGGTTGGCAAGAAACACACAGCTAAAATTTTCAGTACCTGGCGCATAGATCAAGCTGAATTCTGGCTTACTGCCATAAATCTGCGGCTTATGAAAACTCCACAATCTTCCATTTTATGTAGCCTCTGCGTGAGATAACCCTAAAATCGGTCGCGCAGAGTGCCCATTGCTGTGTATCAAGTAGCGACATCGTGTTGAAACAACATGTCGTGATCGGTAGCGCTCTCATTTAACGGTGATAGTAACACCATCATCGTCTTCGAAGAACTACTGAGCGATGATGCCTCCGGACCACATTCCAGACCTAACAATGGCATTCTGTACGTGCATTGCCAATTTGGACTGGTACCGTCCTAAATCCGGCAATGCTTGTTT
Source organism: Phaonia tiefii (assembly GCA_963931995.1). NCBI lineage: Eukaryota > Metazoa > Arthropoda > Insecta > Diptera > Muscidae > Phaonia > Phaonia tiefii. The sequence goes on along the minus strand of OZ008371.1, from coordinate 78,605,399 downwards.
ATGTACCGGTTGATTCAAAAATGGGTGTCGTCGCCAGAAGGGAACACGCATGTTGATAATAAAGTTTTATTATTCGCACGTATTGCTCGGCGCTGTAACTTGCCATGTTGATTTGTCTCTATTGTCTGAAAAATAAATGACAGGAACTAACAATAGATGAAACAACCTAATCGCCTTGGAGTGTCAAACTCTACCGGTCCCTATCGGAAACCACCTATTTATTAAGTGCGTTTTAGCACTTTCGGGATTTTTCTATTTGTTTTCGTTATTTGGCGCGTTTTATCACTTTTTTGGTAGTTCGACGGCGCTTTTCGTTCCTGCAGAGTTGGCATCACTGCCTTTCACACTCTTCGTGATGCGGTCGGTGTGATAGAGAGATGTTTGACGAAAAGTGGCATACACCAGGTGGAATTACAATAACTTCTTGCTTTAATTTTTCATGTCGTTTTGGTGCAAAATTGTGAAATTTAAATGTGTTTTACACTTTTTTATTGACTGTTATTGTTAGTATATATTTGTGTTGTATTTAACACAATAATTTTAACACACAAAACGAAATGCCGTTGTTGTTATTTTGTTCGTTGTTTTAAACCATTGACTCTATCTGGTATCATTGAAGCAATTCTTTGCGACATCTAAAGTTCATATCACACCAGACCAAATGCCATAAATTTGCTGAGAGAAATGTCGAGTCTAGTATAGTAATTAGTCTATGAGTACATCAATGACTTAATTGTTACAAGTATAGTAAAATAAACCAGTAATAGCAGTAGACGTTGTAGTAATTGTATGCAACAACAATAGGAATTTTGATTTTGTTTCAGTCGCTTCAGTTTTCAAACTCTACATAAATATGTACATATGTACCAACAATACAAGAGTACAACAACAACGTACATATGAGTGTGACAACTATGGGTACAATTTTAAATTTGCTCCAGTTTATCGATTTAAGTTAATTTTGTTTGCCTGTCATACATTAATGAATACACGGTAACGTACACCCACAGAGCAATATACAAGAGTCTCTATACCTCTCTTTACGTTCTCTCTATCAAGTACGAGTTGCTGTTGTATTTTACTCTTTGGTTGGACATAAATAAAAGGGAATGCGTATTTACGTTCGATGCAACCAACATAAAACATAATTTAGCTGTCATTAGTGTCAATCAAACTTTGCTTCTGGTTGCTAATCGTTCTCTCGCCCATCCACGTTGTTTTCTATCAGTTTCCTACTAATTAGTCGATCAACTGAGTCTTCAATACCCCCTGGTACTGCATAATCAACATAAGGCAAGAAAACAGGTTTCTGACGGAGAATCTTTCAAAATATTCCTAAATGAGCATCAACATTTTTAAAAACACAAGAAATGTTCATATTAAACGACGAAAGGTGCACGCACAAAGTCCCATTAAATTGAGAATTTTTAACTGTGAAACTGAGCATTAGAAACAGTAAACGATTTTTTGAAAAGGCAGTATTTCTGATATTTGGACCAATTTCTCAACATTTAAAAATAAGTTGAATAAACTAATGATTGCTACATTATTTAACTCTACCTGCATTCTCATTTTGCATCACTGATGACTCTACATTTGTCGATATTAACTTGTTTACAAAAACACATATGGTTGTGTAGGAAAAATTTCCATATTTTGCCAAAAATATTGTTCCAACAAAAAGTGTAATAACAATTATTTTCCAAAGTGAACATGCGTGATATTTCGAATGTGCTGTCACTTGCGATGGAAGATAAATTCAGTCAGTCGACCGAAACTTTTTGTCTTAAAGGAACCCAAGGTTAGTCGAATTCATGGCACAGGCTTTCGTTCAAGACCGATGAACAGGGCATATATTTTGGTACACGTGGCAGTACTTATTTCCTGTTAATAGTACAAACATATAAACTCATACTGATTCAATGTGTGCTTGTTTCAAGTTGCTATAAATCTGATAGCGGTCACGTAGGTTTGTAAACGCAAGTCCATCGAGTATTTAGCTATGAAAAAGCTTTTCGAATTACCTTTCGGAACCGGTGCAAAACTGTAGGTTGGAATCATTGACTGTAAAACTGGATAGAGCACAGTTAACTGGTTGAGGGATGTAGAGGGAAAGAATTTGTATTTAATTTTTACACACAGAGAAGAGATTCGTTGTCACAACTATATTTACAGCCAACTAAAATTTGGCGATTCATTGGACTATCACATTATTCAGTTGTGATTACCAATAATTGTGTTCAGTATCACCAAATGCATATCAATTGATTTGTAATTCAGGTTTGGTTGCAAGAACTGAAATATTTAGTTGAAGCCACAGCAACAAGAAATAAATGTGATCTGTCAATCGAGTTTTATTATATTTGTTGGATCAACGAAAAATGTAAAAATTAATTCGGTTGTACCAAATAATATATTGGTATGCTAAATTAAAGTAATTACTTGAATTTGATGGCTGTCACAACCATTTGGTGATGCTTTAACCCCTTATGAATTTTATAGAAAAAAAGTAAAAAAATAACTTTTTATTAAAATTGTGTATTTTATATTTAAATATAAACAAAATTATTATTATTTGTAATCAGGGTTCGTATTTCGTGCCCATTTTTTTGTCGAAAATATGAAACAATTTCTATATCTCGAAAACGGAGCTTCCACTCGAAAAACAAATACAGACAATCTTTCTAAATTTTTCATATTTTCGATCAAAAATGGGGATGGGTTACCCTGTATCATATGTACGTTTAAGTTAATTTGTGTCATCCACAATAATAGTTCCTCCAGCCAAGTGTCCACAATTGTCTGCATGTGTTTGTGAATGCGTCAATTGTGGCGTCATATTCAACGATTATGTTTAAAAGTCTCACTTCACCTCAATTTATGATAATATGTATTCTTCGCTGGCTGATATCTATACACTTTATTGTTTTTGTTTATCACTTTCTGTTTAAAATATTAATTTTTCTGTAAAGTCCTCGTGTAACATTCCAATATACGTAGTTTCTCTGTAACAACAAAGCCTCTTGTGAAAAATCGAATACATAACTTTGTAAGAAGTGTTTTTGTAACAGAAACTAAATTATGATTACAGTAACTAATAGTTGAACACGAATTCTAATATTGTACTTTTTATTAGTTGTATCTTCCATTTCAGATGAATGAGGTTTTAGAAATACTCAAATTCGTTAATACAACTAAAGTTCGGTAGTAGCAACTCGTATTTAATAAGACCTATTTTTAATCTATCAATAACATCGATAAATAATTCTGATGTTTGACAATTATGAATTCTAATCAAAATATAGGTTTTATCATGGAATTTCCAATGCCTGAATTGATTTCCAACTAATATTTTCCCTGTGTATACAAATGAACTACATGTTTGTTCAATAGAACTGTGTTTCAGTTTAAATATAATGTTCCCAGCAAAAAAGTTGCTTCCAGAAACCTGAGTCGGAATCAGTAAAAAGTTGTACCAAAACTAGAGAATGTAACATGGGCTTGGCTTTGAAAGATTGCACTCTTTTCTATCGACCATTCTTTACTTGTCACTAGGGCTCATAATCTTCAAAAAGTAATAATTTTTGTACTTACGTTTTTATTAATGCTATAACAAATCTACACCATTTCCAATTGAAATTTGAAAAATATTAATTTAATTTTGAAATATATCAATTGAAATTTGAAAATTGTATTTGAAATTTGAAATACATCAATTGAAATTTAAAAATTCTATTTGAAATTTGAAATACATCAATTGAAATTTAAAAAACATCAATTGAAATTTGAAAGACATCAATTGAAATTTAAAACACATCAATTGAAATTTGAAGACATCAATTGAAATTTAAAACAAATCAATTGAAATTTGAAACACATCAATTGAAGTTTAAAACACATCAATTGAAATTTGAAACGCATCAATTGAAATTTAAAACACATCAATTGAAATTTGAAGGGCATCAATTGAAATTTGAAAGGCATCAATTGAAATTTAAAAAACATCAATTGAAATTTGAACGACATCAATTGAAATTTGAAAGACATCAATTGAAATTTAAAACACATCACTTGAAATTTGAAACGCATCAATTGAAATTTAAAACACATCAACTGAAATTTGAAATACATCAATTGAAATTTGAAACACATCAATTGAAATTTGAAAGACATCAATTGAAATTTGAAAGACATCAACTGAAATTTAAAACACATCAATTGAAATTTGAAACGCATCAATTGAAATTTAAAACACATCAATTGAAATTTGAAATACATCAATTGAAATTTGAAACACATCAATTGAAATTTAAAAGACATCAATTGAAATTTAAAATACATCAATTGAAAATTGAAACGCATCAATTGAAATTTAAAACACATCAATTGAAATTTGAAACACATCAGATGAAATTTGAAAGACATAAATTGAAATTTAAAAGACATCAATTGAAATTTAAAATTCTTCACTTGAAATTTAGAAATTATTAACCGATATTAGGTAATAGATTTTTAAATTTCAATTGGTGCATTTTAAATTTCAATTGATGTGTTTTAAATTTCAATTGATGTGTTTTAAATTTCAACTGATGTCTTTTAAATTTCAATTGATGTTTTTCAAATTTCAACTGATGTCTTTTAAATTTCAATTGATGTGTTTCAAATTAAAATTGATGTATTTTAAATTTTAATTGAAGTTTTTCAAATTTCAATTGATGTATTTCAAATTTCAAATAGAATTTTTAAATTTCAATTGATTTTTTTCAAATTTCAATTGGAAATGGCGTAGTTTATCTAAGTGGAGTTTTTGTATAAAAATTAAAAAAAAAAATTAAAATAAAATTTTTTATTTATGTGCAAGACTGACATTTAGAGGGTAATACAATTAATCTTCTAATATAGTATATAAATAATTTTATAAGTTTCATTATAATGTTGCGGTCTTATCGACAAATATCGTTGTGCTTTAAGCGACATTTCCCAAACCAGCCGACTAATTGCGACATTCATGTACATTTATTTACTTACTTTACTGAACTTTAAAACATCTAGTTCATTATAAATTTACGTCAGGCTAATTTCGAAATAAAAATACGGTGGAAGTTACAAAAATTTTGGCTTGAAATCGTCACTTCCGGTTTTGCACATAAACTGCATTTAAAAAATGTCAAGCCAGTATCTGGTCCAGTCGCTCATCTTAATATATTTGTAGTTCGATGTAATTTAAAAAAAGAAATTTCAAAAAGAGGGAACACAAAGAGTTAAGTCAAATATGAACGAATTTCAGAGAATACAATTATTTGGGTTGTCCACTTTAAGTGAAAAGTCCTTGGAGATCGAAAAAAACTAGAGAACCCTAACCCCGGATAAGAGACGACTAGTCGATAAACATCAATGCACGACGACGGTGTTGCACATACTCAAAAGAAGAAATAAATAGTAGTATACTATTTGGACTTGGTGGAATATAAGCTTCCGTCTATGACATCGTTTAGTTTTTGATTCCCAGAGACAGATTGTTTTCTCTTAAGTGCATCAAAATACTTCAAATATTC